>BMAV01008262.1:104881-140378 GCA_019973955.1 Trichonephila inaurata madagascariensis
AAAGATGGCGGCTTCGGTTTCGTCTAACGCATCAAATATACCGTATATTTTAACGGTGTATAATATTTTAACTGCGTATAATATTTTAGAGGATGGTGCTCCATTTCTGTTTACACCCATGAACAAAAGCGCAAGCGAAATAAAAGAACTAATTTTGGATGTTCGTTTTCCGAAGCAGAAAAATCGGCGAGTAATTTTTCAGTGTGGAGATAGAGCGTGGCTGATGTCAGAGCATGTCGTTTTTTTTACGGCAACCCTTCGCCCTCAGATTAGGCCAAAAATTGGACGAAAAAGTTGCATGGAAAATGTACGTGTGATACGGCCTTTACAATCGCACAAACCGGCAGAACCGACTTCTACCTTTTGACAAAATGAGTAATGATGGTATATGGTGGTAGGCCTAAGTTTATACATGGGCGGCGGTCATCACATGTAGCCAGCTGATATATTGTCCGAAATTCCCAGTTTTTTGGAGATTATAACTGGAAAAAACACATGACCGTTGAAATTATTCATATCATGATCTTATTATGGTGGAGTCGAGAACGAGACGAGGCCCGGGCCCATTTTTTCTCATACCTTAAGACGTCCCTGCATATATTAATCATAAAACGGTATGAATTCCTTCTAAATACGAGCATTATGTCCCTCAAGATCATAAATAAATTTTTACAATTGCAGTTTTTTATCAGGATGTTGAATTAAATTCAAATTTCTCTCAGTCTGGCTATTTAACACATTTCTGAAAACTATATTCATTTCACACACACACACAAAAAGGATGATAAAGCTCTCGTGAAATTTTAGGTAAACACAACAAAAAGTATGTTCAAAAGAGTCTTTGTTCCTGCAATATTTTTTTAGGCGTCGGAAAAAAACGTTGAAATTATACCATATGGAATATTTGTTTCCTAGACCCAGCTAAAAAGTAGTTTTTATCTTCTCACATGATCCTAAAGTATCTCACAGGAAACAGATTGTGCTCCAAACACACACACATATATAATACCATGCTTCTTTTCTCTTAACATTATTATGTATATATATTCCCATTAGGAGAACTATGGATGATACATTCTATTTTATTATTTCGAAATGTTCTTACGTAACAAACTGAGTCAAAAGAACATGAATTACCCCAAACAGGAATTTTGGCAATCGCCCAAACTAGTTGGGAGAAGAATATTTGTCACATATATCTTTTCTTAAGTATTTTTCCATACAGGTTCTAATTTATGAATAAGCTTGAGTCTCATGAAAAGGATATGAAGCAATATTTCGCAAAAATAAACCATGCAACAAGAAACATTGTATACAATCATAAAATGATACTATGTTTCTTTCAGTTCTATCAAAGGTTACTTATACGCAAAGGTAAACTCTCAGTTCGCGAGCTAAAGCAAATAAAATGAATCCCAAAATAAGTTTTTACTCACTACTAACCGATAGTAAAAGTTCGTGTCAGTTTGTTTGTATAGCTGTTGCTAAAATGTCATTCACTTCTGAGAGAACTGTCGTCTCTGTCTGCTTTTCAAGAATGGATATCATATTTTCGCGGTAAATGCTGTAGATTTTTGATAAAAGATCACTATTTGGGTCACTGTTTCCACTTAGAGACATAGTTTTGAAGTTCATTCATTAAGATTCCAAGTGTTTAATTTGAGGATAATATATGATTTAAATACATTATAATTATATTATAAGGAGTACAAATAAATTTCTTCCGTTTGAGCATTTATTACTAAAGAACGGTACTTTATGTTTCATTCAAAGTATTGTCTATCGTTAGCCACTGGATTCCCTCTTTCTAGTAGCATACGTATACCGTGATGGAAGAACTCCTCATCCTCTGAGGCTTTTCACGAATCAACCTAATTTTTTGTATCTTCATATGATGTGAAGTGCTGTTGAGACAGACCATGTTCCATCAATCAGAACAAAGGATAATCGGAAAGAGCAATGTCTGGTGAATACGGCGGGTGGGGTAGGAATTTCGAATTGGGTGTTTCTAAATAAATTTTGAACGATGCCGTAGCTTGTGGTGTGATTTATTGTGCAGGAGGGTAATTTTGTCCTGTTTGGAGCAGTAGTGGGCACGTTTTTCCTTGAGTGCTCGGCTAAATCTCATCAATTGTGTTCGATAGCGAGACCCAGTCATGGTTTCGTTCTGTTTGAGCAACTCATCATTCACGACAGCAAGCTGATCCCACCAAATACACAACATGAGTTTCTTCCCATGAACATTCGGCTGTGGAAGTATGACCACCTGGTTCCCATAATTTCCTCTTCTTCATGTTGTCGTAGGGGATCCAAACAGCAAACAATAAAAAACAATAAATTTTAATTTTACGTGTCGTCAGCCACGTAATATTGGTATACGTAAGAATCTAAATTTTTGATAAACCTGAAAAAACCATTTCCTTTTCTCTTATTTTTTGACTTAATTTTTTTTTCTGTCGAAATTAAGCGACCGAGGAGACAAATGTCGATTTTAGCTCATTTCGGGTCCTGGGCGCAGAAGATCTACAAGCCTCCTTTGCACTGGCGAATATCGAAATTTATAACCAGAAAATTTGGTTTAAGTCCAGCTTATCCGGGTCCCTGGGCGCCCGCCCCAAACATCCAATGGATAAAACGGCACTGCGAGGAGAAAAATAATGCAAATTTATGCATTTTGTTTGTACAAATATTTCTAATTTGAAAGGGGAAAAAAATCTTATTTTGTAGATGAAAGTAAGTTAATGAGAATGTGTATACAATTTAAATGCATTGAATGCAATATTCTTAAAATGTCGAGATTTAATATGTAAGGATTCCTTTGTTCAACTTGTTGCAATCGTTGACACAACGAAGGGGGCTTTTTAGTTTCACATTTTTACTGTCAAAGAAAAAACAAGCAGGAGCATTACACTTGAAGATCCAATGCCGTATTCATTTATAGGGTAGATGGTTATATTTAAAAAAAATTAGAAAACAAAAGCACACCAAGGTGCTAAAAATGATAAAAAATGAAAATTGGAAAGAAATCATTGGAAGAAGCATTGGAAAAGAATCATTTCTCTGGGAAAAGTTCAGACGCGTATTAGTAAAAAAAGATTTGGGTTTTTAAAAATATTAACACGATATTCTAAAGAGCTTAGGGACACAGAAATGTTTTAGATAAACCAAAGGCAAACTGTGTAACTTAGTTATTGTTGTATTGCACATGAATATTACTGTTTTGAGTAAGAACTTTAATAATATACAAGCTAAAATATATATATCTCTCTCATTCCCTTTATCATAAATATTGCTGTCTAACGAATGATTTTTTATTTGTTAGATAGCATCAAGGAAATCTGCATTATAAGGGTTTTTGTTAGTTGGAATGAAAATTAGATTTTCAGATAGAAACCCAATTCCCTATTTCCCAAAAAAAGTTATATAGTTATAAAAATAACGACGTAAATATATCCCGCTGTGTATTATCGATGTAGTTTTTCTCATAAATATGTATCGATTAGTTAAAAATTACTAGCTTTCTGTATTGTTTTAATCCTTTAGTTTGTTTATAGTTATTATTCTATTATAGATAACATAAACATTTTTGAAGTGCAAATCTAATAAGAAAACTGAATTTACGCAATTTCAAACAGTATTTAAATTAATTTTATTATACTCATGTTTATCAAAGTATTATAATTATTTCTATAATATCAATTGAACTGAATAAATTTTAAGAATCAAAACTATATACAATGTATTTTTTGTTTATCATGTGATCAATAATTCCTCTTGTATTTGTGATTATTGCAGCAATACTGAGGTTATTAAGAGTAATCTGCATTTTTTCTGATACATATGTTTTAAGGCCATTTGTAAATTTTGGACCTATATAATTGAACATATTAAGATATAAGGTCGCCTTTGAAGACTAAATTGCATCTCAAAGAATTAAGAAATTGCCAAATGAAGAAGAGAAAGGTTTTTATATATGTATAGTATATGTCTATAAATATATTTGAACATAATGAATTGTTGTAAGTAATACTACATTCAAATTATCAACAGCTTATTTCCTATATGAATAACCTATTTATAAAGTTTGCATTTCTTAATATGTATAAAAAAATAATACATCTTTTTGTACAGCAAAATTTTTAGCAATATTTAATAATAATAAAAATAAGACTAATAATTTAATAATAACAACTATACTTAATAGATATTGCAACATTTTAAACAAGGAATACTTCAATAATTAGATGTTATTATATTTGAGATATGAAGTCTTATATGATAGAGAGAGAGAGAGAGAGAGTTTTTTATGATAGTGATAATCTTTATAACTTTTTCAAAATAAGGAGAATATTTTTTAACAAAAATGCATTTATCGCACTTTTTATCTAAATAATAAGGGCTGAATATTGTAATAAGGATGAATTTTTGTTATAAAGTCTGTGACTGAAATGTAAAAACTGTAATTTGTTAATTAAATTTCAAAAATTCATAAGGCAACAAAGGAATTTTATGTTCATGAACTTCAATTCGAGAAAAAAGTATTATTTCTCTTAACTACCTCAAAAAATAATTAATAAGATGTTTCCTTATGATTAATTTTAATAACTGCTTAGTTTGACTGATTTTATCGGCATCGTATCAAAATTATACAAGAGGGCATATGAAAAATTTCGAAAGGATATTCGATAAGAAAGCTCCTTGTTTTATCGTGAGAGTTCGTTAGATGGCAGCACCATATAACAAAGTCATGTAAAATAATGGAATAAGGAGGAAAGTAAGAGCAAAATCTGTTATTCTTCCAACCCCCTTTTTTCCCCTACGTGATTTTTTTGAAGCAGAGTTTACCCCGAGCGAACTCTTTTATCCGTACCTAAACTTCAACAGAAGCAAATCATGTTTTATAAATTAAAAAAAAAAAAAAAGATATTATTTAGCACTTATTTTAAGAAATTTGTTTTATTATCTTTGAATTTTTTTAAGGATTTATTCTTATTGTGTTGATTTAAATGCCTTTCCCATTTTTAATACATTTCTGGGGCTCATACGTTCTTATTTGGAAAGTCACTGATCGATAAATTTTTTAAATTAATAATAAATACAATTTATTTGTTTTTTTTTTATAAACAAAAAATATTAACTCTTAAGAATGACTTAAATATCATTTGTAGGCACTTAAAGTTATTTAAAAATTCTCAAGACTATTTGTATACATAAATTAAATTTGTGTGAATATTTTTTAATCTTTTTAATTCTTCAATGTAATAATAATTGCATGAAATTTGCAGCATTCCGTGAAGATATTGAAGGTAATGTAAAAGCAAATCACTTGATAAATGTAGGTACAGAGTTATTTGCTTAAATGAGGTCCCACGTCTTTGAATTCCCTAGGAAAAATGTACGAGAAAATATTATGCTAACATGTAATACAGAATTTTTAATTAAATCACAGGGACTGGGAGAATATTAAGGACAGTGGTTTTAAACTGTTGTAATGATCTCACTCAGTTCTAGGCTAACTTTCAACTAGAAGGAGAGGCGACGTAAAATCTGATTGACCTATCTCGATCACTCCCAAGTCCAAAAGTTGTTTTATTTCATCTTTTAAGATGTTGATTTGTCTAGGGGACATGCGGTATGATTCCGTTTTAATGGGTTTTTCTGAAATTAACTCGATATCCATTTTCATTAAATGAGTTGTCCCTGGGTCCGAGGAAAACACTTCTCTATTTTTAATCATTACGTTTTTAACTCTTTAATCTGATCAGTGGATAACTTGTCTAATAAATGGCTCTCTTTACATATCTCCTCGTAATCAAACGTAGTGCTACGTTTTAACGAGTAAGGGATTTCCGCATCCCTCTCAATATCTTCCGAAACCTCTTCTATTACTAGGTTTACAGCTTCTGGCCTCCGATGATATGGTTTCATAAGGTTGACATGATAAATTGTATCCCTTTTCCCCGGTAAATCTACCACATAATTGGTCTCCAAAATTTTATTTATAACCTTTCCCGGACCGATCCAATTTACATCCATTTTATTCCGTAGGGAGGTGGCCATTACCATTACCAGATCGCCTTTTAGAAATTTCCTTTCCCCGCAGTTCCGATCGTACCAAGTCTTCCTTTTTTGTTGGCATTCTTCCATTTGTACAATAAAATTTCTCGAGAACTCGGGGATGAAAAGAATAAGTTCCGAAACCAATCTACCTGTCAATTTCGCGAACGCATTCTCACAACCTTCGTCCCGGGTAAGTTTCCTACCGTCAATTCTCTTCTCGTAAATCAGGGTTTGAGGGTTCTTAATTTTCCTCTCTATCACCCATTCGGAGGGGCTAAAACCTTTGTTTTCATGCGAAATGGTGCGTAACGCAAATAATGCTGAGAGGATTCGTCTTCCCCCCTTTTCCGCGCAAAGAGCCTTCAAGGCGAATTTTAAAATCCCCTGAACCCTTCCCCATGAGTCACTCCCCGGGTGGCTCAACTGGTTTGATTCTAGTGTGAATTTCAAGGGCACACCTAGTTTTCGGAATTCGTCCCCTTCTTCCGTTCCAGTGTGCCTCTCTAGTTTTCCTTCCCTTGTTTTTGACAACATTCGTCAAAACCCTAATTTAGATTTTTCCCACAATACATTGAGGTCTTTGCACTTCTCTCGCTCTGAACTAAAATCGGGTTCTTTAATTGAGCTGAGTCCCCTTCCTTTTTTTCGACAAACGCCGGAAACCCTATCGTTGGTTCAACGATAGAATTTCTATCGTTGAAAACTGGATCCGTGATTTCAATTGAAAAGTCGCTCCTCGAGTTTAAACATAACTCCTTTTCCTTCTCGAAAGGAACTATTTCACTAACGTTTTGAGTTACAGTCGTATTTATTATAAGCACGCTCTTTACGCTTGACTCAACGAGTTCAGCTGTGCGATATCCCAACAAGTAAGGTTCGCTTGAGCTGCTATTTGCTTTGACTGCTGCCTTCGTGTAAAACTCGCCTCCCTTGGTCTTAAATTTTACCTTTGCGAGAGGTCAACCAATGGGCTTTTGATCCAAAAATACTCTCCCAAAAAATTGTTCTCGTCTATCCAACTACTCGCCCACAAATCTATGGTAGACCCGGTATCTCTTAAACATTGACGCTCTACACCATTTAATTTAAATTTAACTTTAAATTTTTTTAAAAGAGTCTCATTTTTCCGAGTTTACTCTTAAACCAGCCACTGTTCAACATGTTTTTTATAAGTTTAGGGCAAGAGGGGTTTATGTGACCGACTTCATTGCAAAAAAATAACAAATAATGGGTTTTTCTTTCGAATGGTCTCTCCCCTTCCCCTTTTTCCATAACTAATTCTATCCTCATTTATTCCTTTCCTTCCTCAATCTTACACATTTTTATTTTTTCTTTACTATCCCCATTTCTTCAGACGGTTGAAAAATGTTCGTGTATCTCATAGGGGTCACAATTCTCCTTTTCGAAATCCCACGACGTGGCGTCCTCCACTCTTTCATTAACTACCGCGTTAATTAACGGCTTACACTTGCTAACCGGTTCCCTAATTCCGCGGTACGGTTTCCTGTCAAATAACAGACATTTGTAAGATTGTTCCTTTTATCACCTGCATTCATATTGAACTCTTGTTCTTTCAACTTATTTCTGAGTTTAGCTCTCAGTCGTTCTAACTCCAATTCTCTCATTTGCTTACGCTCCTCAAACTCTCGAGCCCTGATTAGTGTTTCATTTTCTTCTAAAACTCCCTCCATCACCGCTTTAATCGTTTCTATATCATTATTCTCATTTTGTAAAATTCTATCCTTAATTTCTACTTTTCTTAGATCACCGTTTTCCACCCTAATTCTCTTGCTACCTCTAACAAGTCACCTTTTCTTAATCTTAAAAGGAAAGTCATCATGCAATAATAAACAACTAAACAAGAGTACTACAATAAATCGAAGAGAACACACATATACCAAACAACACAATCCTATTAGTACAACTAAAATACCCCGAAGTAACTATGCAATAATACACAATAAACAACTAAACAAGAGTGCTACAATAAATGAAAAAATCACATTTATACCCAAAACAATACAATCCTATTGGTATTGCCTAAAAATTGTAAAGTAACTATGCAAAAATTGACAAATAAGTACTTTACACTACAACCGTACGCCTCTATCAATATCATAAAATAAAAACACAATTCTATGATTCTGGGCACGTACACAAATTTACATAATAGAAAAAAAGCACACTTTCATACTAAAACAACTCTTTTAGACTCTTGGCAAAACAAAATTCATTAGCGCGAGCACAAAATTCACTTAGATTTCCAAAAAAAACTAAGCTAACAAATAAATAAATTTCTACTCTGCTCCGAGCATAATCTCAAAGAAAAAAGGGCTTCCCTCTAGCACAATGGGGTGCTGGGCCCTTTACTTTCTTTGGTAGTTTGAAGCACTCCGTAGAACCACACCCTTCTTTTCTTTCCGCGAACTTTTAACTCCACTGGTATAAACAGTCCACACTCTTGACAGGGCAGTTTCTGAAACTGATTTAAAACAGTAATAATGGAAAACAGATGATTAATTATTTATAAACAAGATATATAGAAATTTTTATTTTATAAACAGATGTAATAAATGAAATTAGGAAACTAAAGATATATGAGCCGTTTATTTTGAAAATAGCATAAGTCACTTAAAAAAAATCAATGTAATGATAGCATGTGAATTGCAATTTAACCGTATTTTTTCATTTAAAAAAATGCAATCAACATGTTGGGAACTATTGAGATTTTACTCGAGAAAAGTTTTGCTAGTTAATTAATCAATATTTTTAAACATATTGAAACATAAACTCTTAAATATTTCGAATAAAGAAGGGGCTTATACTATTATCAAAAAAAAACTCATACAATTTTAATGAACAAATCTTTCAAGAGTAATTTTTTTGCTCGCCAAATATGGAGAATTTTATTTGTTATAGTCACACTCTTCTCCTAGGGTAACCCTGTAGTGGCTGTGATTTGGTCCGCGTACACTTCCCAGCGCTGCCAACTTAAGGTGAAACGGAGTGTAGAAATCACAATGGATAAAGGAGTGCCCACCGGGTGACAAGAGGCGTAGCCTATCTGACCAATATGTCTGTCGCCTCGGCAGATGTCGAGAGGATGGCTCGAAGGAACAAAGGCGGTGCGATAGGAAAAAAAGATGCCCATCGAGAAAGGTGGAGCCATTAGATTCCAGACGGCCCGGGAGTGTATTTATGAGTTCTGCACGAATAGGACTATGGAGGAGGAGGGCAGATTTTTGTGGCCTGCCAATGATAAGGGACTAGGGGCGTGTTATGGACCCGCCCTGGTGTTTAAAAGGGTTTTTTTTTAGGAAGGGGAGAGATTGGCGTTATTTTTGATTCTCATTTAACTTGGAAACAACATATTCTACACGTCCGCGATAAGTTCCGGAAAATCATGTTTAAACTTTTCCACTTAATATCCCGGAACTCACATTTAAGCAGAGATAACAAAGTGCTTCTCTGTACAGCCGTCATGCGTCCCATAATTGCTTACGCTTGTCCCGTCTGGGGTTATGCTGCTAAGACTAATATAAATATTTTAAATACTGTGCAAAATTCTTATATTCGAATGGTCGTAAAAGCTTGTCGCTATATGCGAAATGATTACATTAACAAAGCTCTAAAAATCAATAGTTTCAAAGCTCACATTCAAAAAGTTGCCATAAATTTCTTCAATAACTTGCAGTTTACAAACAATGCAAATATGATTAATTTAGATGTTTATAACTGCAATGACAATACCAAAGGCCGAGAAGAATCCTACTGGATTCCTACAACCCGCCTTAGGTACTTTATCCTCGCAATAATTATGTAATTATTGCACCCAAGTAAACTTTTAAATTTTTAATTTTTCTTCTTTTATTATTTTTCTATCTTTTACCCCACTGGACAAGTGTATTCCACTTTCTACTTTTTAAAATTTTACTTATCCCCATGGGCAGCCAGCCAGAGGCTATACTCACTTCCATCTCCAACCAATGAGAGAGCACCCACATAGCTCTCAGCCATGTATGAACATTCCACGTCTTGAAGATCACCTTAAGCCCCTTCTCCCGGATTCCATCGTCGCAGCCAATAGCCTGCATGCTACATCGCAGACTGTGTAATTCCACGAAAGTCAAGCCCCACTTCAAAGACTGTTAAAGATATGGGATTGAGGACTGTGTATCAGTCCAGATGCCCAAAAATAGACTGCCATCCATCCACAGGACAGTTTCTCTCGTATATCGCGCACACACACAAAAGAGTCCTTACTCGATTCGGAAGATAATCCTTTTTCCTATTCAGGCGTAAATTCCAGCATTTATTCCATTTAAATGCAACCCTCTGCCACCAGATATATAAATAGTATAGCTGTAATGATCTCACTCAGTTCTAGGCTAACTATTTATTTCAACATGAAAATTCATCAAAATAATAAATAAATGGGTATATTCTAATTACAGTTCACTATCAATTTAGAGTCTCTTCACACTCTCTTCCGTTCCTGAGTTTTCCCAGCCAGGAACCGCTGTACTTGGGGCTCGTTCTAATTCGTTCTTTGAGTCTCTTTCCGTACTCTCTCCGGTTCCTCGATCTTTCCAGCCAGGAGACCGCTGTACTTCGCGGGCTCGTTATCGCTCTTCCTATCGCTCAAGGGACGTCCGAACCGTTCCCTTCAAAGATCCAGTCCTCTTCTCGTCCGGACTATCTCGCCCGTTTTATAGCATTTCTTTTTCCTCGTCATCCACCGCTCATTTCTTTGTCGGCCTCAGTATCCCCGCGGTCTGCTGCCGCCTTCCGGTCTCGGTTCTCTTGATCTTATACATCTCTGCCTCGCCCAATTCGGTCGTTTCCGCTAGTCCCCAAAGAGACGCCAAGGCTGGGTGTACAGTTGTATGTTCTCTGACGTGACGGCGCCTCCGAGTTCTGGGAAAATGAACACACAATGATAAGGCGCCCCTTTTTGACAGTCCGGTCAGCTGGGCAAAAAAGGTGCCGAAACTCGACCACCCAGCTACGAAATTCCTTCCCAGCAATTTGGGAACTTCCCGGAATTTTTGCAGCTTCTGTCGGCAAGGGATCTGTTGGAAAATAGGGGAAAGAGATATGCTTCGTCACACTGTGTTCCATGGCACCCTGGGGTTCCACGAGTCACAATTAAAAATTGAAAAGAAAATTATGAACGTAAATGCAAAATGGATTCACGTTCTCCATGAAGTTTATTTAACCAAGAGTTGTAAAGTACTTGTAGTAACCCCAATCAGTAGCGCACACAGGAATTTTTCAAGGGGGTCCGGGGTTGAAAGTTCACCATTCTTGTATCATGCTATTTTGGATTTTGTCGATTTTCAGGAACAAAACACAGTAAAAAACTAATCATTGAATAAATAATTAGCATTAATTAATAAAATTAATCATTAATAACAAATATTTAATTAAATTTTACGTATTATATACTTAGAATTATAACAAATCGGAAAAATCAAGGGTTTGGGGGTCCGACCTCCAGGCCCCCTTGTGTGCGCCACTGACCCCAATTATCTAGTAATCTCATTCCCGTCATTAAAAAACTGAAAATTTTATATTCATATGTAATACAACTTTATTTTGCGATATTTTTTAAACTTTTATTGCAATATATAAAATAATATCAAAACGTTTTTACTTTATATGTAGTACAGTAGAACGTCGTTTATCCGAGTCAATTGGGACCGGACACTGTTAGGATAATCGAAAACCGAATGCGATCCATGCAGTATATGAAACCGGACACTATACGAATATTAAAAATCATCACATGCGGGAAACGTGCTTGAAGAAAAAACCAAATAGGTACAAAATAACTCGATTTTACCTTTATTGTGGAAAATAATCACTATTTTTCACTGTACTATTGTACGCCTTTGTTTTTTCGCTGAAAGGTCTCTGATTCTCTTGAGCAGCAGTAGTTGAGTAGGACAGCACTCTGATTGTTGTTCGTACCACTCCATAGCTATCTTTAACGCAAAAAACACTTCAGCATTTGATGGACCCTTGCTACTTTCGTTATAGTCCTCGTCTTCATCCGTTTCATCGTCCACAGGGTCGGATTATGTAAAGCATTGCACTGTTCGAAAACGTATTCATATACAGTTCATATAGTTGACAAAAATAAAACTTGTCCGGATATTTGACGCTCCGGATAATAAACGTTCGGATAAATGACGTTCTACTGTAATACAATATGGTTGTTCTATTGTTTGCTATCCCGGGTTCCACGAAATAATTTATACTTGTTACTACAATGTTTTGTACAACTAAATAGTTTTCTTGCAGAAAATAGTGTTTTTTCCACGAATGTAAAAAGCTGCTTTAATGAAGGAAAGGGAACATCTTATAGGCATTTCAGCAGATTAACGTTAAAATCTAAATTTAAAGCAAGAAAACAGTTCCTAAATTTTAGGTTACAAATTCTTGCTAAGTAAACGGGGTATCTCACACAGCTTTAAGCGTTTTAATGCCAGTCTAAGCGTGTTTGGAATGGCGCCAGGCCCGTCTTAAGGCATGGGCTAACTGGGATCGAGCCCAGGGACTTGCAGTCGAAGGGGGGATCGTTTTGTTCTCGACTCTGTCTTAATAAGATCATGATCCGGATCATTTTAATGTGATCAAATATTATTCCCGTAAATATTTTCTGAAAAACAGGAAATTTAAAACTGCGTGTGAACTGACTAAAGTGGTAAGACTGTATTATTATGCGATGACCGGGGTCCATGTCTAGGGCGTAGGCCTAATACCATAAACAATAATTCAACTCATTTTGTTGAGTAAGTGAGTGAATATTAACGACACACTGTTCAGCTACTCGAGGGTTTTTGGCGACTGACCTCGTAATTTTGAACCTTGGTCAAGTGATAAGGACGACAGCTGAGCTGGCACCCATTCTGCTAACTACCACACCACACCAACGGGAGTATGCTTGAGCTCTCGACATATTTAACGAGCATCGCTTTCCTACTTAGTGGGTTTTCAGCGGTACTAGACTCGAACTCATGACACGCCGGCCACGAGTTCGTTACCTTGACTACTAGGCTACCGCGGTCACCGGTCGAGCCAGTTTGGGCCTATGTTTTTGAGATTGTGCACATTTATTTGTTTCAAATTACCGTTTGTATGAGCATTTTACAATACATGCTATATACTGTCTGCTTTAACGATCTCAGGTAGGGCCTACTTATGCATAGGGGCTCAGGGCCAATCTTAAGATTTCTCTGAGCCCATTGCCTCAAAGAGTCTTAAGACGTCCCTGAATGGGGCTTCCCGAAAACACTTCGAAGGGTCCCGTGAGTCGAAAAAGTTTGCAGATCACTAATTAATGATAACTGAAGTGGGTTTACTTTTAGATCACGTGTAAATAAGCTGTTGTTAATTTCACAGTAAGAGCACGACTGCTGAGCCGAACACCTCAGCAAAATAGTCATGCTGGCAAATGGCCTATGCCTATTAGTAAATCAGACATTATGAAAAAAAGCATTTTCTCGTCTGCGTGAACCTTGATCCTAAGTTACAATACAGAAATATTGTTTGCCTGCTGTATTTGTGATGACCGGATCACCAATGAAGTCGCGTGCTTATCCGGAGGACAGAACCCGCGACTTTCGGTTTCGTAAGCACGTAACATACCACTAGATCAAAAAGATCACTTCAGTCCGGAGCATATATATCCGGTAACTGACATATATAGATGATACCACTACACACTCTCCCACCAGTGAGTCGGTGGAAAGACGAACGAATGATATAATTGTTTTGGCGAGCGTGTGAGTTGTTGTCAATTGTGGAGGAATTGCATTAAGTGAGTCTGGCGAGTTTGTTTTTGCTGCGTCAAGGAAATCTGATGACTCTTTGGTTGCTCTTTTTGCGAGTAAATGGCGCCAAGATAGATTAGTAGGTTGCGATTTTCTTAGTTCAGCTAGGGTCACCAATGAAGTGGCGTTCATCCGGACAGAACCCACGACCTTCGGATCCGTAAGCATGTAAAATACTACTAGACCAAAATGATCACCTTAGTCCGGAGGCTGTTACTGGCTTTTATAGATGATACCGCTACATACTCTTGTCCTGATTGTAACATTGCTTTCCCATTAGTCTTTTGTGTTGTCGACTTTTACCGTTTTAACTGTGTAATTTTCGCGTGCTTTTACCTTTAAGTCTTTTCATATTTTAACTTTAAATTTTAATTTTTGGTTTTGATCTAGTATTGTTCTTGGACGAATGGCCGAATGTACATGGATTGATCTTCTCTAGAATGCAAATAATTTCGAGATAAGCTACACCTCTGATTTGTCTGTTCACTGAGAGAAATTTCAAAAAAATCTTCGCTGTTTCAGTTTTGTTCTGTGCAATATTTTGCTATCATCTGTTTTACTTTTTGATGTTGCTGAAATGCCCGTGCTGGATTCAATAGTAAAACTACAAAAACTTGCAGTGTCTTGTCTGCAATTAAGGCTATCATAAATATTCTTTACGATATCATCAATAAGACTAAAGCAGGTAGAATGGGAGAACTGGTTATTTTTTTAAAATTTCTGTAATTATTTGATTTTTCAGACGGAACTGAATTTATCAAACAATTAAAATATTGAATTTCTTAGTGTAATGGGCTATGTCCACTAATAAAACTTCGGTGGGTCGCAGGTTCAGTATGGCTACACTAGAGAGTATCCATGTTCCTGGAAACTTAAAAAATATATTGAATTTTGTAATTTTTTGATATAAAGATAGATTTGAAAATCATCAATTAAAATAATACAGGAAGAAATAAAATAAAACCCCTTCTTAAATAAATTATTAAATTTCTAAATGTCGTACAGTACTCAATAAAAAATAGTTTTTTTGATTTTTGAAGGAAAATGAATATTGAATTTCTGTCCTAATATATATATATATTTCCAACCTAAGTCAAATCAAGCCAGGAACAACCGAAGAGAAAACTACAGACCATACATCAGGCAGCAGACGGGATCAAAGAGCACCCGAGAAATGAGAAGAGGAGCGAAAGTAACAGTACGCTGTCGCTGGAAGTACTAGTAGGAGACGACAAGCCATAAAAATCAGGTTGTATTGTTTCATTTTATATTCTTTCCAACAAGTGGTCGGAAGAATTATTGCAAAGGGCGGTATTTAAAAATTATAATCCAAGCAAAAGTTGACACTACAATGAGTGTATTTATTTATTTATTTATTTATTTTAACTTTTGACTTGTAAAATTTTTTCTCAATTGATGGAGAAAACAATTGTAATCATGCATTTGTTTACTTCGATGTATGACTTCGCTGAGATGCGACAATTCCTTTGGTTATTTGTTTTAATGATTTATTGAAAAATGTTTGTAATTGTATAGTTGTATATATATATATATATATATATTGTTGTATTGTTTCATATTAATGTACATCTGATTCAAGGAAACGCGGCGTAGACAGGATTCTAACAATAACAATAACATTAACGGCGCAGCGCGACCGATGGGAATTTTTTGGAGGAGCCAGATGAAATGTGTGGATAAAAATTTGTTGTAATTTAAAAGTGATATATAATGTATAAAAATTATGAAATATACTGGTATTATGTGAATATAGATTTTGCCAAGTAACTGTGAAAGAGTTTTTATTTCAGGTGACTGACCCTGAATTCTGGATAGGAAGCAGTTTTTTGAAATTGTAAATCCAACATAATGGATATAACAAATGTTAAACAGAAGAAGATTGTAAAAAGAAGCAAATTTTTTTGTAAATCCGACAAGATTAATGGGTTATACCCATATTTGTTGTAAAAGTGAGAATCTACCATAATTGAAATGCATGGCTGTTGATGTTGGTCTAATTAATTGAGTAAAATTTATTGTGGCTGTCAAGAGTTTAAATTAAGGAGGAATATTAAAAATTAAATTTAAGATGAATAATGAAAATTAAAATTTAAAATGAATAATGAAAATTAAAGTTTAAGTTTAATATTGGAAATTAATAGTTATAATGAAGATTCAAGGTTAAAATTTAAATAAAATTTGGAAAGTAAGGAGATTCAGAAATAAAAATTTAGGCACGTAATTTCTTAAGGGCCATTAAGACCCTCGAATAAATCACGTTTTGCTTCTTGGAGGGGTTGTGACGGGCTCACGCGTCTTTTCTGTAACATAACCTCTGGGTTCTTTGACGGCCAAAATTAATGGCAAATCTTTTCCAACCCAAATCCAAGAAGTGAAATGCAATTGTAAAATGCAAATAAGATAGCTTTTAAAAGAACAGAAGTTTCAGTAAGCAGAATGGGAATTTAGGGGAAAGTTAGGTTAGGAAGAGATACGAGTGTGAATTGACAGCCTTCATAAAGTTACCGAGATAATCAGCCATCGATACAAGGTGCATACTATTGCACGCGTGCCCATATGCTTCGTTGATTGATTGATTGAATATTAACGTCGCACTGTTCAGCTACACGAGGGCTTTTGGCGACGGACCACGTAATTTTGAACCATGGTCAAGTGACGCGGACGACACCTGAGCTGGCACCCCCCTCTCCTAACTACCACACCACACCAACGGGAGGACGTTTCAGCTCTCGACAGATTTAACGTGCATCGCTGCCCTACACGGGGGTCTTTTGTGGTACTGGGCTCCCAACTCGTGACAAAGGGATGCCACGATCCGATACCTATACCACTCGGCTACCGCGGCCACCCCAGGTGCTTCGTACCGTGATAGAACCTTAGCTTGAATTAAGGTAGGACTGATTATTTGATATTAGGACTTGTAATATTATCAGGATTGAAAGTAGGCTGATAATATAATTATTTAGATAAGTGATCTAAGTTACGCGATCAGGTTTAACTATTGCTGTGTGTTTGGTTTATTCTCACTTAATATAAGTTTATCTAATTTATTAGAAATTTAAGTTATATTCTTAATAAAGTCATATTAAGAATTTTAAAATGTCTGATCATTTTGAGAATCCCACACCTCTAATTCACGCTGACAATCAAAGATATGGTCACCAAAGAACGATCATATCGCAAGATATGCATTACGTAACAGACTAGATAAAAAGGCTAAATGAGATTTGTGAAGGATTTGAGGCTCAAAACATCTACGTGGCAGATGAAACTGGGTTATTTTATCGAATTTTGCCTAATAAAATACCATACTTCAAAGGAATACAGTGATATTGGGAGAAAACTCTTGTATCTCTCTCTCTCACTTTGTATTTTGTTATGTAATAGAAGTAGACTTTGAGAAACCACTTGCAACTGGAAAGGCCGAAAACCAAGATACTTCAAACAATCAATCCACAAAAACTTTTCCATTGTTATCCAAATAAAAAGTAATGGGAAACACAAAGCACATGATTGTTCTTGACGAAACAATGTCTAAAAAAATGGGAAGATTTTCTATTTCTTGACGAGTTACTAGTTTATCCACCAAATACAAAATTGAAATCAGTATAAATTTAATGTTTTCCATCCCATTACAACATCAGTATTACAGCCTTTGAACTAAGGTATAATTAAATGCCTCAAGGTTCATTACAGAAAACTGCCACTTCTTTGTCAAGCGGCTAGCGGAAACAGCGACCAATTTGTAAAGTGTGTCAATGTATTGAATACCATTCAGTGAATAGCATAATTCCATACCACGAAGTTATGTCCAACATTGATTTAAGAAAGCAGGTTTTGAAATCCTAGTTTTAAGCGTTCCCAGTAAAAATACTGCTGATGAAAATATGAATTGCTTGATTTTGTCAAAATCAGTGGCAGTGCTCAAATGCAAGAATAATTAAAAATTGATGAAAATATGTGTACTAAGACACCAGTGAACAGCGGTGTAACGGAAAGTATGAGGCACTCCCCCTGCAAAGTCAGGTTTTGGGTCCCCTAGAATCGGGATATACGTTACGCCACTGCCAATGATTCCATACAAATCTTTTATTCAACTGTAGTTGATGGGAGCTCTAACAAAAATAATTTGCAAAGCAGTGTGAAAGACGAAAATGAGCCAGATGAAAAGTGTGACAAAAACCACTAATGCCTTAAAATACACCCTCCAATTAAGAAAATTCATAGCTGATGAGGATAGTGAAATGCTGTGATTTTAATACCCTCGTAGAAAAAAATGCTTGCATCTACTGATTGTATAACAAGTATAATGAATGTCTCATTATACAAGTCTCAAACATGTATAATGAATTATTTTCAATAAATTTCTGTAAGTATAAATTTATATCTTTCAGTTCGTACATTTTTTCAAGAATCAAACTTTTTAAGTTAAGAATTTTCCTTTTTCATAAACTTCAAATTCTAATAAATAATTTCGACTACATTACTTATTTATATATCATTTACTTAAAGATCGATACAAGCTGAATTTCTAATTAAACTGCTTTTTTTCATTATGTATTCTCTGCAGAAAAACTCTTCTATTTAAGGGACTATGTTTATGTCTGTTCCGGGGGTTTCTCTTATTAGAAGGAACTACTATGTTTATACATACTGTGAAACCCCCGCCCGTGGAGACACCCGTTCTACACTATCTACGCGACCTGTTTCTGTGGGGAAGAACGAAGAATCACTCAAATCATTCATACTTAAATCTGTTTATTTAGATCTTAGTTTAAACACAATACACAAGGATACACAATCTAAGGATCTAAGGACAATACACAATCTAAGGATTATCAGAACAAGAGACGCAACACGCATTACCTAATAATCGCGCAGTTGAGACCACTGAATCTAACTTTATAGATTAATTCCTATCTCACTAATATACGCACTTTCCTTATAACTTATATAAATTCGCTTACCGCTATATCCTAGGTAAACAGCTACGGTTCTTATCACTTCTGTTGTGGCTTTAATCCGACTATGTTCGTTTTGGTCTCGGACCCACTTTTGGTTCGTCTGTACCGGCACGGCTAGGTTAATTCACGGACTTAGGATTCTTCTAATCTTTATCTCAAATCACTTTACAGCTACCTCTCTACTTAGCGACTTCACTTCCCACTTAGCAATCCCTTCTGCACATAGACGAAGACCTCTATATAGACATAGACATCACGTGAATGCTTACTTCCAATATATATATGATTCCTAATTTACATAGCCACGTTCTTCTTCTTGAGTTGGTTGGAAAGAATTGCCAATCTGGCCTCAAAGAACCCAAGAGGACAGTTAGATGAAATCGCGATGAAAGCCCCGTCACAATACAAGACTATCAGCAGTTACAAAACTAGAGGCAATTGTTTCAATATTATATTGAAACAACTGCTTAAGAAGCATTTCAACTTTGTACATATAACCGACTGGGTGGCGTAGTTGGTTTGTCGCTGGCCTTTTAAGCCTAAGTTTACGGGTTTGACCCCGATCCAAGTCAGTGGATTTTCAGGTTGCAGAAAATCGACAGTGTCCATGTCGTATGATTATACGGCATGTTAAAGGTCCCTAAAATGCTTGTTTGGCTTGGGTACTCTCGGCAAAATTAAATTCCAATAACCATTTCGTATCGTCAAACAGATTAACGTAAAATAAAAGGTGATTAACATAGAGAAACACCGAAAAGAGATTAACGTAGAGAAACATAAAAGGTGATTAACAGAGAGAAACACGGAAAAGAGATTACCCCAGTGCTTCTCAAACTTTCAATACTTGAGACCCAATTTTCAATCATAATTTCATCGCGTCCCCTCTATACAATAACAATGTATTGATTTCAAAATTAACGTACTCTAAAAGTTTAATGCTAAAGCTACAATATGACTTTAATTATAAACCGTACAAATTATCAAGATAAGTATTAAAATTTGTGTATAATTTTGTATATGTGACAAGCCCATGGGAGTCACTAGTAATTTTTAATCTTGTTCTTAACTTAGTATTGATAAATTAATTATCAAATACATTATGCAGTACATATGTATTTATAAGTATATTATATCAATGTAAATGTGTATTTTACTTTTTTATTATGTCAGAATGTATTTTGTTGTGCTTCCTTTCAGTAAATTTGCAATTTTTCAAGTATTTTATTTTTGACATGCTCGCGACCCCTTGTATGGTTATCATACCCCACAGTTTGAGAAATGCTGGATTACCGTAAAGAAACATAAACGGTGATTAACATAAAGAAATATTGAAAAGTAGTCAATTTTAGGTTATTCATGATCGAATTGATTTCTGAAAATAAAAGAATAATGTTTGTATAAAATAATGTAAAAGAATATGGAAAGGAAATGAATTTCAACTATCATAAATTTGATTTATTATATGAAGGAATATTCATTTATTATGGATATTATGAAGGTTTTTAAGTCAGTAGAAAGAGAGAAAAATTACTGGTTTCAACAGTCTATTTGTCACTTTATAAGAAAAGGAAGAAAACATAAATATCACAAATTAGAATGAAATCAAAGCTTAGGAAAGAAGTATACAGGGATAACATAATTAAAAGGATAAACATTACAGTGAAAACAACTTCAGTGATTGGCTTAAAAGTAAAAAAACTACTTCAAAATGAAAACTTAAGCGAATGAATGGAGCGAGCACTAACAATAAATAGATATTGAAAGACCCTCCAAGGTAACTGAGGTGAAGTTCACAGAGTTTTATCAATGAAGTTGTTATCTTGAAGAGAGAATATATTGCAAGTTGCTTAAGAAAGAAAAGAGATCAATAAAGGGAACATGAAGCTTAAAAAGTGTCGGCAAATTTAGAAGTTCTTGTAAAGCGTATCATGATTAAAAGCATAAGCTCAAAATTGATTTTAATGTTTTTGCAATATAGACTGTTCATGAAAGCCAAATTTTTATAAAAACTATTGGAAAAAAAATTGCAAGTATAATGAAAAATAAGGGGAATATTTTATAATATTCCCCTTATTTTTCATTATACTTGCAATAGTTAATAATCAATATTTTTTGGACAAAAACAACTCCCTCACTCATCACGAAGTCTCTGGAACTATAGGACCAACAGACTTAAAATTTTGTAGTCATGTTAGTTTTGTTGAATAGAGATCCGCTAAGAGCGGGTTTTGCGAATATCGACTCCCAAGGGGTTACGAGGGCATTACAGACTAAAATTCTCGTTTGTGAACTATTACACCCATAGACTTGAGATTTCGAAAACTTGTATATATTTACTATAGGATAAATTGGATGTACTGTATTTATTCGAATCTAGTTCAAACTTTTTTCCAATGTTACTGCTACTGAAAATCGGGTCTGCTTAGAATCGAAGGTGGAAAAATTCGTTGATTGAGGGAAATTTAACATGATACTGACGGCTAGAACAATAACAGGTTCATGTAGGTAT
Organism: Trichonephila inaurata madagascariensis; assembly: GCA_019973955.1. Taxonomy (NCBI): domain Eukaryota; kingdom Metazoa; phylum Arthropoda; class Arachnida; order Araneae; family Nephilidae; genus Trichonephila; species Trichonephila inaurata. Next base: position 126,274 of record BMAV01008262.1, read on the forward strand.
TTAATAGTTTTTAATACTGGTAAAAATTCATTATTATTAAAAATAATTCATTCTTATTCGATTGATACCTTATATAATCAACGAATCTCGCATCATGCCGATTATTCCACATTGTGCAGTACAAATCAATTGATTTTTAATATCACCATAAAAACCCAATGAGATAGTGTTTAGAAAATTCTTTTCCTTTTGGGCAATTTTAAAAGATGGAATAATTTATAAGAAAAATATTTAAGCATTATTAAGTTCCTAATTTCTTTTATTATTTTTACAACTGATGATTATACTCTTTGCTATCTTATAAGACAATTCAGCAAACATTCTGAAAAGGAATTATGATTGGAAAGTTTCTCGGCTGTTGCCAAAGTTACAATAGAAAAAAACTGTGATGCACATAAAGTCTAAGATTTTCTATTTTAAGTGGTTTTTCCGTAGAAACACTGCAGTTATTCACAATACGTGATCTGAATTAATGAGATGCATTGCTTATTTATTTCCAGAATTTTTCATGATGAAGACAAAAATATCATTACCCTATCCCTTTCACGAAAATGAAGGATTATTTATCGTGAATTTTAAAACAAAGACGATACTCTTCACATTCGCCTACACGTATTTACTCCAAGGTTCAAAAGAAAATGAGATTCCACGAAAAAAAGGATACTCCAAATGATTGCTTAATCTTTCAAACCCCTCCTCTCTATTAAAGGATATAATCCAATCACTATCGTCCGGAGAAATAATCGAAAAGATGGCAAGAAAAGTAATTTCGACGCTGGCGAATCGATTATCGATGAAGATGAACGCAATCTTCATCCCCTTCCATCGTAAAAGAAATCGTTCCATCCACGATCTCATCACTTACTCACCCCTTTTTCGTTGTCTTAGGGAGGAAATCGGAGAAGATCAAGACACTCTTAATGAATTGGAAAGAATTTTTTTATTTTTATTTTTTATTTTTATTCTGGCGAATTGAAATTGATTCTGAGCCCAAAATTTTGGGAGGACTTTGGAATCAAATGTTGTCTTCTGTAATGTTTTTTTCTTTAGGGGTATAAGGCATCGATCGAGATGTTTTTTTTTTAAATTTTTTGGGTCATTGGGGGTTAAAAAAGATTTTTTTTGAAAGTTTTGGGGAAAAACTTCGACCTCTTGTTTCAGTATTGAATTGGGGGGTTTTGGGTTTTGCTTCATCTTCTCAAAAAAAGTAATTTATTTTTAAAAACATTTTTGTCAGAAATAAAATTTTTTTAAATTCTCAAATACGGGGTGTTATAAAAAACCCCCCTTTTCAAAATGCTGTAAGGAAAGAACCACTGGTAAAGAATGACTTCAATTTTGAAGGAATGCCGAAGAAAGGAAAGGGATGGAAAAAATAAAAGTTAAAAAGTGTATCTAAACCCAAAGTAAAACTGATTTTTCTCATTCAATGTGGTACGACTTTTTGAGTGTATGGGTTTTTTACTAACGTGACAAACTTTAAATATTTAAAGTCTTTTTTTTCCGAAAAAAAAACTGAAACAATTATGCCCATTGAACCGTAATGTTGGTTTTTAATGGGCAACCCCCAAAAAGGCATTGATTCTTTCAAAATGTCCCTTTTTGCCAAAAACCCCTTATGCCAAAGTACCCCCATTAGACTTTGGTGTCTTTTTTAGTGTTGTATTTTGTACAATCAGCAATGTACATCATGTAAAAATCAAAGTAGTAATATAAATAATACTCGAAATATAATTACCTTACTAAGTTTTCATGGTTAAAAAATTAAAAAAATAAAAATAATAATAATTATATTCTTTAAAAAAAAAATATCCCAATAATTTGACATAAGCAGATATAATTTTTGATATTTCGAGAAAGCACCAATTTAAAAGAATTTCAAAAATAGTAGATATAACACTTTTCGATGTTTAATTATCGTAAAGTTTTATATTACTAAAATTTCGAGATAGAAAAATTAACTTTTATTTTATATTCTTAAGTTTATCTACAGATCCCCCTCTCCTCCCATCAGTTGTATATTTACCTTAAAAAACCCTTTACCTTTTAAGGCCGTCATTTGCTAGTAATTTTGTGAAAACCATTTTTCCTCTCGAATGACTTTTCATGTTAAAAAAATTCCCAAACCCAATGGTTTTTTTGTTTGAGGGTGTAAGGAAAATCCTTTGGGGAATATGGAAAAAGGGTGGATGGCGAATATTTCAATACTACACCCCTTTTTTTGGGGATTCTACCTAAAGATGGGTAAAGTTTATTGTCGTAAGAATATTGACGCTTTTGTCATTAACCATGCGTTCGATGTAAAGCACGGAAATTTTTTCGGCAAGAGTATTGGGGGGCTTTATCGGAATTACTTCTTTAACCTCGGGGATTTTTTGGGGCCTTTTCCAAACCCAAGGAAGGGGGTTATGCGTTGAATGTATATATTGGAACAACTATTCGAAAGGGGTGCTAAGAAAAGCTAAGGAAGAAAGGGAAAAGCCCCGGGAAAAAGGGGTTTGGTATTCAAGGTTTCGGGAGTCGGTCTAACGGGCCGGAAGATTTTGGGGGCCCGAGATCAGAAGAGTATTGCCTTACCCAAAGGCAAGTCAGATTAAAAGGGATAAATTGATGTTTTTGGCCCGTAGCGTTCCCCAAAAAGGAAAATAAGGAAAGCTTGTTTGCAATTTTAAATAAGGGAAACTTTTAATTAGGAAATAATTATAAATATAGTTTTTTTTCAGTGATTTATTGCGCTATTTTAAATTACGGTTTGCGTCACATCCTTGATCATCCCTAGGTTTGTTGTATTGTATATAAATTAAGTCATAATAAACTGATTTTATTAGGGCAGAGTTTAGTGGTTCTTTTTTTCGTTCCCTGACATAGGTCGCGTGAATGGTGAGGAGGATATCCTCAACCCCGGGGGATATACAGTTGTAGCGGGCCCTTAGAAATTATCGGACCCACTAGTCATTTTTTAAAAGATGACTCCAAATTTTAAAAACTGTTAAATGGTTTCCCTGCAAACTTCAGTACTTTTCCCCCTCGAAGGGGGGGATACATTTCCTCCCCTTTTCTTGCCTCGGATCATATTAATAGATAAATTTCATCCATATTACTGGCAACAAAAAAATCCTCTTGGATGCTCCAAAGATTTTTAAAATCCCGCTTGACGGTCAATCATGGCTTTAGAAAAAAAGGGTCAATGATTTTAAAACCCCGAGTGTGAATTTTGTCACGTGAGTTCTTCTGGGAAAAAATTTCCCCCAAAAAGCCTTAACCAAATGCCCCTATCATTTAGATGGTTTTTTCTTTCTTTTAAAAGGGTAATGTCCTTCACCTTTCCGCTATCGTCTAGTGATGGTCTTCCACTTTTTTTACGAGAGGGGCATGTGGGGGCCGGTTTAAAAAAACTTTTTCCATCTATGAATGTCATATATTTTTTTTCCACTAGGGGTTTCAGCCCGGGATCCCCTTTTTTTTCAGATCCCGAAATCCCGGGTTTGATTTGTTCTAAATTATATTTTGAAATTTTTTTTTTCAAAATTTTCTAAAATTTATTTTAAAAAAATTTTTATATTTTTTTTTTGAAATATGTACGTGAAATTTTGTCCTATAAGTGTTTTTAAAAAACAATTCCAACCTTTTTTTCGTATGGGAAAAAACTTTGCCAAAGGGCCCAATGGTTTACTGGGGACATACACAATAGTATAAGCAACGTCTCAGGAATTGATTTTGTCCGGTTTCCTTCAACAGTTAAAGCCCTCGTGTAGCTAAGCAGTGCGACGTTAATATTCAATCAATCAATCAATCAATCCTTCTTCAGTTAAAAGCGTAAATTAATAGTGGGCCAGATTGAAAGACTTGACGCTTCCAATCCCACCGCATTACTGAAAGCTCATAAAACTGAATCTCCGATTTCAAATGAGGTAACTGAGGTCAAATTCTGATTCAATAACTGAATCAATTTGTACACAAAAACCGTTAAGTGTAGAAGAACAGATAAAGTTATCAAAGAGGGATATAATCTAAAATGCAGTCTGAAACACTTTGTGTAAAAATTCAAAGGAATCTGTTTTGCAGAAATGGAGGAGAAGCGATAGCACGACAACCCGGAAAGAACATACTCCTATTTTAATGACGATAAAGCGTACTAGTGTAGAGTTTGAACGAGCATTTTCATCGGCAGGACAAATTGTAACAAAAACAAGTAAAATAAAATTTTTTTTCGAAGTCAATTCCTACTTAGATCAACAAGGAAAAAAAATTTATTTTACCTACTTTTTATTAAATAGTTACAATTAATATGTTGTTGTTGTTGCTCATGCCACCTGTCTGACATAGTCAGATCGAGGCCCCCGAAGTTCATCGTGGTAATGGGCTAGATGTACGCCTGTCGTTGGCTTTTAGCCTTGAGCACCATACAGGTGACGAGGTACGATTGGGCTGTTAGAAATTCAGAGGAACGATAGATGGCCACACCACCTATTTCCACCTCCACAATTTAGGCATGGAACTGAATTGGAGGGAAATTTTCTCCAGTTTCCTGCACTCGTGATTCAGCCCGCAAGACTTTCGGACCCACTGATTTGAGCACGTGCTCCGCATTGTACTCCGGAGGATGACAGGTACGGGCATCAGACAGGCCTTCCGGTCCGGAGTCCGTTGCTCTAACCACTAGGCTACCCACGGCCTACAATTAACATAAATAGGATATACATGTGACAGAATCACAACATTAAGAGGTATTTCATTTTTATTAATTTTCATCAAAGTATCGTATTGTCATCCAAAACAATCGTGTATATAAAATTTCAGTTCAACTGAATGCTTTAAAACGTGAGAAAAAAACCTTTTCAAGTTTCGACACAAGTCGCCAACGTGGCTGTATTTGTAATTCTTTAAATAATTAGTTTTAATCAATTAATTTTTATTAATTATAATTAAATTATTGTATTGTCATCCAAAATATCATTTATATAAAATTCCAGCTCAACCGAGCGCTTTAAAATGTATTTTATTAACGATTGAAAATTCCACCAAGATAAATAAATAAATAAACAAACATAGAGAGTGTGAGTTAATAGTAGGAATTGAATAAAAAGCCGTTTGAAAGATGAAACGCAGGTCGAGGTGCGTTTTTTAAAAACTTATTTACAGAAACACGAGAAATTTTAATTTTTTAATTTCATTATGTACTATTTTTACTTCTTTCTTATGATGCATTAAGTTTTGTTTTTATTTGTTTCAATAAATAACAATATTAAACCAATTTTGTAGTTATGTTTTCAGTTTTATTATATGTAATTTCAACAATGCTAATGTTTAAGTATTTTTCAATAGTCCAATCCTAATCCCAGGATTGAAAACCTTAATTTCCACAAGCAACCATCATTTCATTGTGGATTTGACGGACACTGTAACCTTTCAAATAAGGGAATTTATTACACTCCTAATCTCTCTCTCTCTCTACCTTTTCTCTGTACTGCGAGTTACTTCAATCTACGTCTTTCTGAAGCCAAACAAATCTGCATTAATAGCTGTTATTTACAATATTGGGTAAATAAAGATAAATTAATATGCAAACTAAATTTTATTCAGATACCTCAGTTATTTCTTATTAATAATGAAAGGTTTTCAATACTCCTACATATACTTCAAAATGTAAAGTTATAGAGGATTAATTACTGTATATAAATCTGAACAAAATAAATAGTTTTTCTCAATTCCTACTATTAGTTCACTCTCTCCCTATATATATACACATATATATATATATCTTGTTCAAATTTTCAATCGTTAATAAAATACTTTCTATTCATCCATTCAAGTTCAAATACATTTTTTAAAACTTGTAGTAGATGACATGATGTTAATACAGTTTTGTATTGACGAGGCTCACGCGTCTTTTGTAACATAACCTCTGGGTTCTTTGACGGCCAAGATTAATGGCAATTTAGGAAATTATGTTTGGAAGAGGTACGGGTGTGAATTGACACGACCTATCACGTAAAGTTACCAAATATCGAGCCATTACACGGGTGCATACTATTGCACGCTGCTTGGTGTTTTCGTACCGTGATAGAATCTTATTTTGGATTACGGTAGGACTGATTGTTGATATTAGGACTTGTAATATTATCAAATTGAAAGTAGGTGGATAGTATACTTATTTAGATAAAGTAATTCTACAAAGTTACGTCCCGTTTTAACTATTGCTGTGTGTGTTTGATTTGTTAGATTCTCACCTTGTTAAAGGTATCTAATTATTAGAGATTTAAGTTATATTCTTAATAAAAGTCATATTAAGAATTTTAAAATGTCTGATCATTTTGAAATCCCACTTCTAATTCGCTGACAATCAAAGATATGGTCGCAAGAGTGACCATATCACGGACACAAATATTAATCAATTAAATTAAAAATGAATATATAGTAACAAACAAAATATTAGTCAATACCATGTATAGAAAGGAAAATCATTCGTTACGTCCTTGTAGTTACGGTGAACGGCGCATTGGACTTCTAATCCAAAGGTCGCGGGTTTGAATCCTACCTGGGATGGCCTAATTTCTGAGAATGCGATTTATATTTTTTACTATACTATTTTATTAGAATAATTAAATTTAATTAATGAATAAATAGTAACAAGCAAAAAAATATTTCAACACCATATATAGAAAGGAAAATGGAAAATTTCTAGAAAAATCGCTTTCAATTTTGTTATTTACTATTGTGATTCTGTCATATGTATATACATATTTATATTATTTGTAACTGTTTAATAAAAAGTAACTAAAATAAACTCTTTCTTTGTTGACCGAAGTAGGAATTAACTTAATTTTTTTATATTACTTGTTTATATATTGAATTGGTACAAATTTCTATTTTTAGACACATATATGATCAATATATAATAAATGGTTTTTATTTACATTATTATATTTTATCGATAAAGTCAATGCTGTGTGTAGTTTCATTGAATATATTGTGTGTAAAACATTTGCTTGCGTGTGTTTGGGTGTACGTAAAATCTACAATTCTATTTGGATCACACACACACACACACACACCCACACACACACACACACACACACACACACACACACACACACACACACACACACACACACACACACACACACACACACACACACACACACACACACACACACACACACACACACACACACACACACACACACACACACACACACACACACACACACACACACACACACAGGTTTCATTTTTTATTACATCTGAAATGTCTTATCACATTAGAGTACGGCATTTTTTAAAAATACTATCATCTTTTAATACTTTTAAGTACGATTTTTATTGGCTAACAGTTTTTTATTAGAAATTTTCTTAGGGAAAGTATACTCGAAATTCTTGAGATCCTAAATCATGTACTTTTTAATGACACACTTTGAAAAATAATATAATTATCGTACTATTTTACAAGCATACATAAATATAAATTTAAACCAATAAATTGTTAAAACTAAAATTTTAAATTAAGAAAAAATTCCATTATTTTAAAGTATATTCCACCATTTTTTAAAATTTTTAAACACAATTTATTTAAATAACTAGTATTTATTAAATTTTTCCCTTAGCTAGGAATTAAAGGTTTTTTTAATATTTTATTCAGATATTTACATTTCTGCATTTTACTAAATAATTTACTAATAATTTATTAAATAAAAACATTAATACTAGCGAATACAATGAACATTAATTTTATTTTTGATTTTATTCATCTTGACTTTTTTTTATCATTACAATTAGAGATACCTCAGTGAGCAATTTTAGTGATGTATACATTAAAGAGAGAAAGAAAATAAAAGAGTAAGATATTTTGTGAAATATTAATCAACATTTGAATATCATCAATAGATAGAAAACAAAGTCGTTATATAACTCCAACTATTCAGTCACTGGCTGCCAAAAGTACAAAGAGTGATTGATAAGAAAGGTCTCCAATAGTATAAAATAAGTTTCCGACACGGTAAAATAATAACAGATTTATCAGAATGAATGAAATTTATTTCCCTTACATATTGTAAACTCATTTTTCAACATAGTCACCACTAACAGGTTCACATTAGTTTAGGGTATCCGACTACGTTTGAAACAATGATTTTAAAAAAGCGCACAAATGGATAATTTTCATGATATTTAGTGTCACTTAGATTAGAATACATGTATAAAAGTGTTTTATATAAGGACATTATGACAAAAAAATTTATTTAAATACAATATTTCGGCAAAAAATTAGCTTAGAATAACCTTTTTTCAAAATGTTCTCCTTTTGTGAAAAATGCTTCTATTATAATAACATTTTGCCTTTATATAGCTCAGACCTCTGTACAGAGGCTCAACTATGATTTTTGAAAAATTCACATTATTTTCAGAGTTACAACCCATTGAAATAATTTTATCGGCGTTTTTTTCTTAAAATTTCTCCCTTCTGTTGTGGTAAAACATGGATAAACCCACTTCTAAGTTATATATTTCAAAAATTCTAGTTCTCTGTACAGAGTTCTGAAAGGCTATATACAGGCAAAATATTATTATAATAGAAGCATTTTCACAAGGAGAATATTTTGAAATGGGTCATTCTATGTTTATTTTTTGTCAAAATATTGTACTTAAATAATTTTTTATTGTAATACTATTCTTAAAACAGTTTTATATACATTTTCTAATCTAAGTGACCCTAAATATAAATATTATCCATTTATGCGCTTTTTTAAAATCCCGGTTCCGAAAGTAGTCGGATACCTTAATCGTTCTATCCATATCTCCATTCCATCCAAAAAGAAAGTTTCTGGTTGGCTGCGTATACATTTGAGTACGGCTGCCTAAACTTTGGCATCCTGGAATCAGTCTTATGATCCAGAAAACAAGAGGCGATCCATGGAATATCATTATTCTGGTTCTCCGAGTGTCAGCAACAAAAGTCATGCTCACCATCTTTTGGGATGCAAGTAGTGTGCTCCACACGGAATTTCTGACTAAAAGAATGACTTTGAGGTACTGTGCAGCATTACGGATATTCAAGCACAGCATCCACAGAATCAGACCGGAAAGAAACGTCTTTCTTTTGCATCACGACAATGCAAGACCGCATTGCAGTACACAAACACAGGACTTCATGGGAAAATTGAATTTCACCGAGAGTCCACAGCCTTCTTTCAGCCCAGATTTGGCACCGTCAGATTAATTGATTGATTGATTGAATATTAACGTCGCACTGTTCAGCTACACGAGGGCTTTTGGCGACGGACCACGTAATTTTGAACCATGGTCAAGTGACGTGGACGACACCTGAGCTGGCAACCCCCTCTCCTAACTACCACACCACACAACGGGAGGACGTTTCAGCTCTCGACAGATTTAACGTGCATCGCTGCCCTACACGGCGGGTCTTTAGTGGTACTGGGCTCGAACTCGTGACAAGGCAAGCCACGGTCCGATATCTATACCACTCGGCTACCGCGGCCTCGGCACCGTCAGACTTTTGGTTGCTCTCATATTTGAAGGAGACGTTGAAAGGTCAACGTTTTTCAACGGATGCCGAAGTTCAGGCAGCCGTGCTCAAATGGATACGCAACCAACCAGAATCTTTCTTCATGGACGGAATGAAGAAATGGATAGAATGGTTGAACACATGTGTAGCTGTTTGTAGTGACTATGTTGAGAAATGAGTTTGCAATATGTAAGGGTAATAAATTTGCTTCATTCTGATACCTCTGTTATAATTTTATCTTGTCGGAAACCTATTTTCTACTATTGGTGACCTTATTTATCAATCACCCCTCGTAAGTCATTTGCTTATTTTATTGAAGGCATGTGTGTATTCGTAATTTCTTCTAATTCAATTTACTCCTTGGTAAGTATCTTTTTATATTATAAGGTGCATATGTGGTAAATGGAAAAGATGATACATGCTATTAAAAAAAATTCTTTCGTAGTCAAGTTAGAGTAAAATTTATTGTTTTTTTAGGTTGGGGCATATTAAGGTATCCGACTACGTTCGGAACCGTGATTTTAAAAAAGCGCATAAATGTATAATTTTCATGATATTTAGTGTCACTTAGATTAAAATACATGTATAAAATTGTTTTAAGGACATCATGACAAAAAAAATTCATTTAAATACAATATTTTGGCAAAAATTAAATAGAATAATCTTTATTCCAAATGTTCTCCTTTTGTAAAAAATGTTTCTATTGTATTAATATTTTGCCTGTATATAGCTCAGACCTGTGTTCAGAGGCTCAACTATGATTTTTGAAAAATTCAAATTATTTTCAGAGTTACAACCATTTGAAATAATTATCGGCGTATTTTCTTAAAATTTCTCCCTTCTGTTTTCGTAAAACATGGATAAACCGACTGCCAAGTTATGCATTTCAAAAATTCTAGTTGAGCCTCTGTACAGGGGTCTGAGCTGAATACAGGCAAAAATATTATACAATAGAAGCATTTTTACAAAGAGAACATTTGAAAAAAGGTATTCTAGTTAATTTTGCAAATATTATTATAATTTTTTGTCATAATGACCTTAAAACAATTTTATACAGGTATTCTAATCTAAGTGACACTAAATATCATATTATCCATTTACGCTTTTCAAAATCACAGTTCGAGCAGTAGTCGAATACCTTAAATTAATTTTTACTTGTGAATATTTGTCTCCCTGTTTTTGCTATGCTTTTTTTTATATAACCTCATTTATAGTCGTATTTTCCCTTGTCAGGGTCACATTTTAACAAAGATTTTATCAAAAGTGTTTCATTTTATAATTTGTTTTGTGTTTCGTAAAAATATAAATTCAACTTATATTCGTGTATTTTTTTTTATGCAAGTATAAAGTTGGTAATAATGCTGCAAAAGCTGCATGCGTTATAAACCAGACATTTGGGGAGAATACTGCTAACGATTGAAATGTGCAGCGTTAGTTTGAAAAATTTCTGTCTGGTAATTTTCCCACAAACAAACCCCGTGGAAGATTCAAAAAATCTGTAAAAAAGGATGCTCTGAAAGCATTGATGGAAACAAATTCATCTGTATCTATTGTATTGTCATATATACATTGATGAAATTCATGAAAAATTGAATTCTACATGCCCATCACTTGTTCATCCGTATGGCCTAATACTTCTCCACGACAACACTCTGCTGCATTCGTACAAAACAACTGCGAAATGAAATGAATTAAAATATGAAGTTTTATAGCACCCAGCTTATTCTTTGGATTTTTCGCCAACCGACTTTCATTTTTGAAACATTTAGAACAGTTTTCATGGGCTAAACAGTGTGAAAATGAAGTCAGACTGAAAAATTCCATATAAGAATTTATTGATTCTGAAGATCAGAATTTCCTTAAGACAGGCATCTACTCATTAAAATATCGTTGGAAAGATGTATTGAAGCAAATGGAACAGATTTTGATTAAATAAACAGCCTTTGAAAAATATATGATGATTTATATATTCTCTTAAATATCGCACATTTTATATGCATCAACCTAAATAAATTACTGATATATTTATATTAAAAAGGCTGCATATATACTTTACTCAGTCCTTTTGTCAAATTACTTCTTGATCCTTGTAAAATTTTATGACTTCATTTATTAAAATGTCATAAGCAAAAATGAGTATTGTAAAAGACCTTACTGTAAAATCCGGCGTATAACGCGCACCTATACATTCAAGCTGCTTTTTTTTAATTTTTAGGTACTTTCGCCGTATAGCGCGCACTCCTTTTTTTACGAAGAAACCGAAATGTACGGGAGCATTTCTCTCTTATGTTTTGAAGTCATTTATTCGAGGTATTATCCTAAGTTTTTAAAAAAATAGTATACTTCTAGAAGTATAACCCTTTAAGTTCATAAAGAATGCCCTTTCTTTTAAGCAAACTGCATTTCGATCTATATAGATGTCTAATTTTTTTATGCTCTTTTTTTATTATTATTATTATCATTATTTTTAAAGCTATCATTTTGATACCCAGTGTATAACGCGCACTCGTAAATTTCGATCTTATTTTTTGTGTTAAAAGGGCACATCATACGCCGGATTTTACGGTAAATCTTCTTCACACATTTGAAATATTTTCCTTTCAATTTCATTCGCAAATCAAATTTTACAGCATTCAAAAAATAAAATACGAGAAAAAGTGTTTAATAACAATAGTAATAAATTCTCAATTTCACTTTATTTTTATTTTCGTGTTATAAATAAAGCTAAAATACCATTAAAAATATATGTAAAAAGGAGGGAAATTTGATTTATTTTTAAAAACCGTATCGGGAAAATTTAAATGTTGAAAAGTTGCTTCAAGGGTTTTATTCTTCTGAAACCCTTTTTATATCCCGAGGAGAACCTTTCGAGAATGTTTATGTACAAAATGTTGCGAACAAGGTAGGGTTCGCAAGATTAAAAGGGAAAGAAGGGGAGAGAGATTGAGAAGGGTAAGTTTACTGAGCTTAAGAGATTTATACAAGATACTTCGAATTTTTTTTATCTTCTTGCAAGAAATTTATACCTTCCTGAAATACTTCAAGGTAAAAAAGGTGTTGAGGGAGGAAAAAAGAATGAAAAAAAGGGGGTTCGAAGATCCATTAATTTTGCAGAAGATAATGGTGTGTATGTTCAGAAAAACAATGGCTTTCTTTTTTTTATTGATCAAGATTAAATGGAATCATGGTAGGTTTACTTTAGCAATGTTGTTTTTTTACTTCCCATTTTTGTTGTATTAAAGATTGTAAAGGTTTTCAAAGAAATCTGATGGCACAAAAAAGGAATGTGTTGTTTGAAAGAACCTACATAAATAATACCGGTGCATGTAATGTAACGGGGGTCGTGGGCCACAGGGGAAGCGGAGGAGGGAACCGGAGGGCTGCACCTTTTTAAAATGATTGCATTCATTAGTTAACTTTGCATCTTAGAAAAGATATAAATTTTACCATAAAAATCAATAAATATAAGCTAAATAAAACAATGGCACAGGTTTATTCACAATTTATTTACTGTGCTAATTTCATGCCATCTATAATTGCATGCACACTCAATTTTGGAATCCTTTTAATGATACAAATGTTCATTCTTCTTTCATCATTCTTTTCTTTAATTTTTTTGAAACCAGGAATGTGTGAGACTGCTTTTTGAAATTCTCATCACAGCTTATAAGTTAATTCAGCCAACTTGGATTTATATTTACTCTTTTTAATTTTCATGCTAGAAAAACTTTGCTCGTAAACATATTTCGTCCCAAAAAAGTATAGAAAACATTTTCTCTATATTTACTTTTGCTGACTTTCTTAACAAATCACACAAAAAAACCTCCGTGAGGACCGTATGGGGCACACGGGCTGCTATTGACCCGTTCAACATAATACAAGGTATTTTTAAACAAGTAATATAAAAAAAAATTTTAAGTCAATTCCTACTTAGATCAACGATCAACAAAGAAAATTTTATTTTAGCTACTTTTTATTAAATAGTTACAATTAATATAAATATGTATATACATATAACAGAATCACAACATTAAGTGGGAATTATTTTTATTAATTATAATTAAAGTATCGTATTGTCATCCAAAACAATCGTGTATATAAAATTTCAGTTCAACTGAATACTTTAAATCGCGAGAAAAAAACCTTTTCAAGTTATGACACAAGTCGCCAACGTGGCTGTGTGTGTGCGTATTTGTAATTCTTTAAATAATTAGTTTTAATCAATTAATTTTTATTAATTATAATTAAATTACTCTATTGTCATCCAAAATAATTATGTATATAAAATTTCAGCTCAATTGAGCGCTTTAAAATGTATTTTATTAACTATTGAAAATTCCACCAAGATAAATAAATAAATATATAGAGAGTGTGAGCTAATAGTAGGAATTGAAAAATGAAGATATTTCTTTAAAATTTAATTTTGTTTTATAGCATTGTGGCGCGTAATATAGTTTATCATTTTCTTTGGTTTTTTGCTTTATTTTTCCCTTTAGCAAACATTTAAGAAACAATGTAAAGACGAATCATCAGAAAAAAATTCTATGTAATAAACATTTTTAATCAATATTTTGGGCCCCAATGA
>BMAV01008263.1:0-121713 GCA_019973955.1 Trichonephila inaurata madagascariensis
TTTTTTTTTTATTTTGGAGATTGGAAACTAAGCTAAAACCCCCTTTATGAAGAAGAAAAAAATTTAAAAATTTTCTCAAAAACTCCATAATTTGGGTTAAAAAACCCTTGTGTGTGTGTTTTTTTTATACCCAAAATTGTTTTGACATTCCTTTCAAAATTTGATCTCCGACCCCTTTTCCCAACACCTCTTGAAATTTACATTCCCCTTATTTTGACCAAATGAATTCATTGCCTACTGTGGTAATTACCATAGTCAAAGCATTCTTTGAGACGTTCAATATTATACTCCTTTTATCTCCTAGTTTTGGCAACAAACGCTGGAACGATAGTCTTTGTTTTTTTAAAAAAAGAAAATTTATGCTTTTATTTTATAATTGCAAATTAGCCTCATTAAATTTAGTAAATAAATCTGTTAAATAGATAAAATCGGGTTTCAATTTGATTAAATTTTCATTAAAATTAAAGTCAAGATCTGGTTTAATAAGAGCCACTATCGTAGACCCTTATTTTCACCCCATGGACATCCAAACTATTTTTTCGTTGACGTGGACTCCTTGCATGTGGTCATTAGACCCTTGGAGATCGATATAGACCACTTTGGGAATCACTGGTTCATACGATGAGATGAAACGAAATCTCTGTCCTGGCTAGAAAGATCGCTGAGTATGAATCCAATGACAATTGTGCTATATGACGTTTTGAGATGAACTACTTTCTGAAGTAATCTGCAATATAGACATTTTTTTTTCACAAACTGTAATATTTATTTGCTTGTTTGATTTTCCAAGTTCTTTTTTGCTGGTATCTAAAAGCAAATAAGCGGATCTTGTTGGAATTTTAAGATTCGTTCTACATTTGGATCAATGTTGAAAAAAAGGCTTTCAGGCCTGCACCTAGTTTAGGAGACCGGAGTAAACGAGTGGTTATGCCCATGAGCTCGTGGACGACGTGTCGTGAGTTTGAGTCAAGGGCCCTTAAAGACCCGCTGAGTAGAGATCCATGAAGACCTCTACTCTACAGTAACACAAAAATATTTATTTCCTGAAGGCCATCATTTAAATATTCAATCATTATTAAGTGATGGAATCACACACACACCTGGATTAGGGCCTCATTCTTCTAACTTTCAAACTACTTCATAGATGTTTGTTAGGATCAAGATTCGAATCCGCTTTTTGAATTGACTCCACTGAACTCCAGATCGTGACTGTTGGTCTAATATACGAACATTGGTATAATTCTTCACCTATAAAACAACACTTTGTCACTAGGTTATTAAATCCCGTAGGGATGTAGTGGCCGCAGTATGCTAGTGGTCATGGTCACAGATTCTTAGCCAGTGTGTCATGAATTCAAGCCTAATGCCATTGATGACCCTCCGAGTAGAAGGGCTGATGCCCGTTAAATCTGTCAACGATCAAATTCCTCCCTTTGGCATGGTGTGGCAAATAACAGAGGATGTCGGCCGGTGTCATCCTCGTCACTTGACCATGGTTCAAAATGACGAAGTCCATCGCCAATAGCCCTCGTGTTGCTTTATAGTGCGATGTTAATAATCATTTACTCGCTGCACCAAGTTTGTAGTCCAAAAAATTAGACTGGGGCTCTTTTTGGGTAAGAGTAAGGGATCTTGAATCGTAAAAAAAACCGTAGCATTTTTTAGGTAGCGATATTTAAAAAAATTGCTTCTTGAAGTTTTTGCAAATAAAATTAAAATAATTGAGTGTAACACATAATATACATGAAATATATAATCAATTTATTGGAGTTGTAGGTTGTAAAAAGCATGGAATTTTGCTTTACATTCTTCTTGTTGCCACTTCATTGCTTCATACCATCAATTTGTTAAGGATCCGTTCAATAGCAACGTACGAGTAAGAAAAAGGATTCAAAAACTATTCTTAATGAATTTTTATTCATAAAAAGATTTTTCTGAAGCAAAAAGCAAATAAAAAATGACAAATTATAAAAGAATTTTGATTCTATACTTAGAAAATTAGTTATAAATACCAGATAGCA
Source organism: Trichonephila inaurata madagascariensis (assembly GCA_019973955.1). Taxonomy (NCBI): domain Eukaryota; kingdom Metazoa; phylum Arthropoda; class Arachnida; order Araneae; family Nephilidae; genus Trichonephila; species Trichonephila inaurata. The sequence goes on from BMAV01008263.1 coordinate 2,022, forward strand.
ATTTTTTAGATTTCTAATTTTTGAGTTTGACATCATAGCTTTTCCGAACAGTTAGAGTAAAAACAAATGTTTATATTGGTTGATGTCAAATTTTATAAATACAAACTTAAAAGGCTTAACCAAGATGGTTCTCCTGCTATACCTGACATGCATTATGCAACTAACTTAGCATCTACTCGTCTAAGCAGTGTAAATATCAATGAACCATTGTAATATTTATAGAACTCCTCGGCAATCAATAATTAATTATTCCTTTAATATGTAAAGAAATTATTCATTGTGTGTGTGACAATATTGAATCTTATATGCAATGAATAGAGTTGATCTTCTATTATCTTTCGTATTATTGCTTGGAACTATGATTGATAGTCTTAGAAATGTTTTAATTAACTTTTCATTTAGAAATTTTATTATAAAATGAGTAGAACTTCCTAATTATATACATGTAAAATCATTGGAAAACATGTATAAAACAAATAAATTTTTCTGTTATGTATAATTTTATATATATATTCTACTTTAACCATTTATTCAAATTCCAATTAAAATGATTTGTAGGAATTTTACATTTTACTGGATATATTACATTATTATTTTTATTATAACTATTGTTATAAGAAAATAATTTATCCGGAATCTCTCGGCGATTTAATTTTTCGTTGAACTAACTTTCTTTAAAATCTCGTTCCGAGTTCACTATTTTTCACTAATGAGGAAAATATGAGAAACATGTATGAATTAAAATACGAGAAAATTGCGAAATATACTTTTTCACCAGAGGATTCGCCTTTCAGGTTTATTGTTTTAAATTAGAAATATAATAATGTTAACTAACAAAAATAGCGGTTGAAATATTTTTTACTTTCTAGAACCAGAAATAATTACACAAAAAAGAGGATTATCCTTTCGCATACAATAAAGCACTCTTTAGTATCAACGATACAGGTGTTTATCTTAGATTATACATACGAATAACCTGAAAGATATATTTATTGAAAAAAGTAAATTTACAAGGAACTTGGTATATTGTTATTTTAAAATCGAAGAGCGTACGAAAACTCATATTTTCTTACACGTCTCTTTCAATTGTGTATGAAATATTTTAAAAATTTCTTCAATGTTTATGGTATTTAGGTCTAATAGGAAACCCTGACCCAGTTTGGAAATTTTACAGACAACATTTACCTTGTCTATTTTTAAAACAAGCAAATTTACTAAAATAACGGGTCATTTTTAAGTCTACTTCAGTTAGTAAAAAATCAAAGAGCTGCTGTGGAATACATAACTAAAATTGTTTTAGAAACAACACAAAATAATCATTCTACTGTGAAATTGGAAACAAGCAATCTATGTCTATCTCACTAAAATACCCCTTCTTTACTTCTACCTCATTTCCCAATTTAGATATACTCGACAAAGAAAGTAATCGTTTTGGAATACAAAATTAAAACTACAGACATGCAGTTCCGACCATAAATAAATGGCCTGAAATGCTTTTGAATACTAAATACTTTCTTCAAAGTCGGGAAGTTAGAATAGTATCAAAGTTTTGCATGTAATTGTTACAAGAAATAAAGGCATAAGAAATGAGTTAATTTGTTTAGAAATCCGGAAAGGAGTTGAAATATTTCCTACGGAATTTTTTCTTGAGTTTCTTAACAGAAAATACGTCAAAAACAATTTAGATATTTGCAAGAAATTGAATTTCAAATCTGTCTACTGTATATGTAGGAGAAAAGTGATTCGCTCACTTTTCACGATATCACCGGAACTATGAGACCTTAAGACTTAAAATTTAGTAAGCATGCTCTTTTTGAGTTGATCGGATTTTGCGGAAATCGACTCCTAAGACAATTGGGGTTATTAAAGAAAGGTTTTATTTCAAACTATTTTACCTAAAATTTGAAATTTGGCAAACATGTTTCTTTTATTGGGTAGATCCGTAAAGAAAGGGTTTTGCGGAAATTGACTTTTAACAGGGATGTTGTTGGGATTACAAGGGCATTATAAATAAAAAAGAATTCTGGGTTTTTTTAATTATTAGAACCACGGATTTTAAATTTGGGAAGCATGATTCTTTTGAGAAAGTAGAGATCCGTTAAAATTGAGATTTGTGGAAATCGACTCTGAAGGGTGAGCGAGTGAATATTAACGTCGCACTGTTCAGCTACACGAGGGCTTTTGGGACGGAAACCCCGTAATTTTGAATATGGTCAAGTGACGTGGAGCACCTTTGGGACCCCCCTCTCCCCAACTACCCCACCACACCAACGGGAGGACATTTCAGCTATCGACTCTGAAGGAAGGGGAGATTAAAAGATAAATATACCGTTTTAAAAAAAATTCAAGGCCTGTTCTTTTTAAATCATTTTGGAATGTTTTTCCACAGTGATTACGAAACCATTTCTTAAATCTGTTCTTTGATTATAATAAAAATTTTCTTTTTTTCTATTATGTTCTAGAAAATAGCTGTGTTTCAGGTTGCTTTTTTCTCTTTCTGTTGAGAGAGAATTTAATTTAATGTGGTTAAATATTGATCTGTTATTTGACTTAGTCATTGATAATTTGTCTTGCTAACCTTATCACATTTATGATTACTAATATTTTCAGTTGTATTACCGCTAGATATATCACTTGTATACTGCTTTTAGTACTATTTCCATAATTTTTTTCGAAGGTACGCTAATTGATAAGGCTTATTCAGAATTATCAAATTAGCTTTTTCCCGGTATGCTGAAAATCATTAATATTGGAGAAAATGGATCCGTATTGCAGAGTATTTCATTTAAAAAAAAACAACTTGCCACGGAAGTTTATAGTTGCATTACAGTTACTTTTGAAATAGAAAAGGCTTTTTAATTAGCAAACAAAACTCAGTGTCGCAACAGCCCATGTGGCGAAATGTGCCCATCTGTTTCATGACCTTGGGCATTGAAGTGCATGACCATATGGTAGTCTGCGTAAACTCCCAGTGTTTAGTTCCCAAACAAGCCTGGTACTCATTTATCGATCCACTGAAGGGATAAAAGACAGAGTCGACATTGCCCAAGTCGGGGTTTGAACCCCAAACCTGTGGCGTGGAAGGGCGATACGCTACCACTAAGCCACTGGGCTTCGTTTAATTAGTGTTTCGTGATATATTAATCTTTGAATCTAAAGTCTTTTTGATGACCTCTACTCAACAATAACGTAAAAATTAGTCATGAAGGCTCTCGATTAAGTGATGAGATCTCACCTGAACTAATGCCTCGTTCTTCTAACTTCCAAACCACTCCATGGATGTTTGTTGGGATCAAGATTCGAATCCACTGAATGAATTGACTCCATTGATGTCTGGATCATTGACTGTGGCTCTAATATTACATGAACATTGGTACAACTCGCATCACCTGTAAACTAATACTTTATTGCTAAATTATTAAATCCGTAGGGATTTAGTGCCAGTGGTAGTGGTCAAGGTAAGGACCCCATGGCCCCGGGGTGTCATGAGTTCGAGCCTAGTACCGGGGCTGCGGTCCCCAGGGGTTTAAAGGTATCAGACTGGCGGGCCCTGTCATGATTTCCCGAGCCCAATACCCCCAAAGACCCCCCCCCTAGGGGGAGAGATGACTTTAAAACCCCCACCCCGGGGAAGCCCAACTTCCCCCCTTGGTGTGGTGGGTAGTTGGGAAGAGGGTGTACCAGCTAAAGTGTCGTCCCCGTCCTTGACCATGGTTAAAAAAATTGGGGGTCCTTCCCCAAAAAACCCCTCGGGGACCCGAACAGGCGACTTTAATATCCACTCATTCTTTCGAACCTAGTACCGCTGAAGACCCGCCGTGTAGGGGAGCGGTGCATTTTAAATTTGTCGAGAGCTCAAACGTCCTCCCATTGGTGTGGTGGGGTAGTTAGGAGAGGGGGTACCAACTCGGGTGTCATCCTAGTCACTTGACCAAGGTACAAAATGACGAGGTCCGTCGCCAATAGCCCTCGTGTGGTATCATAACTCGACGTTAAAGAACATTAATTCACTCGCAGGAATGTAAGACGTTATTTTAATAGTTGCGTTAAAAATAAAATTTCAAATATTTAAATGCATTAAAGGTTCTTTTTCTATTGCTTTCATTTAAAATAACATTAGTAGTAATGAACTTGAATTGCACTTAATTATTTTTAAATTATATTCAATCTTAAACTATTAAAAGAAAACATATTTCGCTCATATTTTCGTATTTATAAACTGGGAATTTTCTTTTCTCCTTCAAAACAAGTAAAAGAAAAAAAAATATGATTAATTTTCTTTCTTTCAGTTAAAAGAATTTTGATTGTTTTTATCTTTTCTCCTCGGAACATGTAGTAAACCATTTGAGAATCCATTGCGCGTCTCTCTTTTTTTTTTTTTTAAATTTTTTTCCGGAAATTCAAAATATTTAAGTTTGAAAAAAAGTTGCATGTTGTTTATTGAGATGATGAAAGAGCGGCTGCTAATATTTTTCTCTCTCGGTCTCTCTTAAAAAATGTATGAAGTCTGTAATTCTTGCTTTAAACTGATTGATGCTGGAAAAACTCAAATAACTTGAAAGCAGTTTTTTTATTCTTCTTTGTACTTTTGATAACCTGTATAAATCAAGTTTAAAGGAATCTTTGAAATGTAATAAATAGCTTAAAGGATAAGAAATTCATTTTAATGATGTTTGTCTATTTGTATTAACATTACTTTTGAACAAAGGTTTGAATTTTTTTTCCCTGGATGCATTTGCTTCTAAAGTAGATAGCCGTTGACCCTTTCTTTAATTGGAATTTTTTCTCGCTTGACCCCTTATTTAGTGTGTGTGTGTGTGTCAAATTAAAAAATTATTTTGACAATCAGTTATCTACATCGAAAAATAATAAACGTAATGAAAAACATATGGTACAGAATACTTGCGTTATTTTTTTTCCGATCAAATATACAGTCGAACCTCCATATTACGAACCTCTATAATCCGAATTTTTCTATATAGCGAATTTTTTTCTAAAATCAAGATCATTTCTCGATTTTCTCCGTATAATAACCTCCCAATAGCGAAGTGTATTTTCTATGTAACGAACTTTTTCTCTTGAGATTGATTTTTTTTTCTCCCTATTTTTAAAGTATTTCTGGACATTTCAAGTTATTCTCTCTTTTAAAACGTTTTAGTAGTTTAGTTATGAAATAATGTATGTTTAAAATTACTTGTGTGCTTTAAATTAGAAAACATCCTTGAAATTCATTACTTTTAATATAAAATTATTTTCTTAATGTTGAAAATACGGTGTATTCCTCGACATTCTTTTTTCTAGTCCTCCCCCCCTTTTTTATGGGTAACATATATATATAAAATAGATATTAATTTACAAAAAGGTGTGAATAATTACTTTTTCAATATATAACGTTTATGAATTTAAAATTTGTTTTATGTGGCTTATATATATATATATATATATATATATATATATATATATATATATATATATATATATATATATATATATATATATATATTGAAAGGTGGACACCTCTGTATAACGAATTTTCCATACAACGAACATTTTTCGGGATTTAGCGATTTCGTTAAATAGAGGTCCGACTGTAATTCACTCATAACATGTAAATTTATAATGTATGAATAAAGTTAATGATTCGTAAATTATAAATGGCCACGACATCCGAGTGGTCAGGTTCACGAACTCGTGGCCTGCTACTGCATACCCGTATGGGGGCTTATGTACGTTAAATCTGTCGCTGCTAGAGATTGCAATACCGGGATACCAAATACCGGTATTTTGTGAGGCATTTTTACAATTATGTAATACCGGTATTCACAAGTTTAAATACCGTTTTTTCGGTATTTACTTGGAATTTATTAAATTTGTAATACATTCAAGAGAAGAAATTATGTAAATCATCCAAGAAATCGTGCCAAAACTATCCTATTTTAGCTCAGAGTGATATTGCACTCGCTCAGGACTCATAATCTGATGTTCGATATCTGTAAAAGCAAGGTTGTAGTTGTGAAGAAAGAGCGCACAATATTTCTGTATTTTTTAAATTGGGGGATTTGTTATTCACACTGTATTTTCATATCATACTTTAGGGTTCAAAATATTTTTCAGATTCATTATTTGTATATATACTCATAAATAATAACCCATAATAATGAATAAGAATAACTTTAAAGAACATAAAAAATCAGATAATACTTCGGTTTGATTTCATTATTTATATGATGAAAAGAATATGGTGGCTGAGTGTAAAAATGTTCAAGAGTTATTAAAGTGGATGGAGGAAGTACAAGCGGACTCCATACACATTTAAAAACGAAACATGATGCAAATTTGTTAAAGAGAAGAGAACCTAATTGCGATGAAGATACAAATTTAAGCGCAGTTTCCAAGTCGACACCATGAAGGATTTCAGATTATTTTGAAAAAAATAATAATAATTTGGATGAAGTTATTGCTCATAAAAATACGTTCCAGGCTTAATGACAGTGCAAATGATGCATTATATTTTATAAGATCTCATTTCGAAAAATTTGTAATAGTACCACAGACTGAATAGTGACATTTGCACTTTTTCGTAATTTATTTAAATAAGATATTTTTTACACATTTTTGTGATTATTTATATATGTTATAATTTATAAGTTACAAATTATTTTTTGTGATATTTATGCTCTATAATAAAACAGGAAAATATAAAAGAAATACCTGTGTTTTCTTTCTTTTTCGAAACATTTCTACAACCGGTATTAAAATCGGTATCCCAGTATTAAGATCTAAAAAATACAGAATACCCCCCGATATTGAACTTTTGGTCCTATATTGCAATCCCTAGTCGTTGCTCAAAGTCCTCACTTTAGAAATGTATGGAATTTTGGAAAGTGCAGAACCAACTCAAGTATTTTCTCGTCATTTGACGGAGGTCTGTTGCCAACAACCCTCGCGTTATTTTTGAGTGTAACATTAGTAAAATATTAAAAATCAATCAAAACGTAAATGATAATGTCATAAATTAAATAATTAATGGTTTTATCAGGCATTAATACATTTATAATAGAAAAGTGTCTAGGAAAATTTTATTAAAGATATATTGTTGTGCAAAATATTGTTCCCGATCTGAAATAAAAAGAAGTAATACAAAAAAAAAATTTATAAGTCAATTCCTACTTAGATCAACAAGCTAAAATTTTATTTTAGCTACTTTTTATATTAAATAGTTACAATTAATATAAATATGTATATACATAGGACAGAATCACAACATTAAATGGTAATTAATTTTTATTAATTATCATTAAAGTATCGTATTGTCCTCCAAAACAATCGTGTATATAAAATTTCAGTTCAACTGAATGCTTTAAAACGTGAGGAAAAAAAACCTTTTCAAGTTTTGACACAAGTCGCCAAAAATGATTTCAACTTGATGTATTTGTAATTCTTTAAATAATTAGTTTTAATCAATTAATTTTTATTAATTATAATTAAATTATACTGTATTGCCATCCAAAATTATCACGTACATAAAATTTCGGCTCAATTGAGCGCTTTAAAATGTTTTTTACTAATGATTGAAAATTCCACCAAGATAAATAAATATATAGAGAGTGTGAGCTAATAGAGAGTGTAGGAATTGAATAAACAACGCTGTATATTCGCAGTTATAAATGCAACTATTATTTCAGCTCGTTAATTGCTTATAATATAGTTATATGCAAGGTGTAAATAGTCCACACTAAAAATAAAGATATTTCAAAATTTGGGAGCTCCTCGAAAAAAACGTGTGCATTAAAGAAACAAGCTAATGGAGGGCAATTCCTTAATTTTGAACCAACATCAAATGCTAGTTATGGAACATAACGCACAAATCAAACTACGCTATTCTTTTAAAATATATAGAATACTAATACTTCAAAATAAATTAAACCAGTGTAATTATGCATGTAATTCTCTTACAGCTTGCAAATTTCATATTCCTACAATCAATTAACTCACCTAAGGTACCTATATCAGTTGGTGTCATTAAAAACTTAGGCTGTCAAAGTTTGATATTTATAAATCATGCACTTTTATACGTATACACCTCAATCTTGTTCGTTCCTGACTCTGTTCTTAGCTTTGAAACATCAAATAGAAATAATAATATTTCTTTTTTCTCAGTTCTTATAAAAAGAAATGTTAATTATCTTTATAACTTCTTCACAGATACTGCGGGGTTGTTTTTTTAAAAAAACTATTGACGGTATGTTTCTTGAAGTATCTTCAATTTTATTTTTATCGAACTACATAAATAATCTTATTTATTTAATTTCAACCTTTTCTTCTTTTCTTGTGCGTTATTTTGTGACACTTAACTATTTTTAACGTTTCTTAATCTAAATATTATCCTATTTCAATATTGCTGTAAACTTTTTTTGTTATGTTTGAAATTTGCAAGAGTAAATATGTATGATGTTTCAAAGTATTTTTTTTAATTAACAAAATTCATCAAATTAAATGTATTGTTTGTTAAACTAAAATATATTAATTTTCTTGGAAGTAGAAAAGAAATATCTAGATATATAAATTTGTAGCATTTTTTAGTTTATGCGATATAATGTAAATTGAAAACTTTTAAATTGACAGTCTGAAATACCTCGCAAAAGAATCCAATGTAACAAAAAAATGAATTTATTTGATTAGAAATACAAACCTCTCTATTCATATTTATTAAAATTATTTTAATTCATTAATTATTTATTTATTTTAAAAAATATATAGTTTGTGTAGCGTATAAATGCTTAAGGTATCCGACTACGTTCGGAACCGTGATTTTGCAAAAGCGTATAAATGGATAATATTTAAGATATTTAGTGTTACTTAGATTAGAAAACGTATATAAAATTGTTTTTAGAATATTATTACAATAAAACATTATTTAAGTACAATATTTTGACAAAAAATAAACATAGAATGACCACATTTCAAAACATTCTCCTTTTATGAAACATGCTTCTATTATAATAATATTTTGCCTGTATATAGCTAAGACCTCTGTTCAGAGGCTCAACTAGAATTTTTGAAATATATAACTTAGAAGTGGGTTTATCCGTGTTTTACGACAACAGGGGGGAGAAATTTTAAGAAAAAAAAATGCCGATTATTATTTCAATTAGTGGTAACTCTGTAAATAATGTGAATTTTTCAAAAAAAATAGTTCAAACTCTCTGGAGAAGTCTTTACTTTATATAAGCACACACACACACACAAAATATTATTTTAGAAGCAATTTTTATAAAAGGAGAACATTTTGAAAAAGATTATTCTAAGTTAATTTTTTGCCAAAATAGTGTATTTAAATATATATATGTAATATGTAATTTGAAGTAGTGTTGGCCTGAGTGGAAGATTATCAATTTTGATTTAGTAATGACATCTTTTTAAATAGTTTTTTCCTCCTTTTTTTTTTAAAGAGCACACATCAGCAGATTAAAGCACAATTACGTTCTATTTTCACTTGAGTAAACAGCGGCATTTTGGAGGACACAACACAAAGACAAAAAGCAGCAAGTATTTTCAATCTTACGTGATGACGGCCAGCAGAGAAAAAGAGCGCGATTACATCAGATTTTGTTTAACCGATTACGATTAAGATTACAATGTCTTATTTTAAACCTAAGAATGAAAGATTATTTATGGATCATTAAAGAGAGTTAATTAAAAGTATGTGTTAGAGGGAATTATTACATATATATATATATATTCCGTCAAAATGTCCTTAAAACAATTTTATACATGTATTCTAATCTAAGTGACACTAAATATCATGAAAATTATCCATTTATGCGCTTTTTTAAAATCTCGGTTCCCCGAACGTAGTCAGATACCTTAAAATTGATCGAATGGAAAGATGTTAAGGAATCATAAATGTATTATGAAAACAAAACCTTCAGCAAGCACAAGAAAGATAAATCATCTCAAACCGTAGCATAAAATTGATTTCGAACTTGGCTGATTGATTCTAAGTTTTAGACACCCACTTCTTAAATTTCGGTTCGATTCATAATTCTGCCAAAAAACAATAGGTAAACATTTTTCTCATCGGAAATACGATGTGACCTGAATCCGAACTACCAAACGAAGCGGTGAGGGAAGGGGTGAATCACGTGACAAGGAAGAGTTCTCCCCTTCAGTCGGGCAGAGAAGCACGTGTACCCAAAGTCACGTGATGATTCACTGAATGGAAAGCCCTTCAACAAGGGGCACCCCCGACTCACTGTTGCGTCATCCGTACGGGGCGAACCGCCAATAGTTCTATTCCTTTTCTTTTTATGCTTCCTTTTTTTCATTGTTCCCGCTTTTTGTAGCATTGTTCCATGCTTTTATTGTAATGGTAAGCATTAGTGTGTTGCTTCTAGTACAGTGATTTTCGAACTTTTTCCATTGTTATAACCTTTGGATATGTCATTTAGTCTAGTGTATTTTATAATTGAAAACCTATTATAGACACAAAATATGGTAAATAAAATAATTTTAGACTTTTATATTTTTTTTTCTGGGGTCTTCATCGCATTTGTTCCATTTAATTTAAAAACTCTATCCTTTTACACAGTGGCGTACACAGACTCTCTTTATGGGGGAATTGTTTTCCCTTTAAAGTGCGTAGATGAAAGCCTCGGGGGATATTCTCTACGGTAAAAATTAAAGATTTTCCAGTCTATGGAGAGTGTTGAACTCCCCCCCTCCATCCCTCCTTATGGCGGCCATTGCTTATACTTAATTAATGTAATCTGGAATTTTTTAATGTTCTATAAAAGAAGTGACTAGTGTAGCTAATTATGAATGACCCCTGTATCAAAATTCCGTAGGGGCTCTTTTTTGGCACCCTTTACTATCTTACAATTTTTTGCTTGCACATGCTGAGGTCACGTATCATTGATAAGGCGGTAGCTACGCCCCTGCGACATAGACCATTTTTTTTCAAAAGAAAGTGAATTTCCGAAATTCTGTTTGGAAAATGACACATAAATTAGTTTTAAGAACTGATAACAATATACACAGATGGAAACCTCACACACACTAATCTCCAAATGACCTTCTATACAGAAGGTCTCTCTATATTAAAAGTACGTGCAATGTGTTCACTGGAAAATAAATTCAAAGCCTATCTCCTCCTAATGACATATATGATAACTTTTGTTGCCGACAAGCTATATATAACGACAATTACATTCTATCTGAAGGAAACGCTCATAGATATTCAAGAAATGGGGTTTAAATCAGAATTTTTCGAAAGGTACTGAAAGATAATTTTGTGTCTTTACTTTTCCAAAAATGGTGATTCTCGAGATTTCTTGTATCCGAGTCACTATACTATTTTAAGTCACTTTACCTGAATAAAGGATTGGTAGATTCCACAACCATTTTTCTTAGAACAATTTTATTCCCTAATTTTTCTTATGAACTTTTATATTTCGCTTATATAAAATAGTGTGGAATAATCTCCTTTACATTACGTCATGTTTCCAATTACGCAATACAGCATTTCATTATCCTTGGTAAATTTTTGCTGCTCAACATATACGACCATATTTATGTTACACAAGGAATTTTTGTACTTGCGTATTATACCGTCGAACAACTTTGTCAATTTAAATGCCTCGATATAAAGCCAATAGTAAAAACCGCTCCTATACACGCTCAAGCACAGTAATAACATTTGCCGAAAGGGACGTCTTAAGACTTCTTGAGGCCCTGGGCCCCAATACAGATGTAGGCCTCACCTCTAGACCCTTAAAAATAGACAGTACATAGCATACATTGTCAAATACTCGTACAAACAATAACCTGAAACAAATAAATATGCATGATTTATAACAGCACAAAACCAGCTCGACCTACTGCCGTTTTTTAACTGAATGAGTAATGATGGTGTATGGAGGTAGGCCTAGGCCTATACAGGGTTGACGGTCATTACCTGTAGCCAGTTAACATATCGTTCGAAATTCCCAGTTTTTCGGAGAATACAACCGGAAATAACATTTGACCGTAGAAATTATTCGAATCATAATCTTATTAAGGCTGAGTCGAGAACGAAACGAGGCCCAATTGTCACTGAGGCCCCGGGTCCAGTTGGTCCATGCCTTAAGACATCCCTGTTTGGCGGCATTTTTCTTAATTGGCGATGTTTTTCATTTGGCGAAAATGGTTGACGTAAATTTCCATTTTTTCCTTTTTCAAATTTTTTTATTGATATTTTTATTAAATCATTAGTTATGTTATATACTCTAAAAAAAAAAAGTATGTTTTTCAAAAATATAAGGATTTGAAACATTTCTAATAAAAAAAAAACAAACAAATTATACTCCTTTCATGTCTTTATTAGATTATCGTAATTTTGAATCGATACATCTCAATATGTCGTAAACAGGTCCTTCTTTTGTGACTTAACACAAAAACTTATCCGAAAAAAGCATAAAGTTTGATGTAACAAAAATTCGTAAGAGTCAAAAACAGACCCTTTCTCAAAAACAAACTAATTTTACTTTCAATAGTCGACAGAATGGAGAGAAAAGGTAAAAAATATGTAGTAAAAAAAAGAAGGAAAAAAAAAAACTTTCATCGGAATCTGTCTTTCTACTTTTCAACCCCCTACCCCATCCCTATACGCCTACGATTCAGACGTTCAAGACATTTATTTCATGCCTCTTGGAAAAAAGTACGTGTCTAAAAGGGTCTTAAAACCCGAACCGGCCGACATGGTGGAGTAAAAAGTAACATCTTTTGTGCTCACAGACACGGAAAGTGGGAGAAAATAAAAGGAAAATAGTTATATAGCGGGGGAAAAGATCAAATAAGAGAATCGGAATAAGAAAAAAGCTCAGTGAATTGCAACATGCTTTTTTTTTCTCACGTTTTTTCTTGTTGCTCATTACCAATTTAAGGAGGGTTGTTTAAAACATACCAGATTCTTTAAGGGTTGAAAAACATGGAAGAGAAAAAGCGAAAGGTAAAAAGGGGGAGGGATTATTAGAGGGATTTGCATAATCGCAACCTTCTCAACGTTTTTAGCGTACATGTCTGTGACAATTAAAGCCTTGCACGAGAACACGCGTGTAAGCAGCATGTGTCATCAGGTCCAAAAGTAAAACAAAACAGAAGGCGAGGTAAGGAAAAAAAGTGAAGTAAATGCATGCTTTGACGTTGGTTCATAACTAAATGAATCGGAAAATAGATCAGAGACGTGGTTAGACTTCTTATACTCGCATTACGATGCTAATTAGCGTTCGTTTTGTAAATGAAGCTAATTTTAATTTAGCTTTATTGTTATTTTTCGGGGGAATGTATGCATGGGAAAAAGAAGCTTGTACGCGGGAGTTTTCGCGAATTAAGATGCGTGGAATGGCTATTTGCAAGGCGTTTGAATTAAACTCTCTTGTTTTATCTTAAATTGTAAAAGTTAACAGAATAAACGTGTGAAGGTTGTCTGGTAAAAAAAATGGCTTTTATCATTTTTGTTATTGTTGAAAATAAAAGAGGATTAATTTTTGTTTTCATTTAAAACTGTTTTCGCTTAATGTTAAATAGGAACCGAAATCGTTTAACACTTTTTATGCTCAAACGTTAACATTATTCTTTACACAGTAATACATTTTATTACGCTATTTGTTAGAATACGAATTAATCCATATGTTCTATATTTCGTCTCTACTGCTCTGCAATGCTTAAATGGGTTTTAAATTTTATGTATTCCATTGCAAAAATTTTGAATATTAAGAAAAAAAATTTATAAAAAAATTGATGTAACGTTTTGAGAAAATTATATATAATGGTAGCGCGCGGGAGAGTTTGGAAATATATATAAATATTTGGTTTATTTACGTCACAGCTATTAATTACAGTATATATATTTCTATTGAAGTTATTTATAATATTGAGTGTTTCATTAGAGTTCAGAATATGCTATTTGTGAGGGAGGAGGCAACACGTCCGTTCTTTAGTGTTTTCCAACGGACTCCCTTTCTGCCCTCTCTGGGTTGCGACTATCGCCCATTTATCCTCGAATTACACTTCGGCTCGTGGGCGGAGTGGGTTTTTCTCAAGGTCAAAGATTGCGGGACGATGACAGAAGGGACGACCCGGAAATATTTAGGGGTGCACGTGTGCATTGGAACGCTGTTATCCTATCCACAAAAAGGCGATTTTTTCAGATGTGTGACGTATTTCGTTTGTTGTTGTTTCTTAAGTCACCTGCTCTCGACTGTGTCAGATACAGGCTCACGAAATTCATCATGGCAAGGGGCTAGATGTACGCCTGTCATTGGCCGTAGCCTTGAGTACCATAAAGGTGACAGTACGATTTAGCTCGGTTCCACCTTAAATTAGAGGGAGAACACCCTGGGAACGTCACAGATGTCTTATAACGTCTCAAATTTATATCAAATTGGAACAATTTTTGCCTGAAAATGTGTTCCAAGTTTTGTTCAGGTTGTTTGACTTCAGAAGAATGAGTCCTTAAAGTGAAGATTTGGTTTATTTTTATGGGGTTTCTCTCACACTATTAGCAAGGCACCAAGAAAATTCCTGGACCAAATATATTACAAACCGCAATTATTTATAGCAAAGCATCTCGAATTCTTTAAAAGAAATATTCAATGAGAGCAAACTCTGTGTGGGATTTTTATCCTTAAGGTTCTGGTTGAGGGACACACGATAGAGGGATAGACAAGTTTTGCCCAAATCAGGGATTGACAAACTTTCGAGAGAGAAGAACCAATTATATATGAAACAATATAACTAAGGTATCAAATATCTAATGACTAAGGAATCAAAGAGCCATTTATATGCATATGCACGAGCAGGAAAGGGGGTGGCCTCTGGTAAACGTGATCAAGACTGCGTGTTCTAATTAATATTTTTTATAAAAGAAGTTTTTATACAAAGCAACATTTTCCATTCCTTCAAAATATTAAGGAGTATCGAAGATATTTTTACTTATGAGGCTAAAGGCAAGAACAACCATTGTCAAAATATCAATATTGTGACGCTTGATAAGATTGATGCGTAGAGTGTGTGTGAGAATTTTATATTACGTCCACGGCTATTAATTACAGTATGTATGGTTGGTTACAAGTTTACTGAAACTATTGACTTTTTCTATTCTACAGAATGTTATTTGTGAGAAGGAGGAGGCAAACACAAGCGTTCTTTCCAGTATTTAAAAACAGACTCTCTCCATACACTTGGAGCGGGATGGTCTCCTCTTACACCTCGAATTACACTTGAGGTTCCAGCTCGCAGGTGGGGTCGTGTTTTTCTCGTGGCCATCGGTTATCTGGGTGATCTCAGATGAAAAGATCCCGTAATATTTTACGAGGGCACGTGCGCACGCGGGTATGAACGATATAATGCTTTCTGCATAAAGAAGGAAAGTTTGTAGCTGCGTGGTGGGAAAATGCTACAATATTAAGAATTAAACTTTCAAGCTTCTTGGGGAAAAAATTCCGAATCAACAACACCATAAGCGCTTTTTTCTTGAAGTTCATGTTTACAATAATAATTAAAATTGACTTTGGTTGGTTTTGTATAAAAGTCATTTCAACACAGTTTTTACTAATTTAAGCGTATAAAATATGTATGTATTTTTGTCACTTCTGTTGGAGGTTTAAGTACATCTTTTGTCCATTCTTGTATGCAAATAAGTTATCTCAAAACGTAACGTTGCTAAAAGCCATTTAAGCAGTGTCATCCCAAGGGGCCATTTTTGCTAATAAATTGGACTATTTACCAGTGGCGTAACGGAGAATATTAAGACCCCCCTGCAAACTCAGGTTTTGGGCCCCAAGCACAAATAAGTACTTAGCGTCAGTCAAGCTTTGGGCCCCCTAGAATCCGTGCCCCTTAGCAATGCGGGGGTGTACGTTATGCCACTGCTTGTACAGTTTTAGAAGTAATTCTAATATTTTCACTGCAATTTTAGTAGAAAGCGGTTTAATACGGAAGTAATTGTCTTAAACCAGTCGAATTTTTAAATGTATATGCAAATACAAATAAGCTGCTTCGAGCAATTTTAAGAAAGGAAGGAATGAAAATGTTCGAGACATTACTGTAAGGCTTTATTATACATTGAAGATAATCTTCGGCAATCCCCCTCCCCCAATGATTTTATAATATAATAAAATATTTAATATATTTTTAGGGGAACAATTATCAAAAATATATTTTTGAAGTGATACGTGTTCTAAATATTCTGAAATTATATCATATATAAAATAAAATCATTTGGGGAGGAGTGAAATTTATCTAAAATTGCGTTACATTTTATTCTGAGATAAGCAACTAAATTGCTTGTGTTTTCGTATTCAGATTTTCAACCTTTATACTTAACATATAAAAACTTCTTGATGATTTTTTGACGATTAAAATTTTTCGTTAAGTAAAGGAAATAATTGTGCTTTAAAAATTTCTCTATTAAAAAAAAATTAAAGGAAAAAAAGGGGCAAAGAAAAACAATTTTTTTTTGTATTAAAATTACATAATTTGGAGAATCTTACCGTTCATTTTTAATTACTTATAACGATGCGCAAATGTAAGAATTTCTTTTTAAAAAATAATAAACTGTGCCTTTAATTTATTTGTTTTTATCGTTTATGAAAAATGATTTCGCTATGAAGCCCTGCAATAAAACAAAGAACATTTCTTGGAATAAACACAAACGCCCGAGACAAAACATTCAAATCAAAGAAACGGTGAAAATAGAAAAAAAGAAGGCATTTAATTTATTCCATCTTTTGACAAAAACTCGTGCCACTTAAGTCCTTATGCATCCGACCACCTGAAGAAGAACACCTTTTACTAATATTTTTCACGCTCATGGTTTCCAAAACTCTTCTTTGCCGAAATTATCCCCAAATTCTTAGAAACACTTAAACGTTATTCTGAAATCATATCCAGGAATAACCTCTCTAGCAAAAAAGATGGACATTACATTGGAATGTATGACGACCAACCCTGCCAGTATTGTGGCAAGATTTTTTTTTTATGTATATATATTTACCATTGTTGTTTATTTACCGAATCTTGTTTCTTCCTTTGTGGAAGGCCGTCTGTGGCCTTTAATACGAGCTTTTAAAGGGATCCGCAGACGGCGTATGGTCTTAACCGTCATGCTTGGTCTGTCGGCCCTTACCAACTGGTGCATGAAGAGTTCAGATTCTTCCTTGGACCTGATGCAAACAGAAAAAAGAGTTTATGCTAAACGCGCTTTAATAGGCTAGATTCCCGATTCATTTGTTACCTAACTGGGCCTTGGATTTTTTTTTTTTTCATTATTTATATGTCTCTGTTGTTTTCATTTTTGCTCTCGCGATGTGTGACGCCCCGAGTGAGGTCGTCGGCCCATAGGCCAGGCTATCGGTGGCCCGGAGCGTGTTTTAAATGTTTCCATTGTGGCCACTTATTTTAATTTTCGTTCTTTGTTTCCGTTTTGCTTTAATCCGCGATTGACCGCGCGGACCTTTGCCGCAGACCTCGATGCTTGTTTTCAACGAATTCCCCATCACCCGGTCTTTTTTATTCGCACGTGTTCTCCTAATAAAACGGATAAACGCGATAGCAAGATCCATGAAACTATAATTTAAAATTTTGTTTTAAAAACTACTAACAAGTAATATAGAAAAAAAACAAAGTCAACCCTTACTTATCAAAAAAGAAAATTTTTTTTGCTCTTTTTTAAAAAATTACAATTAATAAAAAATGTACATAAAAGGGCAGAATCGCAACATTAAGTAGTAATTTTTTTATTAATTATCATTAAAGTATCGTATTTATCCAAAACAATCGTGTATAAAAAAAATTTTAGTTTAACTAATGCTTTAAAAAAGGAGAAAAAACTTTTTTAAGTTTTGACACGTCCCAAAAAAGGGCCTAAGTCCCAAAAAAATGCCAAAAATGGTGTATTTGTAATTTTGAATAATTAGTTTTTTAAACAATTAATTTTTTTTAATTATAATTAATTATTTATTGCTCCAAAATAATCATGTTTTTAAAAAATTTCAGCTCAATTGAGCTCTTTAAAATGTATTTTATTAACGATTGAAAATTCCACCAACATAAATAAAAAATAGAGATTGCGAGCTAATAGTTAGGAATTGAAAAAGAGATAATAAACGTTGTATCCCTAATACAGAAAACATTTTCCTTTATTTTAGAATTTCGCACAATTTGTAATTGCAATATTGTCTTTTCACATTCTCTCTATACATATACAACAGGGGTGGCGAACCTTTTGAATCAACGTGCCATTTTTCTAAAGAAGTGTTTGTTGGCGCTGCGATCGTCACCCCATTTGAACATTCTCTTGCAAAGGGAAGACACTGAATAAAGCAGTCACAAAAAGATGTTTATGCCTTAAAACTCGCATATTTAATTAAAGTACAGTACCATTCGCAATAATAGTGTTTAATGAGGTATAGACGTGCCGTCAAATAATTTTGACTTGTGATCAGTGGAAAAATAATAAAACTAAATACTAACATCCTCAAAACTCTTATTTACTACGAAAAAATACCTTTTGCGCTGTATAGTTGCAAATGCTTTAGTTATACGTGTAATTCAAATTTAAGTAACATTAGTGTGACTTCTGTTGTTGCAGATTGGATGATAAATAACTTACATTAAGATTGTAAAATGTTGCTTTTTGTAGAATACACACACATGCTGAATTGGGAGTCATCTGCCAAATGGTTTCTAAAGCAATTATTTTTGTTGTGCTTCCCTTTTTTGACAAGAGAATTTGTGATTTGTTTTTCAAATGCTGTTTAACAGACAATGTTCTGCATACCCTGTTCAAAGAACATAAAACACACACCGCTTTGTCGCCTTTACTAATAATGACAAATTTCTAAATTCAACAAATTCTTTGTTACACTTAATATCTTGCACTTTTTTTCTTTTGCTGAACTAACCATGTTAAATAATAGTTAAAAATCGTAAATATAACACAAACTTTAAACTACAGCAGTGGCGCACACAAGGGGGTCTGGGGTCCGGACCCCCAAAGCCCTTGATTTTTTTTCCGATTGATTATAATTCTAAGTATATAGTAAGTAAAATTTAACTAAGTATTTGTTATTAATGATTAATTTTATAAATTAATGCTAATTATTTATTCAATAATTAATTTTTTACTGTGTTTTGTTCCCGAAAATCGACAAAATCAAAAGGAGCATGATACAAGAATGGTAAACTTTTGACCCCGGATCCCCCAATTGAAAAATTCCTGTGTGCGCTACTGAATTACAGTACACAAACCAGTGTGCTCCCGGCCGAGTTTGTTCGTAATACTTCATAGTGAACCTTGTATTTTGAAATAAAATGCAAACCATTTTGATTGCTGGCGTGCCCAAAATATTGTGTCGCGTGCCATTGGTTCACCATCCCTGATATACAACTTTGTATCTTATGCGTTTTATGTTTATCGCGCGGCAATCTTCATTTATTTTTTAAATTCTTGCCCTGTATAATGTTTTACAAATAATAGAGGTAAAATATATTTTTGGAAGTTTTTTGATGTAAAAAGTTAAGGTATCCGACTACGTTCGGACCCGTGATTTTGCAAAAGCCTATAAATGAATAATATTTATGATATTTAGTGTCACTTAGATTAGAAGATGTATATAAAATTGTTTTAAGAATAGTATTACAATCAAATTATTTAAGTACAATATTTTGACAAAAAATGAACATACAATGACAAATTTTCAATATGTTCTCCTTTTGTAAAAAATGCTTCTATTGTATTAATATTTTGCCTGTATTCAGCCTGCCCCGCAGAGACTCAACTAAAATTTTTTTGAAATGCTAACTCGGGCGGTTTACCCATGTTTTACGAAAACAAAGGGAGAGTTTTTTAAGAAAATACGCCGATAATTATTTCAAATGTTTTGTAACTCTGAAAATAATTTGAATTTTCAAAAATCATAGTTGAGCCTCTGTACAGAAGTTGAGCTAAAACAGGCAAAATATTAATACAATGGAAGCTTTTTTAAAAAGGAAAAACTTGGGAAAAAGGTTATTCAAAGTTTTGAAAAAATTTTGTATTTTAAATTTTTGTCAATGTCCTTAAAATAATTTATAATGTATTCTAAGTGACACTAAATATCATGAAAATTATACATTTATGCGTTTTTTTAAAATCATGGTTCCGAACTTAGTCGGATACCTTAAGAGCAAAAAGCTTTGCTCAGTAATTTAGTCAGTGTTGTGATTTAAGTTATTGATTTATAAGTGACGTTTTAAAGGTGAATTATGTGAAGATTTTGGTGAAGAATATAGTAAGAAAGGGGAAAATAAAAGTTCTTTACCACCATTCTTTTCTGTAAAGTAATAAAGATCATTTTATACTTTTAGGGCTTCGCTTATCGGAATTAAAAATACCACAATAAATCCTTAATAAATATAAGTAATCTAATCTTATAACTTTTGGAAAATAGTCATGTTTTGAGAATTTTTATATCACGAAACACAACAAAAGACTGTACGAAACACAAAAGTAAGTCTCAAATACTTTTGTTATCTTTTTCTCGTGAAAGATATCGTTTCATTTCGCATTTAAAAATCATATTTTTGTAAGAACAAAAAGTGATCAAAACTATTACTTATTAAAGGCAACATAACGGTGTTTTTTTCAACATCGCTTCTTTATCACTACGAATATAATATACATCCCTATAAAAATAATACTTATCTTTCAAAACAAGTATCACTACACCTTCAAGAATTATTGCGAAACCGTTAATTATTTTCAATAGCTAATATATATTTTTTTATTACAAAATACATCTGATTTTTGAAAAGAATCAGAACGAAACATAATTAACTTAGCTTTTACCATTTACCTATTATCTTACGGTAATTAAGTAATAAAATAAATCTATTTGTTTGAAAAAATTTTGTCAGATTGTATTTGTATTGTTTAATTCTTGCTTAAATGTGATAAAACTAAAGTAAAACTATGTTTTCAAAATTTGATCTGATAAAAAAAAATTTCAAAATATATTTGAGTGAAAATTTTTTATCGGATCAAATTTTGATAACATTTTTGTTTTACATTATTGCACTTAAGCAAGAATTAAACAATACAACCGTATTCAAACACGTGTGTTCAAAAAGAAAAGACATTCTCTCTACTTAACTCCATGGCCATCCGGACGCTAAGGACATCACTATCGTCACATATGTAGTGAATACCACAGGTTCGTTCGCTGTCGCGAGCATTTGTGTTTAAAATTATTGAAAAGAAGGCCAATGCCATTGAAAACACGCCATGTTGAGGGGTTGATGTGCATTTAATCTGACGAAGTTTAAAGTCCTTGCTTTGGTGTGGAAATTTAGAGTGGAGTGCCAGTTCAGGTGTTGACAATGTCACTTGTCCGAAAATTGCAATCACGAGGTCCGTTGTCAATAGCCTTCGCGTTGCTTCAGAATACAACATTAATGTTAATACAAGGTTTTTATTAAGTTCATAATAGAAAAAAATTATTCACACGCAAAATTTGATCCAAATTTTGAGGTTTTTGTCTAAGACAACCCTATTTCAATAAAATTAGGAAGAAAAAAAAATGATTATTTATTTTCTTTTCAATTTCTTAAAATTTTACTGTAAGTCTTGGCGTGCCACTGTTACAACTCCACTGTGAAAAGCATAGCGTGGGTTGGCCACCCCCGATTTAGAATATAGTTCAGGCTGTTTTACAAAAATAACGTTACCAACAGGATGAAAATTCACATTTAAATACCGAAACCCCTAAATGACAGCAAAATTATTACGTCGTTCTCAAAGTATATTCAGAAATTAAAACCGATTTTGCCAATTAAATAAAATTAGCCAATAATGCAATTAAAGTAGCTATAGCATTCGATTAATATCACTTATTCTTCTCATACGAGTAAAAAGGTTGATTACTGATTCAAAATAAATTCCCGCCACGCTAAGATGATAATGATGATAGGATTAAAAGAGGCAACATCTCATTTAATGCTATTGATTTAAGTGCGTGAAGGATTTGAAAGCGTTATGGGCACAACTTGAAGAGAGTTTTAGACTCTGCTTCCTTCAATTACTTCTGAAGATGATGCATTTAGCGTACAATTAAGTGCGCTGCTCGAGTGAAAGTGTTTCATTCTGCTTAAATGTAAGTATGTAATTGAACTTTCCCTTCTGTTAACCTTTTTTCTTGGGGGAGGAACTCTTGCTAAATGGTTCGTTTAGGGCCGATATCCTTTACGGCCGGGGTGGGCATTGCGTCGATCGTGATCAACCAGTGAACCGCCAAGACATTTTGGCGTGACCGCCTGGAGATTTTAGAAGTAAATAATTATATAGGAAAATATTCAAGATTGGCTGAAGTATGTTGATTAAGTAGTCTTCTACTGACTATAACAACAAAAACTAACTTAAGATAAAAATGTTTTATTTTTTTATGTATTTTTAACTATTGATAATAAATGCATCATTTGATATTATTATATTTGTGGCTATTATTATTAAGTTTGTATATCTTGTGCATTCTGCTTTAAACGTGGTTTTAAAAGTGTTAATTTTCTTATTTTAGTTCTGTAAATAAGTACATATTCCGTATTTATTATACTAAGTTATCATAAATATCGTAGACCTTTTCCTATTTCACCACATCTATGATATTGGTCATTGGCTCACACAAGAATTTTTCAAGGGTGGAGGAAAGGGGATCGAGGGTCTACCATTCTCGTATCATACCCCATTAAGCAGCCAAACATATTTTTTTGATTTTGCAGATAGTCGGGAACAAAAGACAGTCAAAAAATAAATTGCCTAATAAATAATCAGCATTAATCAATAAAAAATTATTATAATAACAAATGCTTAATTAAGTTTTCGTACTGTATACATAGCACTATAATCAATCGGAAAAAATCAAGGGCTATGGGGAAGGGTTCGGACCCGTGATTCCCCCCTTTTCCTTGTGTGTGCCACTGACACTGGGTAGACCGCAACACCTTAAAAGAGTTAAAAATCTGCCCACCCCTGCTTTATGGAATAAAATCAAGCCGCGGTGTCATTCTTTTTCAAAATGACGAAATTACTCTTAAACGACCCATAGTATAAGTTTAAAAGAAACGAAGTAATGAATTATGAACTCTGAGTGGTAAATTTTCAATGTATCCATATTGCTTTCATTGTATACAATGATCAATGACGTACAGAGACATTTCTTGTGAGTTAAGGTTACATTTTAATAAACACGCAGATGGAAGAGTTTAGATGTAATCTGTATGGTACAAATCAAAAATTTGTTAGTCTATGGGGGTGTTTGCGTACGCCACTTATAATGGTACTATTCAAAATTTTCAATCAAATCTATTCTAACGATCAGTGACGTACAGAGACCTCTCTTATGGGGGAGGGGAGTTACATTCTGAAAAACTCGTGGACGAAAACGCTAAGGGGCAATCTTTATGGTAAAAGTTTGTTGGTCTCAGGGGGTGTTTGAATCCCCCCGGGTACGCCACTAATAATTATACTATTCAAAAACCATATTGCTTTCATTGTATGTAATGATCAGTGGCGTACAGAGACTACTCTTGTGGGGGGAGGGGTTACTTTCTAAAAAAAACACGCAGATGAAGGCGTTGAGAGGTAATCTCTTTGGTAAAAATTAAAAATTGTGTTGGTCTGTGGGGGTGTTTGAATCCCCCTCGTGTACGCCACTGATAATGATAAATCAAAATTTTCAATGAATCTATATTTCTTTCATTGTATATAAGGATCAGTTGCGTACAGACCTCTCTTGTATGGAGGGAGAGATACATTCTAAAAACTCGTAGACGAAAACGCCAAGGGGCAATCTTTATGGTAAATTTTGTTGGTCTAAGGGGGTGTTTGAATTCTCGACTCTCCATCCCCGTGTATGCCACGGATAATGATACTATTCAAAACCTATGTAAAATTTTCAATGTATCCATGTTGCTTCATTGTATATATTGATCAGTGGCGTATACAGACTTCTCTTATGGTGTTGCAAGGGGGGAGGGTTCTAAAAAACACGTTGTGACGAAAGCGTCGTGGGGCTATCTCGATGGTAAAAATTAAAAATTTGTTGGTCTATGTGGGTGTTTCAATTCCCCCTCCCCGTGTACGCTATTGGTAATCATATTATTCCAAAAATGAGAACACCTTAAATAAATACCCGCGATGATTGATTGTTGAATGTTTGAAATTTTTCTCAATAAATATTTTAAAATTCTGTTAGAGGAAAAAGCAGCAATAAATATTTTCTTTCTTTCTTTTTTTTCTTGTAGCAAGGGAAATATATATTTAGATATAATTTATTCGGTTTCAAATTCTTCCATTGTAAAACACGCATATTTGCAACAAATTTGTTTAAGAAATTTTGAAATTTAAATAATTAATTTAAGGTACGTTTTTATATTTGTATAAGTTTTCTCTTATACTTTTGTTATCAAACTCAATAATGTCTCGCCTAGTCGACTTAATTATCCAGGTCTATGAATTAATGGATATTTTCTATCTCCCGAAACAAACCGCTCTGTGATTTGGCATCCCGTTCATTCATCTAATGGAAGAGTCTTGTGTGTATTTTAACAGAGAATAGATTTAAGTAATAGAATTCGTAGGAGTTTGGAGTTTGTAACTGAATTCTAAGTGCTAGTTTTAAATTAATAAATATATAAATATTCAACATTATCTGGAGGGTATAGTTTTTACTTCCTAACACGTTTTTTAGTTATATTATTAGCAAATATTTAAATTCATATCTGGACTTCATTTCTTCAGATCAATTTTTTTCTTGTTAAATGTAATGAAGTTGCAGGTAAACTTGATGGTTTTTCATTGCTGTGACTTCTGAATTGGTGTTTCATTTAGCAGAGACCAGTCTTGGATAACATATGGAGCCGCTGCATGTTAAACCGAAAGTTTTTATGTACTTAGATTGGATGTTAGAAAAGTGAGATATTGTGGTTTGTCTCTTTTATTTTGATTTAGAACAATTTCAATCTCCAGTATCCTTAGTATAGTTAAAGAATGATAATAATTCTAAGCCAGCAAATTCTGCAATACTTTTGGCATCAACTTATGTTGAATTAATAATTTAATAATCTGATTTTTCAGTTATAAACCAAGAGTCTAAGAAAAATTACTTCGACCTTTTGATCCTTTCATGATAGTAAAATTGTACAAGTGTATTTTATCCGTATATTCGGGTATTTTAGATATTTCAGTGGGAATCTTAACTCTGATAAGTTACGATTTAATAATTTTTAATAGACTATTATAAAAAAAAGTAATTTAACAAGTAATACAAAAAAAAAATTAAGTCAATTCCTACTTAGATCAACAAAGAAAAATTTTAGTTTAGCTACTTTTTATTAAATAGTTACAATTAATATACATATGTCTATTCATATGACAGAATCCCAACATTAAGTGATAATTGATTTTTATTAATTATCATTAAAGTATCGTATTGTTGTGTCCAACACAATCGTGTATATAAAATTTCAGTTCAACTGAATGCTTTAAAACGTGAGAAGAAAAAATCTTTTAAAGTTTTGACACAAGTAGCCAAAAAGGATGCCAACATGGCTAAATTTGTAATTCTTTGAATAATTAGTTTTTATCTCTTAATTATTATTAATTCTTACTAAATTACTGTATTGTCATCCAAAATAATCATGTTTTTAAATTTTCAGCTCAATTGAGCGCTTTAAAATGTATTTTATTAACAATTGAAAATTCCACCAAGATAAATAAAAAAAATAGAGTGTGAGCTAATAGTAGGAATTGAATTAAGTAGCCGACTTTGTAAAAACGGTCTTTTACAAAATAATTACGCGTGGAGTTTTTTCGACCCTCAAGTGTGAGATTGAGTTATCCGGACTCCCGGGTTATCCAGTGCCCAATTTTCGGGACTCTACTATATTTTACAAATAACTTTTCTATGTTAATTCTTTCAGATAAAAATACATAAGAGTTAAGAGAATACTGGATTCGTTTAGAAAAAAACATATATATTAATAGTTATAGATAAAGGTAGTGCTATTATTGCACTTTAGAAGTGAGGTTTCTATTTTCATGTGCTTCTGTTAATTTTTACGTTATAACTTTAAGTAATTGATGTAAACGAAAAATTTTAACATGGGCTCCATTGGACGTGTCGGACCCCCTTAACAATGTAATAATATAATTATACATTATAAATATTCTTCCCTTCTTTGAATACGATTTGTTTTTAAAGAAAAAATAGAAAAAGAAATAACCATCCCTAGTTTCTAAAATGTCTGTCCCCTTTCTTTCCCTTTTCTCTTCGATTTTTTCTTGCACCCCCACCAAGAGTGTGGTTTTGACAACATTTACACAGCTAACCTCGGTGATGGCGCCATTCTTCTATGAATAGGGAGAATGAATGCCTCGTAATTGGCGCCAGCTTATATTGGACTTGAAATTTTGAGCATTTCTCAACGAAACAATGATTTGTAAATGAGATTCTTCTGGAAGAAGGAACTGCAAATTTTCTTTTTAGTTTAAATGTGACGGAAAGAGAGATTACTGTACTTCATATACTTATGTCCAGGATGCGGTGTATTATAATTGTGTGGTTAAGATGAGATGGCTAAAAACATGAATTCGAACCAAGGGTCTGTAGACATCTGCCGTGAATGTAAAAAAGCGGTTTCTTTACTTTCAGTAATAGCTCTTACTATTTTCTTTTTCTTTTATGCAATTTTTCTCTTATCACAATGAGCTTGATTCATGAAGTCGCATGATAAAAACAAACACGTGTTTTCCATTGAATTCAAAACAAACATTAAACTAATTGTTCTTATTGTATTTGTAAAACTCGGATAAGATTTCATATTTGGTTAAAGTTGTTTAAATGTTAGGGAAAAAAATTTCTTCAAAAAGATTTTTTTAAATTAAAAAAAAGTCGTATTTATGCTTATACTTTTAAATAAAATGCATTTTGTATACATATGTACTTTTTAAGAGAAAGTTTCTGCAAAGAGCAAAACTTGGCAACACCGGAGCGAGTGAACTGATTAGTTGGAAACACAAGATAGTTTTTATCGTGTGACTATGACGTCACATGAGTTTTTGAATTGATTGGATAGAATCACGTGGCTTTCACTATCATGTGACTATGACGTCACATGAATCAACCTCATTGTTAAATGTATGTATCATTAGGAATACAAGATTTTTATGTATAAGTGAGTATGGAGATATACTCTCTTATATAATAGATTGAGATATACTCGTTTATCCGAATCAATTGGGACCGGACACCGTTCGGATACGCGATTATGGGGATAACCGAAAACCGAATGCGATTCATGCAGTATATGAAACGGACACTGTCCGAATATTGAAAATCATCACATGCGGGAAACATGCTTGAAGAAAAAGCAAAATAGGTGCAAAATATCGCAATTTTATCTTTATTGTGGAAAATAATCACTTATTTTTCGCTGTACTGTACACCTTTGTTTTTTCGCTGCAAGGTCTCTGACTCTCTTGAGCAGCAATAGTTGAGTAGGACAGCGCGCTCTGATTGTTGTTCTTAACTCTCCATAGCTGTCTCTAACGCAGAAAACGCGTCAGCATTTGATGGATCCTTGCTACTTTCGTTGTTGTTTTCCTCGTCTTCATCCGTTCGGAGAGTCGGATACTGGCACGGAAGTCACAATCTCGCCATCATTTAGCGTTTGAAATCCACAGTCTTCTGCATCGCATGCCATCCAGGTTTCTACATCTTCATCGCATTCTTGAAATCCTAGAATCGATTGGACAAAGTCGATAATCTCCTCCCTGTGATGATCATTGAAGTATTTTTCGCCTTCTAAATCTGGCCACAACTTATTCCAAATCACACTACTGAAATTCCCCAAATATCCCTGACCTTGGGTTCTCCCGTCACTTTTGGCCTCACCCGAACCAATTGTTGAGCATTGAACTGTTAGAAAACGTATTCATATACAGTATATGTAGTTGACAAATAGGAAAAAACGATTCGGATATTTGACGCTCCGGATAATAAACATTCGGATAAACGACGCTCTATTGTATTACAAAAATCATCATACTAATATACCTTTGAGAATCATAACTTTAAATTTCGTATTCACGAAGTACTGTAAGGATTAATAATTATTAGGGATAGAGAATTTATTTAATTATCATTATTTTCATGTGCTAAAGTTCCCGTATAAATTTGTGTTTTTCAATTCCTACTATTTGCTCACAATCTCTATATATTTATTTATCTTGGTGGAATTTTCAGTCGTTAATAAAATACATTGTAAAGCGCTCAGTTGAGCTGAAATTTTATATACATGATTATTTTGGATGACGATACAGTAATTTAATTATAACTAATAAAAATTAATTGATTAAAACTAACTATTTAAAGAATTACAAATACACAGCCACGTTGGCATCATATGTGGCGACTTAGCGACTATTTTGGGGACTTGCGTCAAAACTTGAAAAGGTTTTTTCTCACGTATTTAAGCATTCAGTTGAACTGAAATTTTATATACACGATTGTTTTGGATGACAATACGATACTTTAATGATAATTAACAAAAATTAATTACCGCTTAATATTGTGATTCTTCCATATGTATATACATATTTATATTAATTGTAACTATTCAATAAAAAGTACCGTAAAATCCGGCGTATAACGCGCACTTTGAACACAAAAATTAAGATTGATACTAAAGGGTGCGCGTTATACGCCGGGTATAAAAATGATGGCTTTAAAAATATCAAAAGAGATGAGCATAAAAAAATACTCCTACATGTATTGAAACACTGTTTATTTAAAAGAAACGACTTGCCTTATGAACTAAAAGAGTTTATGGTGTTAATTATTGTACGATGATTAAAGTATATTAAAAATTAAATAAATTTACATCCATTTCAAAAGGTGAAAATGTTGAACATCCTTATTCCGCGCACGCAGTTATTATATTTTTATATCCCTATCTGGTTCTACGATTCTAAGGCAACTTATTAAATCCATCATATGATTTTTTTTTCATTGCCAAATACACCAAGATAAAAGACTACTAATCTGAACTTAAAAATATAGACATAAATTATTTCTCTGGCAAATAGAACTAAATACACTACTCCCAACGAAGTTCTCGTTGAAAGAGTAATATCATATCCAAGCTCATATGCCTTCCTTCTCATCCATCAACACCAGTTACTACAAGTTGCAGTTCTAGAAGTATACTATTTTTTTAAGTCTGGGATAATACTCGAATAAATGACTAAAACATAAAAGCAATGTATACAGATATTTCAGATTTCTTCGTAAAAAAGGGGGTGCGTTATACGGCGAATATACCTAAAAATTAAAAAATTCAGCTTGAAAGTATAGGTGCGCGTTATACGCCGGATTTTACGGTAGCTAAAATAAAATTTTTCTTTGTTGATACTAAGAAGGAATTGACTTCAAAAATTCCTTTTTTATATTACTTGTTTTTTAATAATTAGTTGATTTTCTTTTCCTTCTTTCTTTTCTATAAAATCCAGCGTATAACGCGCCAGTGCTGGTTTAAGCTCATTTCGGGCCCTGGGCGCAGAAGATCTACACCCCTTTTTATTGGTGGATTGAAATTTATAACCAGAAAATTTGGCAAGTCTAGCTTATTTGGGCCCTTTCGGGCTGTGGGCCCCTGGGCGCCAGCCCTTATTGGAATAAACCACCACTGAAACGCGCATCTAAACTTTCAAGCTGCAATTTTTAGTTTTTAGATATATTCACCGTATATAGCGCACACCTCCTTTTTTTTTTTCACGAAGAAACATGATATGTACGTGAACCATGTTCTTACGTTCTGAAATCATTTATTCGAGTTATTATTCCCAGCTTTAGAAAAAAATAGTGTACCTCCAGAACTACACCTCTTTAAGTTCAAAAGATATATAATTTATTTTTAAGGAACATTATTTCGATATATGTATAAGTCTCATTTTTTTTCTGTGCTCGTCTTTTATTTTTAAGGTATTCGACTACGTTCGGAACCGTGATTTTGCAAAAGCGCTTAAATGGAAATTTTTCATGATATTTCGTCTCACTTAGATTAGAATACATGCATAAAATTGTTTTAAGGACATCTTGACAAAAAAAAATTATTTAATTACAATATTTTGGCAAAAAATTAACTTAAAATAACCTTTTTTCAAAATGTTCTACTTTTGTGAAAAATGCTTCTATTATAATAATATTTTGCCTGTATATAGCTCGGACCTCTGTACAGAGGCTCAACTAGAATTTTTGAAATATATAATATATATAGAATATAATATATATAGATGTGGGTTCATCCATGTTTTACGACAACAGAGGGGAGAAATTTTAAGAAAAAAACGCCGATAATTATATTTCAATGGGTGGTAACTCTGAAAATAATGTGAATTATTAAAAAATTCTAGTTGAGCCTCTGTAGAGAGGTCTGAGCTGTATACAGGCAAAATATTACCTTAAGGTCTCATTTTTATACCCTCCGTATAACGCGCACCCGTAAATTTCGCTCTTATTTTTACTGTTAAATGTGAGCATTATACGCCGGATTTTACCATACTTTTTTTTTTTTTCACATTAAGTGCATTAATGTTTTTATTGGATGTAAAGAAGTTTATAAATAAAAGGTTTATTTGGAAAGGGACAATGGACTACGTAGAGACAAAGTGCGTTCTACAATGGATTTACGTGGCAAAAAAAAAGAAGTATACAAGAAATAGCGCAAGCGGAATTTATCTTTAAGGGTCAGTCTAGATTTTTTTCATTTATATTCGTAAATTTCCATTCTTTAAACAATAAAACTTTAAAAAATATTTATTAATTTAATTTTTTTGTTTCGGGAAGTTCTAAACTCCACGGACTTCCTATTCTGCGCATATCATTGCGACATAAGCATTAGTACAAGTTTTTTTTAAAACTTTATTTCAGACTTTAGCAATAATTGACGCGATTATAATTTGATCCATATTACCATTAAAAACTATTGTTTCGTTTGGAGCGCGAAATATAATTGGTTTACTCAATTAGCTTCGTTACTTGAGCTATGTAACTGAAAATTGGAGATGGTAATGGTAGAAAAACATGAAGAAATAACGAAGTGAAATCTGAACGTAACTGTAATTCCATTATAAAGTGAATAACACTTTGACAAGTTTCAAAAACAAATTTCGCAATGACATAGAGATGACATCATTAGCTGGAAATGTCACACCAAATAATCTTTCTTAGGGTGTTATTTTTAAAAAGTTTGTAATAATTATTTTGTAACTATGTTATTGGAAAACTATTTTTTTTTTACTTTAGCGTATAAAATATAATTGAATTTTCATTATTAAAAAACTTCTTTCATATTGATTTAAATCCCCCCCAAAATTGTAGCCCCATATTAATATTTTTTTTAAAAAAATTATCAAAAGATTTCGTAATAAAAAAAACTTAATTCATTTGAATTAAATGACATAAAATAATAAAAAGAATTAAGCACAGTATACAACTTTAAATGTATGAAACGCATTGTAAAATTTCATTTATTCTAATTGACTATCTGGTTCGTTTGTATTTAACAACACCTGAAAAAGGAACCAAGGTATACTGCTAAGACACAAAACAATATGGTAAAAAATTTCACCAGTAAATCAATACATTACTTATGATATGTATTAGCCGTTACCAGCCGCTTCACTGGGTATTTAGGCCGCAGTAGCCGACTGGTATGGGTATCGGATCGTGGCTGGCTTGGTCACGAGTTCGAGCCCAGTACCACTAAAGACCTGCCATGTAGGGCAGCGATGCACGCTAAATCTGTCGAGAGCTGTAATTTCCTCTCGTTGGTGTGGTGTGGTAGTTAGGAGAGTGGGGTGCCAGCTCAGGTGTCGTCCACGTCACTTGACCATGGTTCAAAATTACGTGGTCCGTCGCCAAAAGCCTTCGTGTAGCTGAACAGTGTGACGTTGATATTCACTCACTCACTCAATCATTGGGTATTTATGATGTTGTATGACTAAATTTTTTTTATATTATCTCAAAAGTTATCGAGAGACAGTGGCGTAACACACCCACGCCCAGGGTTCTAGGGAGCCCAAAGCCTGACTCCCTCCAACATATATGCCGCCCGTATCTTCTTTGTAAAATCCAACTTGGTGGACCAAAACCTGACTTTGCAAGGGAGCCCATATGTTCTCCGTTACGCCACTGTTGAGAGTTATCTAAATCCTACCATTAAGTTGTATTCAAAAACATTCTTATAGATTTTTGATCCAAAAAAGACAGG
Organism: Trichonephila inaurata madagascariensis; assembly: GCA_019973955.1. Classification (NCBI taxonomy): domain Eukaryota; kingdom Metazoa; phylum Arthropoda; class Arachnida; order Araneae; family Nephilidae; genus Trichonephila; species Trichonephila inaurata. The sequence continues at coordinate 34,368 of BMAV01008263.1, forward strand.
TTTGGAATTTTCAAAAAGGTGTATATTTATCTATTATACCCCGTAATCCCCGTCCTTTGGAATCGGCTTTCGCAGAACTCGTTCTTAACGATTCTCTACTGAACAAAGAATGCATGCTTGTCTAATTTGAAGTCTGTAGCTCTAATAGTTCAAAACGGCATTTTTTTATCTTGGAAACATCCCCTCCCCCGGGAGTCGATTTCCGTAAAACTCGTTCTTATTGAATTTCTATTTAACAAAACAAAAAAAAACATGCCTGCCAAATTTGAAGCCTGTATCACGAAGAGTTCCCAAACTGGAATTTCGGTCTTTTACGCTCTCGCAACCTCCCTTTGGGAATAGATTTTTGCAAAATCCGTTCTTGGAGGTTTTTTAATCAACAAAAGATTCATGCCTGCCAAATTTCAAGTCTTTAAGTTTAAGAGTTCTGGAAATCTCTCTATATATATGTATATGACACGTTTCAAGTTAGAACCAATTAATATAAATATGTATATACATATGACAGAATCACAACATTAAGTGGTAATTGATTTTTATTTATTACCATTAAAGTACCTTATTATCATCCAAAACAATCGTGTATGTAAAATTTCAGTTCAACTGAATTCTTTAAAACGTAAGAAAACATTTTCGACACAAGTCGCCAAAAATGATGCCAACGTGGCTGTATTTGTAATTCTTTAAATAATTATTTTTAATCAATTAATTTTTATTAATTATAATTAAATAACTCTGTATGTCATCCAAAATAATAATGTTTATAAAATTTCAGCTCACTTGAGCGCTTTAAAATGTATTTTATTAACGATTGAAAATTCCACCAACATAAATAAATAAATAGAGGGTGTGAGCGAATAGTAGGAATTGAAAAAATCTTTGAAATCTGATCTAATTAGCTACATAAAACAATTATCCTTACCTCCATTGCTACAATTCCATTGTAATTCTCTCGGTCCTAAATTAGCTTAATAATTGTACTAGGCGTGTCCAGTACGCAAGACTTCAGAGCACCACCGTGCTTTACAAGTCCAGACACGTTGATGGGGGATAGCTTACAGAGCTGTCCAGAGCGCGCTAAGAGGTCCGGCACCCTGTCCGGGAAGTCCGGTCACGCTTTACCCGTCAGGGGGGTAACCACCAATTTGTGTGGCAAAAAGCCCCGGAAATAAATAACATCTGAAGAGGGAAGATTGCCTCATTTTTTTTAAAAGAGTGGGATACTGGAGAGGGCGAAATGAATAAAGCGATTTTTTTTCCTGGTTCGTACTGGTGTTTAGACAGGAAAGAAGTTTAAGAATTAAATTTTGTTGATAAGGTTATATAGAAGGGAAGTTGTAAAGAGGAGATAAAAATGTGTTTGTTCTTATCCCTAAAATTGATTTTTTTTTATTTCCTGATTATATTATGTTATTCACTAATAGTCAGAAAAGTGATTAATTATTTCGTTATATATAAAGCAGTGGTTATCAACCTGTGTTACGTGAACGATTTGGGAAAATTTATGGAAGTACCGTAAAATCCGGCGTACAACGCGCACTTTTAACACAAAAAATAAGATCGAAATTTACGGGTGCGCGTTGTACGCCGGGTATAAATTGATTGATTGAATATTAACGTTGCACTGTTCAGCTACACGAGGGCTTTTGGCGACGGACCACGTAATTTTGAACCATGGTCAAGTAACGTGGACGACACCTGAGCTGGCACCCCCTCTCCTAACTACCACACCATACCAACGGGAGGACGTTTCAGCTCTCGACAGATTTAACGTGCATCGCTGCCCTACACGGCGGGTCTTTAGTGGTACTGGGCTCGAACTCATGACATGGTAAGCCACGGTCCGATACCTATACCACTCGGCTACCGTGGCCCACGCCGGGTATAAAAGTGAGAGCTTTAGAAATAAAAAAGATGAGCGTAGATTAAAAATTAGACTTCTGCATACATCGAAATTCTGTTTATTTAAAACAAATGACGCTCCTAGTGAATTTAAATAGTTGTAGTTGTAGAAATATACTATTTTTTTCTATACGAATATCTCGAATAAGTGACTTCAAAACATAAGAGCATTGCATATGTACATTTCAGGTTTCTTCGTAAAATAGGGGGTGCGCATTATACGGCGAACATACCTAAAAATTTAAAAAATGCAGCTGGAAAGTATAGGTGCTCTTTATACGCCGGATTTTACGGTAATTCTAAAAGGAAATGGTGAAATTTTCTCTCATTCAAAGACCTTCGTCAAAATACCTCATCATTTTCCCCAACAAAAATGGATTCAAAGATTTAGTGAAATGAAACGGCAAATGAAATAATAACAATATTCTTGATATTAAAAATAGTCACGGTTCGATTCCTCGATTAGAAGTACCGGAAATGACTCTGATAGAAATTTGATTTTATATTTAAGAAAATTATTCGTTAATATTTAACCCTTACGAGACCATAAGACTGATAAGATTAAATATTAGTATGTCTCTTTATTTTAGTTTGGTTTGACGTAAGATAAATAAAATAAAGAGAAAAATTCATAACAATATGTAGGTTTTTTTTTTAAATCTTATAAGAATAGAAATACATCCAAATAACTGTCATTATTGGGTGTTTGTTTACATTTGTTCTCAAATATACTTCATTCTTACATAAAACTACAGATACCGCGAAACATAAAACATGGAAGAAAACACAGTAATATATTATTACTCGACGCACAATAAACTGAAATAGGAATAAGAATACATCCTGCTAATATTTTATCATTGGCGTTCGCCATACGGTTTTGACATTCTGCATGCATAAAAATACATAAAGTTATGATAAAATACGACAATCATCAACTTTAAAATGCGAGAAAAGGCTTCCTTTAGTCATGATAGGGTTAACCCCGCTTGCCCAAGAAACTCAAGTATAGAAAATGTATTTTTGCAACAGGAGTAAGTTCTCATAATTCAATATTTTTTTATCTAGAAATGTATGATATATTATATAGTTTCGAATGCAATTTTCCATGTTCCTTGTCTCTGACAGAAAAATCATAAAAAAAATTTTAATCAATGGCAATTTTCTTTGGTACCCTCTAGGTATGTTTCGAATACAGTACCAAATCAAGCAACAGAAACACTGTATCAATTAACACAAAGATTTGTTTTATTCGAAATTTTTTTAATTTTCAGATGTTAAGGAACCGACTACGCCGGAGCCCTGATTTTTAAAAAACGTGTAAATGGATAAATTTATGATATTTAAAAATTTTAAGCAATTTTATTAAAAAGTTTTAAGGCTTTCAAAAAAATTTGTACAAATTTTCTTTAAACCCCCAAATTTTTTTTTAAAACGATTAAATTTTTTGGAAAAATCGGTTTTAATCCCCGTTTTAAAAGAAAACGGGAAAAGGGAAATTTTTTGAAAAAAGGGAAATTTTAAAAAAAATTAATTTTTCCAAATGGTTGTATCTCTTTAAAAAATTGAATTTTTTAAAAAAACATAGTTTAGCCTCCCGGCAGAGGTCTGAGCTTTTACAGGCACAAAATATTTAAAACAATGAACATTTTTTTCAAAAAAAGGGGAACATTTGGGAAAAAAAAGGTTATTTCTAAGTTAATTTTTTGCCAAAATATTGTATTTAAATAATTTTTTTTTTTTCTTTTTCTTTTTGTCATAATGTTTCCAAAACAATTTTTTATACATGTATTCTAATCTGTTACCAAATATCATGAAAATTATCATTTATGTGCTTTTTTAAAATCATGGTTCCGAACGTAGTCGGATAGAACCTCAAACATCAAAAACCTTAATATCCGCACAGTTGTTTAAATTCCCATTCAAATGTATTATATTTCTCAGAAGTATTAAAATTTAGTCTTAATCAAAGAGTTTAGATTTAAAAAAAGGACAAAAAAACATGTAAAGGGAAAATTTTTTTTTAAATTTTTAAGTATTATTTTAAAAATTTTTCTGAAAAAATTTCCTTTTGATTTTTATTTTTGATTATTTAGGGTTTTTTACCCTAAAAATTTTTTCAGTGTTTTTTTTAATCAAATGATTTTTTTCCAAAATATTTTTTTAATAAAAATTAGATTAAACGAAAAAATTAAGAATATTTTTTTTAAATTATATTACGGGGAATTTTTAAAAAACCTATCCAAAGGAAAATTCCATTTTTAGGTTTTTTTTGCTCAAATCAACCGGGGGTTAAAGGGGGTTCCCCCATTTTTTTTTTTTAAAAAAATTAAAATTTTTATTAAATGGAATACGGTTAAATTTTTTAAAAATTATGTTTTAAAAAGAATTTAAAGACAGCCACTGTTAATTTTTTTTTCCTTTTTTAACGGATTAAACTTTTTTTTTTAAAAAAAGGTTTTAAATTTCCCCTTTAATTAAAAAAAAAATTTTCAAATTTTTTAATGCCCAAACCTGAACACTTTTAAAAATTAAATTTTAAATTTTTTTTTTTTAACAAACAAAAACCCTATGAAATTCGAAACTTTCTTCGGAAATCTCCCAAAAAATCCAGTTTTAATTTTTAAATTTAATTTATTTTCGGTATTTAAAAATTAAAACCACTGGTAAAATTTTCCCTTTCCTTTTTTTAGATATGGGGGCCCCGTTGGGGGGACTTTAAATTTCATTTATGGGGCCCCGGGGGGCCCGTATCTTTTCGGTGGTTCACCCCGATTAAAAAACCGTTAATTTTTTAAAAAATTTCGATGTCAACGCCGGGAAACGTGGAGAAAGTGAGCGTTTATTTTTTGAGGCGGGTTGGGTTTATAGCCCATAAACCCTTCTATTGGGTATTTTCAAAAATTTATTACATATTTTAAAAACATTAAATAAATGATAAAAAAAAAAATTAAGTTCTATCTTTTTTTGGTTGTGAAAAAATTTAAAAAATTTAAACAGGCGTCAAGGGGCCCCCCCAAATTTTATACTTTTCTAGTGAAAAGACTATATTTTTAAAAAACCCCCAAATATCCGTTGTCCCCCCACCAAATACTTGGCTTTGAAAAAACAATTTTCCTTGGTTAAAAATGGATTTTTCTATTTTTCTGTAATTTTATTCCGTTTTCAGATCTTTTTTTGACTTTTTGTCATGAATGAAGAAATGATTTCCTGGGGAAAAACGTTCCTTCAAGCAGATGTAACGAACGTTTTTGTGGGTCAACCCAGCAATAATTGGTGCTCCTTACAAATATTTTTATTTTCACTTGAAACTAGAGATAACAGTGTTTCTCCACACCTGCCTAGTTGGGGGAGGGTTAGATACCCAGTTCGTTGCTAGGGGTTCTGCATATTTTAGAACGACCTTCCGTCTTGCCCAAGAAAACCAATGGATTTCCCAAAATTTGTTTTTTCCCATACTGTCCAAACTTTCTAAGACTGCCAATCATAAAAATTATTCGAAGAAACTAGTTTTTGCACTGCTTCGGTAAGTTTTCTCGTTCAAAAACTTTTTTTACTTTTTTCCATCTTTTTTCATCTTAAAAAATTTGTTTTATGAACCCGTTCAGGACCATAATTACTTGAGGGTCCACGGTATCAAACGTGAAATTCCGCTTTCCCCATTCTGAGACCGTTGATCACACCGGTGCGATCTGAATTTGGATTGTATGGAATTTGAAAAATGACTATAAACTGTAAATTTTATTTCAGTGAGGATTTTATATGAATTTTTAAATTGAGTTATAGACTTCTTAGCAGGAAAAATCGCCTGTCCCTGAATGGGTTAAACAAACATCGTAATTTTTTTTATTCAATCATTTCATTTATAAAATATATTTCAGTGTTAATTAAATATTTTTAATGAGCAGAGATTAAGAAATATTCTGAATTTCGTGCTTAAAAATAAATTTTAATGAAAGTGGAACTTGCTCAGAATAAATATTTCGTGATACATGCAATAACATGAAAAAAGTAATTCGTTTTAAATTAAGCATTTTTTTAACTATTGGGGGGTAACCGGGAAAAAGTGACTTTTGACAAAGGGGTATACCGTTTTGAATAAAATTATCTTTTAATTTAAAAAAAGTATTTTTTCAAAAAGGTAACCCAAAAAAAAAAAAAGAAATATAAAAAAGTACTAAAACCCAAAGGGAATTTTTAAAAAAAAAGTAAATTGTGGCTTTAAATTTTAAAAAAATGAAAAGTGGAAAAAAATTACTTATAAACTTTATTATGGGTTTTTTCGAAAAAAAAAGGAAACTGAAAGGGGTTTTTAAATTTAAAGAAAAAAGTGTAAAATTAGTTTTTTACTGTAAATAAATTTTTTCAGGTTCAATCTTAAGTTTTTTATAAAAAAAAAAGGGAAAACGAAAGATTTAAATTCTACAAATTTTTAAAACAGTCGTACTTACTTGGTTTTTAAAATTAGTTTTCCAAGTCATCAAAATTAGTATTAGCTTGAAAAAGCTAACAAAGTTAGGTTGCGTATCAGCTTGTTTTGAGCGATATTTTGATTTTATGTTAAAGGAAACATTCGTGGGGGCGCACCGGGGGTTCCTGGTGGGCCCCCCCCCCAAAACCCGATATTTTTCAATTGATAGTATAATTCTAAATAAATAGTACGTAAAAATTTTAAATTTAAAAATTTGTTTTTATGTTAATTTTATTAAATTTAAATTAAATTTTTTATTGAATAAGTAGTTTTTTTCTGTTTTTGTTCCCGAAAAATTTACAAAATTAAAAGGTATACAAGAGGGGGGTTTTTGACCCTGGACCCCCCTCCCTTGAAAAATTCCTGTGTGCTCTACTGGAAACATATATTCACAAACATAAGTTGATTCAAATTGTTAGGTTGTTTTTCCTCTCCCCCTCCCCGCTAAGACAACCGTATTTAAATAAAATTGTGTGTATATATATATATATATTTGTTTGTTTTTTTTTTTTTCGTAATTTTCCGGGCCCACCAACTCTGCCTACCCCTGATATAATATATACATTGTCATGAAACATGCTTATTGATTTTTGTTTCTTCACTTCGTATTGTCTTTTCTCCTGGCTCTCTGTTTATGCCACTATTTCTCATTCCTCTTCTGTGTCTTCTACACTCATCCAAAACAAATTTTAAAATCAAAGCATATTGTTTTTATGTCATAAATGTGATTTTTACTCAAAAAAAAAATATATTAAATAAATGCTATAACTATAATATAGAAATATTTTGGCTTAACGAGATTTTTTTGGGCAATTGAGCGCCAAATTTTATTAAACTAGCTTTACGGGAAATTGTAATGACGGTGTTTCCGATCAGATTGCTTAAATCAAAGAAAATGCTGATTCATCATTTGTTCATCTAATCTAGAATGTAATCTAGTACGCTATCAGTAACTTACTTTAGAGCTTTCTTTTCTGTGAGTCCAATGTTTGGTATTTCTGTCCAATATTTGTATTTCTTCTTTAAAAAGCTAGCTTTTAGTTTTTCAGTAGGAACGAAGATACCTTATGAATTTCTAATCGATTTTTTGCAAACATTAGTGCCAAGATAAACAAATCTTTGTTTCTATTTCACCAAAAACAATTAATTATGTGGGAATTTAGGTGCCTAAAGTTATATATTCTAATTAATTTTGCAGCCATGAACTCTCTCTCGGACGGATATTGCCGTAATTGAGGGATTTCGTGAAATAATGTTTGAGCCGTAATAAAAAAAAAATTAGGTGTGGTTCTTAGTTCAATTGCGTAGGTAGAGAGCGTAGAAAATTCTCATTAATTACAAATTTTTTGCAATCTTGGGTTTTCTTGAACGACAAAAAGCATCTCTAAAAAAATTGACGATTTTTGAAATAGGTCTTTATTTTTATGACTGTCGAAACACTTACATTAAAGCTGCTAAGAATTAAAATTTAAAAGCTGAAAACGCGCGTATCTTCTGTATTCCTTTTTTAAAAACCAGTTTATCGATATTTTTTGTTCCAAATTTTTATCGTTATATATTTATTTTTCTTACAATGTTTCTAAACGCTAAAAATTTGGTTTATTTATTGATGACTCAATTGCTTTTGTTTTAAAAATTTTCAGTTCCACAGAATTTATTATGATAAAATGTTTTTTTACTGTTATTCTCCTTTCCTATTTTGATAAAAACTCTTGTAAACGTTTTTAAAACCAAATTTGAAAAAATAATAAGCATTGAAAATTCTTTTCAGCTATAAAGCAGGAATAATCAACAATGCATTAAAATATGTCAACTATGATTTAAAATATGTTCAGTGTTACCGAGTTGTCGTAGTCGATAGTATCTTGACCAATGGTCATATTCAAATCTAGTTATGCGTTGTAGTCATGATCATATAAAAGATTTGTTTTGGGGAATAATGAAGGCTGTTGTACTTTAAATGGAGCGTGACCTTTAAGTCCTTACGTGGTAAGGTGTTAGGTAAGTGCAAAATAATAAGGTTCGTCAATAATATTTATCATTTTGCTTTGGTTTGATGCTAATCAAAAACCACACTAAACTAGCGTGAAATAGTCAAGAAAAATAATGATTTTATCCTAACATACTGTTTATTTTTTCGATTGCCTACTGTAATAACTTAGACATAATTTAAAAGAAAAAATACAGAGAGTTATGGTTTAAGAGCTATTGAAGATTTGCATAATGCTCGGTGAATACCAGGAAATTCATACGCAAACATTTCAGTTATTATGTTGGACACTTTATCGTTCTAGTCAATTCCAATTAACTCACAGTTTTGACTTACAATGTCAGTAACGGTTCCAAATCTTCAGCAAAGAACTGGCAGCACAAACAAAACAAAATAAATATTTAAATTTTTACCATTTTTTGTAAATCTACAAGCGCAAACTAATATAAAATCTTTTAAAATTAGTATATCTGTATTTTTACTATAATATATGTAATCTTATCTGTTTGGGTTTCGGCGAAAACATAATAAATGTAACTCATGTAGCATGTGTGTTGAAAATAAATTCACGCGAATATTACTGGGTATATATTTTGTTCTCTTAAAAGTGACATGATGATCGAAGTAAACATGTTTACTTTAATTCATAAAGTGCAAAATTTTCTCGGAAGGGCTTAAAAATTCAATTTACTAAGTGCTTCAGCTCCATTCTACTCATTTTGAGTCAAATCATCCAACTCAACTGTATACTATCTTTCAGTTATTGGCTTTCTGTATATATATTTTAAATTTTACGAAGACTTAAAATGCAATGTGACGTTTCATTTTTCAACATTATAAAAATTTTTACCAACTTGGCTGCATTTGCTCATATTTGGCTACTTAGTTCGTGATGTCACCCAGACGGATATACTACAGTTAATTTTGTTCATTTAACTAATGTATATAAATGTAAATAATATCGTCTTTTACTCAAAACAACTAATGTTTACACTGTGCGTTATTGGAGAGATGTAATTAATATGTTTCTAAGCAAAGTCTAAGCAAACACTCTAGGACTTTAAAACTAATAACTTTTCTAATAAAAAAAAAATGTGTATGTGTGTTGCATTGTTTACTATCCTAATTTGGCATATATTTTTTAATAACTATTTAATTTAATGTTATTTAAAGTTATTTATATAAAGGGAGGATTTTATTAATTAGAAAATTGCCAAGTAAAAAATCTAAAGTTTAATAATAAATAGTATCTTATCTTGTAATTCATAATTTTTTTAAAATTTAAAAAATGTTTTATTATATAATACACAAAATATAATTTCTTTAAAGGCGGTACAAATATAAATTTTTATAATATCTTTTCTCTGCCATTTTTATTGGAAATAAAAATTTCAAGCAGTACAATACGTAAACATTTGATAGAAATGAAATGTTACAATATTTTTGAATAAAAGAAAGTTAGATTAGAAATAGATCTTAGAATTTATAATTAATTTAAATTAGTTCCGTTCTAGTGATACAGAAAGAATTATTGAACCAGGGGTGTAGTTACAGCCGTATCAAGGATACGAAATCCCCAAGCTACAGGGGCCCCAACATTTGCGAGGAAAAAATTGTTAACATATTAAGGGCCCCCCAAAAGGGGTGTGCAAGAAATTTTGATATGAAGCCCACTCAGGACTAGCTTCGCCAGTGTATTAAACTCATAATTTTGAATCTTAATTTATAAATGTAAGCAATAACTACTGTGAGAGCTTTATTTCCAAACTGTTGCACAACTTTGAGTGGGTTTTGAACTCCTTTAATTGGTTGAAAATAGATTTTTGGGGGAGGGGAGTTATGAAATTCTTACAGTCAGTAAACCTTGTGATTTCCAGTCAAATTGAGGAAGAAGACTCGTTAGTTGGTATGATTCAATTTTCTAATTTCTACATTGTCCAAGGGCTTTTAACGTGCAAAAGCTTTTATTATTACGCAAGTGGGCTCTTTCATGGAATCACGATTCAAAGCTGACTTCATTTGTACACCATAGGCCACGAATCACTTAGCCTTTATCAACGGTCTTCTACAAGGGTTTCTATTTTTTTTTTAATCTATAATACAGAAATTCAACGTGATTGTCTTTCGAAGAATCAAGTACTGAGTAATTATAGATCTCCCATTCAACCTCTTTATTAAAAATATATATATATATATATTGTTCCAGATTGCAAAATCAAATCTGTAATAGTTCGTAGAATATCATAAATAGTTTCTCTCGTTTGTGGCACGTGTACATGCTAAGAGGTATGCGAAATATTTCAAAGGTTTTGTATGAAATATTTTGAGTAAAAATGTTGATAATATTTTGATAAAGAATATCCCAGTAGATAATACAAAAATTGATAGAATTATTATGTATGAAAAAAATTCGAAACTTTCGAGTGGAATTAAACAACAAATAGTGTAACTGTGTGACTTTACAATAATTTGTACTCTGTTGTAAAATCCCTGGAAAATTCAGTCTGGGAAAAAACAAAATATAATAGTGATTGTCTTCTTTATCAAAAATTTAACTTAATTTTTTTTATCTATGTTTTTAATTTTACTTTTATAATATTAAATATGGCAGCAATAAATGCAGTTTTCTTAAGCGTAGGTATTATACAGGGACCCTTTTTTATTATATAAAAAGTAAAATTTTTTTTTTTAAAAAAAAAAAAAGAAATTTTTAAAACACCTCTAAAGAAACCCCCAAATTTAAAAAGTAGTACATTAGGTATTACTCAAAAACGGGTTGTATTGTCTTGATCAGAAAAATATTTATTGGAAAAAAAATTTTTCAACCCACTCTCCCCAAAAAAATGAAGAGGTTGCAGTATCAAATGGTCACTGCAATCAAATTTTGTTCCGACAGTACAGAAAAATCATTAAAAATGGCTCACACCGTAAAAACAAAAAACGAAATATCAAAGGGGTTTTTGGCAATAAAACCTTTTCTAAGCACTTCGCGTCAATTTTTAAAATTAAACCCTACCCTTTATGAAGCAATTCGCCACAAAATCGAACAATCCCATCTTCAGCCATTTCTATGTAGGCCATTTTTTTTCTACTTGCATTTCTAAGTGGCGCATGGAGGTGGTGTAAGGAAGTACACGCATCAAAAATCCTCCATTTAATATCAAAAGGATTTATTTTATTATTACCCCCCCCCATCCGGTTTTTTAATTCGTCATTCTTTCCGAAATGGGCGAAAAAAACGGTGCCCCCCGAAAAAAGTGTGCGCCTCCCCCTTAACCTTCATTGAATTCGTTAACTATGGAAATAAGAACAGATCATGAACGCGTTTCGAATTGTTCTCGGGGAAAAAAGCTTGGAAATTCAGTAGGATTACCTATATGATATCTGAATGAAAAAATTGTTAATATATCGAACGGTAACTTATTTTGAAAAATGTTTATTGTGTGGCTTTCTGAGCTGCGTGGGCTCAATTCATAAGGGGTCCATGATGAACAAACGTTGTTCTTCTTGAATTCGAACAATTCTAACAAAGGTTTTTTTTATTTGAAAACGGGTAAAACAAAATAATTGAGTAAAAATAATCAAATGTCAAAAAAATTTTTTTTTAATTTTAAAATTGAAAAAAAAATCTTACTTTATACATGTACTTTTAAATAAAATACATTTTTTCTACTATATGCATTACTGTCGTTGACAAATTTGTATCTTTTAAGAGAAAGTATCTGTGTAAGAAAAGGTTAAAGGTTGGGAAAAAAAGCGCATGAACTAATTATCTGGAAACATGATTGCTTTTATCGTATGACTAGGACGTCACATGAGTTTTTGAACTGATAGACTAAAAACATGGTTATCAGTATCATGTGACTAATGACGTCACATAAATAGTTGAGCCCATTGCAAACTTTGTGTTAGCTTTTCCTTTTTAAAATATGTGTGAAGATTGGAAAAGAGATTATATTTTTTAGTTAGAAAAGTTTTTTTAGTTAGTTAGAAAAGTTATTTTCTTAAAATAATTTTGCAAATTTATTTTTATTTAATGCATTTAAAAGAAATTTCAATTCACTTTTCGAACAAGTTTGAATAAATGTTTAATTTAATAATCGGGGGATTTTTTAAAGAAATGCCCAAAATAAATAAAAACTATTTATAATATAATCTTGTGAACATATAAATATACAATAATATCAAGCAATCTATGCAGAAAATTAAAAACTGACTGCTTTTAAGTTCGAACATTTACATGAAAATGATTTTAATGTAAAATTATTTTGTGTACATTGTGATACAAAGATACAAAATTATATTTAATATAAAAAAATTTTAAAAATTTAAAAAAAATATAAATTCAATTACAAAAAAAAAAAAAAAACTGAATGTTTGGAAATTTTATATTTTTGGGTTTTCAGTCTGGGAATCGGGATTTTGGGGTTTAAAAAGGAATAAACCTTGTAGATACTTAATTTTGCGATCTTTTTTCTTAAATTAATATTAGCAAGGGTACAATAAAGATTATTTGGGAAAATTTTTTTTTAATTAAAAGCTTTATTGGCCCCTTTTGCAACGGAATCTTTGAACTCGTTTTTTCCCGAAAAAGTTTAGATTAACAAAATTTTTCACACTTGTCGGACCGATAACAATACAATAATCAATATTTTGTTCCTTTTCCCCTTGGCCACGATGCCTTTAGATCAAAGGGATCGGATCGTGCCCTTGTCACTAGTTCGACAGTACCGAAGACCCCCCCCTGTGGGGGGATTCACGTTAAATCTTGAGCCAAAATCTCTGTTGGTGTGGTGTGGTTTGGGGGGGGGGCCCGCCAGGGTTGCCTCGCGCTTTCCCTGGGTTTAAAAAACGAGGGGTCGCCAAAAGCCTTCGCGTAGCTGAACGGTGCGACGTTAATATTCACAAATCCTCCCTTTCTCATTGGATTTCGATTTCCGATTTGGGGACTAAAAAATTTAAATTCAACCAAAATGAAAAAGCAAAGGGGTTAAACAATACAAACAAAAAGTGTTCTTTATATGGTTAAAATCGAACTAAAAAAAAAAAAAAATTATAGTTTGAAAAACTGAAAAAACCGCTTTTTATAATTAATCAACCCAAAAAAAAAAAAAAATGGGTTCGGAAAATTAAATTTTTGGGGGGTAGAACGTGGGGTTCTGGTTTAATTGTCTTCTTACTAGTTCTATTCCGTGTTGTAGTTTTGTAAAAAAGTATCAAACACCCCCCGCCATTATTATGATGAAAAAATATTGTGAAAAAGTGAGAATATTTTTTCTTATTTCAATGCCAAATTACTCCCCCTTAAAGTGACCAAGTCAAATTAGGGAAAACACTTTTTAAAAAAATCCCCAAAATAATCAATAAAATGATGGTCAAATGTTTTTTTAATATATTTTGTCATTGATTTATTTTTAATGTCCTTTAAATTTGGAGAGTATTTACCAGATATAGGTACTTGGCGATAAATAAAAGTAGGCTAATAAATATGTTTAAAGGTTTCCAAATGATTTAAATTAAAATATAACAAATTCATTCACTAAAATAATGCTAAAGTAAATTAATGCTATAAGCCCTCATTAGCAATGTTATTGAAAGAAACTTCTTTTGTAAATATCTCAGTAGTTAAATCTATTAAAATTTAACGACAAAAAATATAAATGGTGAACTTTTTAAGAAAATGAGTTATATAAAAACAGGATAATTTTAAAGGAATAAATTGTAAAAAAGTGAATATTAAGACTGGTATCATACAATGTAAATCTAGAAGAATTAATCGTACAAAAATTAAATTAAGCCAAAAGAGCACCTTTTCTTTTGAAGTCGTTTTATTACATTTCTTATGTTCAACCATATAGAATATTTCGACTCTAATTTAATGCCTTTTTAAAATGAAAAACGCTTTGTACGTCTGAATTATAGTTGATAATTCGATATATATATTTAATTTTGTGTTTTTTTGGCGCGACCTAATTAAAGAAATAAAAACAAACGTGGTAAAGTAGAATATTATTTTTTCTACATAAAGAAGTTTTTCTCAGTTATTAAAGTTGAAAAATTATATTGCATGCGTTGTAGGTTTAATTCAAAGTATAACTTATTTTTATGCACTTTATTAATAAATGTGACTGAAGCAAAATTAAGTTGAATAGTTTAAATACTTAATAGTGTTTAAATGCATGGACTCTTCTGTTCTATTAACCCTTTAATAAGGTGGCCATTTTTTTTACAATGAAAAGGAGGACGAAAAATTTAAGAAAAAATTACAACTTAAATATATGAAACGTTTTATAAATTCAAACAAAAAATACTCTAATTACGCTTACATTCTTTTTAATTATGATCTTAAACAAGTATTTTTCCCATTAAATTTTTTTTTGTCAGCATATCATTTTTTAATATATGGGAAAGTTCGGGCAAAAAATATCCTTCATACTAAATTTTACGGTAAGCACTGTAGCTAAAATATTAACATTCAATTTTGATTTCTCACTAGTCACTTCACAAAAATCATTACCAACTGGAAAAAAAACTCTTTCAACTGCTGCATTAGTTTCAGGGCAGCACAACGTAAATTCAAAAAGAATAACTAAATTTTTATATGGATTGTGTTCATTTTTGAAATGGTTAAATATTTTCATCCATCTTTTATCAATTTCAGCATGTTGATGTTCCAATTGTTTCAATTTATTATAATTTAAATGTACATTCAGTCTTCCAATTTCATCAAACAATTGTCAACGATTTTAATCAGGCATTTCTTTTGATAAAAAATCAAAACAGTTTTCTGTATCTGCCCAATTGACTTGTGATGAAATCAAAAAATGCCATGGAAAACTGTTATTTCGTGTGATATTTGTTTCAGACCATTCTTCGACATTTTCAAAACATGTTTGATTCATCTCTGAAAATAGAGATTAACAGATTAATTTTAAAATATATTGAAAAGGAGGACACTTTTCGAGGAAGGACAGAACCTATAAAAGGAAGACGATTGGTCACCTTACCCCTTAACTGCTGGTTAAAAGTTACACGATTCGCTCCCCAGTACCACCGTTTTTCACATAAGTGTGCGAATGTGTTGTATTGAAGGGTAAGTTCCCACACTGTCAAGGTCATTGTATCGCATTCCAAAAATTCCGAAATAGTTTTACTGAGCTCCTCAAAGAGAAGAGGATTGTAGTTCGGAGACAGTTAACGCACTCGCTCAACAAGGCGTGTATGCCAGGGGCAGTTAAGAAATTAATAATTTAATTCATGTGTTCTCTCCTCATTTCGCAGAAATAATAAATCTCAAAATATTTCCTAAAAAATACATTTTGTAATAACTGGTGTTTAGTCAAGATACAATTTAATCTCATTAGATTGAATGATTGTTTTTGTTAATGTCGTGTTTCAAATTAACATAAAGGTTATTGTGAAGAACTTCATAATTCAAATTTATTTCGTTAATCTATCAGCGAAAGAATATTTATGCATGTAACAAATATAAATGTAATGACTGAATATAAGAATGAAGATTGATTAATAGGTATTTTAAATAGTTACGGAAAAAAATATTTAATTCATTAGATTCTACTTTTTAAAAAACTAAAAATGCGTACGATTATGATTTCTGCAAATATATTTTAATTAAGGGATTTCAAAACTTTCAATTAAAGTATTTTCCGATTAGAATAACTCAATTGAATTTTTACATTCTTATTTTTTTACATCGTTTTTAACTTCATGTTAAATAGCGGAATATACGATTAGAATGTTTTCTCTCTCTATATATAGAAGTTTTTCGTGATGCTGTAATAAATTTACTACGTACTATCGCAACAATGCCAACGTTCAAGATAACTCATCAAGTTGGCAATCAATGTGTCGTGCGTGCTGAATTGGCAATCATGTGCTTCGTTTCACAAAATCTCGCCAATATGGTTGCAATAATACATTGTTGCAAGCTCAACGATTTCCTGGACTGGAATCGTTGCTTGAGAAGAAAGGGGTCTCACATACGAAGACTTATTAACAATCATCGGAACTAAATCTTCAACGTTCCAAGAAGCTGCAAGAGCTGCAGATTCATCAAAATCTGAAGATTTCATCAATGAAGCGTTGGACGATGCAGTTTCAGTCATGGATTTAATTGGAGAGGAGTACCAAGCACAAATTTTGCGAAAAAAAAAAGAATAAATAACTAAAACTACATAATACATGTAAATTACAGTTTTACAATTCGAGCAATGAATATAAGCCACGTAGTGCACACAGGAATTTTAAAGGGGGAAGGGAGGGGGTCCAGAGTCGAAAATCCACCATGCTTGTTGTAAGGATCTAACGCCTGCACCTAGCAACAGGTCGAACCATACACACGAGATTTGGCAGCGGGCCCACTATATTGAGGAGGACCTAGCTACGACGGGGGAGACCAGACCAGACCGAACCAGGGGAGAAAGTAGAGCGGTAGCGAGAAAAACGTGGTCGGAGGAAAAAAGACGGCTGGACGATGGATTGCAATCTTGTATCATCTTAATATTTTCTTTTTTTTTATGAGGTGTCCATAGAAGGAGTGAAATAAAACAGAGGGACAAAATCCTGACTGCAATTATTTTTTTTTCACAATTCGAACACGACCCAATCCGAAAAGAATTCACAAGTTTACACTTGTATCATGCTGCCTTTGATTTTGTCGATTTTCGGGAATAAATAACAGTAAAAACTATTTATTGTATAAGTAATTAGCATTAATTAATAAAATTAACCATTAATAACACGTACTTAATTAAATTTTACGTACTATATACTTAGAATTATATATATATAATCAATCGGGAAAAAAAATCGAGGGCTTTTGGGTCCGAATCCCCTTCCTTGTGCGCGCCACTGTATGAGCAGTTATATAATTTGTACAATTGGGTTAAAACCGCGCCGTCAGGTGGACAAGAGTACCCTGCTTCCTTGTTGTTTCTAAAATTACATAAAACAGAAAGACCTAGCATAAATACAAAACCCTTCTGATACGAAGTCCTTTTAACAAGAATCTAATGCTGAAACAAGGATAGCGGTATATTAGGCAAAAAATAACATCTACGCCAGGGGTGGGCAGACTTTTCCAGTGTACGGGCTACTCCTAATCTTTTTCAATGTGTTGCGGTCCACCCAGGGGCGTAACGGAGAATATTAGGGCCCCCCTGAAAAGTCAGGTTTTGGACCCCAAGCTCTAAATGTAGTTGGCGTCAATAAGACTGGGCTCCCGAGAACCCCGGACCCCACAATGCGAGAGTGTACGTTACGCCGCTGGATCCACCCAGTGGCGTAGATGTAGTGAGCTAACGTAAAGTCTACAATACAGTCGGACCTCCATTTTGCGAACCTCTGTATTGCGAATTTCTCTATTTAGCGAACTTTTTCGTAGAACTAAGAAAATTTTGCGATTTTCTTTGTAAAATAACCTCCAAATATCGAAGTGCATTTTCTATTTAACGAACTTTTTCTCTTGTGATTCGAATTTTTTTCTGTTTTTTTAAATATTTCTAGATCTTCGTATGATGAAATGATTCTTAGGTCTTAAGACAAAAGGCGGTCACCCCCAAATACCTTGGCAGTCCACTGGGTGATCGAGATCGACTTAATGCCCACCCCTGATCTACGCCACCAAAATCTAGAACTATTTTTTTTTTTTTTGCTTCAAATAACCACTAAGTGTCGAAAATACTTCAATGTATGTCTTAATGTTAATCATTCGATTTGTAACCGAAAATTGCAATATTTGTGTTGCCAATAATAGTGCATTTTTCAGCTGACACTTTCTCTGCTCATTTATCAATATTGCTTAAAAACTGTTAGTTTTATTATAAAAATAGTTAAGATATGTTTTAAACTAAATCTCACAAAACAAATAATCATTTAGCGTTTAAAAGGAAACAAAATGTTTGTAAGAACGTAAGAAAATCAGAAAAAAATAGAAAAAAAATCTTTTTGTATTCTGAGTTTTGTTTATTCTTATTCTGAGAGAGAGAGAAACTTTTTTTTCCCAACTACTGTGTTCTTTTTTTTAGTATGATCTATGAAGCTATTTCAAAAAGAAAATAGTTATCGTGGGCGTCTCTTGGTTCTTTATTTTATTAGAGAATCTTCGTTTGGGAGACTTATCCCGTATCTCTTGTTTTGTCTCTCCACTCTGAAAATATTAGTCTGGGGTTTTGAGTCAATGACCGTTGAATATCGGATTACACTCTTTTGGGGGATGGAGTCAACTATCTTGTCTAACAATTTTTTTCACTCTTTACAACTGCCAAATACATTTAAGAATTGAATTTCGACTGAAAGAAACTAAATATATTATCAAATTTTATCTTAATTCCTATTTGGATGCGTAATTTTATTTGCTGATGAACTTTTTTATTTGTAGTACTCATAATTTTTCAATTAAAAAATTTTTTTAACTTTGCAATTTTTTAATTATAAATTGGCAATATTCGGTATGCTCTTTGATAGAATGAGAAGGTGGCCGCGGTAGCCGAGTGGTATAGGTATCGGACCGTGGCTTGCCTTGTCACGAGTTCGAGCCCAGTACCATTAAAGACCCGCCGTGTAGGGCAGCGATGCACGTTAAATCTGTTGAGAGCTGAAACGTCCTCCCGTTGGTGTGGTGTGGTGTGGTATAGGAGAGGGAGGTGCCAGCTCAGGTGTCGTCCACGTCACTTGACCATGGTTCAAAATTACGTGGTCCGTCGTCAAAAGCCCTCGTGTTGCTGAATAGTGCGACGTTAATATTCAATCAATCAATCAATCATTGATAGAATGAAGGCGAACTCTAACTACTGTAACCATTTGGTTACTGAAAAGAATGTACTCAAAATGTACAAAAATGATTGATATAAGAAAAGTTTTTTGAAGTTATACTTCTTTTGGGGCGTTAGAGAAATAGGATGAGGGTAAATTTTTACAATGCGCGCGCACCCCGTCACGGATGCGAAAATCCTTTGTCTAGAAATATACAAAACGGGACCAATCATTCCCGCCTTCGAAATTCTCAAAAAAATATTTCTCTTCACTTCTCTGAAGAAGGGGATACCCGGGTTTGAACTGTAGACCTCTCGATCTGCAGCCGAATGCTCTACCACTGAGCTATACACCCGTGTCAGCGAACCTTTGCTTTGTGTTCCGTAGGAACGTATACAAAAATGCTTTGTCTAGAAATATACAGAACGGTACAGATCATTGCCGCCTTCAAAATCCTCAAAAAAATTTTTTTTCCTTTCACTTCCCTGAAGACGGCCGCGGTAGCCGAGTGGTATAGGTATCGGATCGTGGCTTGAATTGTCACGAGTTCGAGCCCACTACCACTAAAGACACGCCGTGTAGGGCAGCGATGCACGTTAAATCTGTCGAGAGCTGAAACGTCCTCCCGTTGGTGTGGTAGTTAGGAGAGGGGGTGCCAGCTCAGGTGTCGTCCACGTCACTTGATCATGGTTCAAAATTACGTGGTCCGTCGCCAAAAGCCCTCGTGTAGCTGAACAGTGCAATGTTAATATTCAATCAATCAATTCCTGAAGAAGACTCCCGGGTTTGAACCAGGAACCTCTCGATCTGCAGCCGAATGCTCTACCACTGAGCTATACACCCGTGTCAGTGAACCTTTGCTTTGTGTTCCGTAGGAACGTATACGAAAATGCTTTGTCTAGAAATATGCAGAACGGGACAGATCATTCTCTCCTTTGACCCCTCCCCATATTATTGGTCCTATTGTCCCTGTGCGGGGGTGTTTAAATTTATTTAAATCGTGATTATCTCAGGTTTGGCTGGTCCGATTGACCGAAAGTGAGTATCGTTCAACTCTGCTCGTGACCACCTTTCGCCCCTTGGGCCCCAAACGCCCTGCAAAAGATTTTGAAGTTTTTTAATCTTTTTCTCCAAGAAGTATAACTTCTTGCGTGCGTTCATAAGTACACACACACTTTTTTTTTAAACAATATTAGTAGGTCTGATCAAGTGTTATTTATAATAAAACATTATCTATATTATACACACATACACACACTGAAGATTAATGCGAAATAGGACCACACTTTCCGCCCTCTGTATTGCCAGCACCCGATTAAGTACTAATAGGTAGTCTAAGGCAGTGATCCGCAACCCCCGGTCCGTGGATCAAATGGTGCCGGGCCACCTAAAGAACATTAAACTACAGCCATTTTATTTAAAGTGGTGCATTTCTCTCGGATTAGCCCTTTCCACGAAATCCTTTATATTTCCACGTTAAATCACTTTTATTCGTTTTGGTGTAACTATTTTTTTATTCTAAAGGCATATTTATATATAAATGTAACTAAATTAAAATAGTTAAATCAAAACAATCTAAAATATAAACAATCAACGTGTCCCACCCTCAGCGGGCCGCGGAAAATTATCAAACGTTGACCGGTCCGCAGCGATAAAAAGGTTGCGGAGCACTGGTCTAAGGTATTCGGTATCAAACACTCTTCAATTGGTCTTGCAATTCCCACACATTGCGATATGGTAACATGGCAGTTAGGATTCGGTTTTCCAGGAGAGGAACCACAAATGTTCTGTTGGATTCCTTTCTGGTGAATTTGGAGGTCAAGACATGACTTGAAATTCACCAGAATATTCCTCGGACAGGCGACGATTCCTGACAATTCGGCTCTTATGACATTATCCTGTTGGTAAATGACATCACCCTCTGGGGGACACTTACCATGAAAACTTGCCCATACTCGTTCTCGGCTATCAGTAAGACTCATCAGGAAAGGTTTGTAAGACCAGGCGACTTTACTTCCTCTGGTTCAATTCCAATGTTCCAAGGCTCATTGCAGGCGCTGTTGATTTTGTTCGTCAACGCAGAGACGCGATTCGGAGGCTGGAGGCTTCCTGTGTCGGTATAGAACTTGGTACCTTCTGATTCGTAAGCACGCAACATACCACTAGACCAAAATAATCACTTCAGTCCGGAGGCTCTTACTGGCTTATACAGGATTCGCGCGCGCTACACTACGCCCCCACCAGTGAGTCGGTGGATAGGCGAACGAAGGATATAGTTGTAATGGATAATGTTTGAGTTGTAATTGTTTCGTCAAGTGTGTCTGACGGTTTTGTTTGCTGCGTCAAGTGGGTCTGACGGTTTTAGTTACTGCGTCAAGCGGGTCTGTCGATTTTGGTTGCTGCGTCAAGTGGGTCTGTCGGTTTGGTTGCTGCGTCAAGTGGGTCTGTCGGTTTTGGTTGCTGGGTCAAGTGGATCTGTCGGCTTTGGTTGTTGCGTCGAGTTGATCTGACGACTTTTGATTGCTCCTGCGGTGGGTGGATGGCTCCACGAAAGCTGCGTGAAGGTTGCATTTTTGTTCGTACAACGGCTGCACGTGAGCAGACCCCTAAACGTGCCGTTTCTGAAACCGATGTTCCCAAACACTTGAAATCTGATAAATCAGCAACTTCTATAATGTCTCTGAGCACTCTGCAAATGGCGCATGCTCCATAATTGTGTCTCTGTGTGAGATTATTTGCCTGGGGAGGGGTGGTTATAATGTTATGGCTTTTCGGTATATAAATACTAGTACGATTAATGTAGCTCAGAAACTTTGAATATGTTATGAGAAACTTTTTTAAAACTGAGTTGTACTGATTCTAAGGAATGAAGTTAAATGCTTGTCTATCGGCGCCTTCGTAATTTCATGTAAAAAACACATTTTTGAAATAGATTGAAGCAAACAAAGCACTAATTTTCTGGGAGTGAGGTACCAAATTTGAAAAAAATTTCATCACAAAAGTTCTATGATACTTATTTTGAGAATTTGAGAAACAACTGTTTGAAGAGATTATTAGGATTGCAATTCAACCCACAAAAATAAAAAGTAAAAAAAAAAAATTCAAATTTCTCTAGAAATTTTTCTTTAAATAAATTAATTTAAATCACTTAAATTTTAAAATTTCCATACTATTGTTTAAAAAGTCTGTGACGTCGTAATTTTTACGTCACTGACCCAGCTCACCGGTTGAGGAAATAATTTACAAAATTTAGAGTCGTTTACTAATGTATTCGACTGCGATTTTGCATCCAAATCCAAAAACCCACTTGTCAAACCCACTCGAGAATATGTTTAGATTAATTTGTGGAACTCAATACACAACTAAACGATTAATCTCGAAAATCATAGATTAAATCTTTACGAGTAATTACATTTTTATTATATGACGATATCATCAGTTTATTAAAGGGACTCAATCGAATGAGCTTTAGAAGATTGAAATGGGGGAAATTCAACACGGAACCGATTACCCAAATGTCCGTGGAGGGAGCAGGTGCGACAGGGAATCGGCGAAAAAATCTTATCATAGAGAGGGTGCATTTGGCATGGACAATGCACTAGGGGTAGTCAATGTCATCAGCATAGTACAGATTACTCGACCCCTTGCTATATATGTGTCCATCATTATCTGACTCATGCTGAAACCAGGAAGAATCTAAGAATGAAGTAGTTTCATATGCACTTGGTTGCTTGTATGTGAATGAGATTTTTTCTGTGTGAAATACTATTTTTGATTAACTAGCAAGTTTCTATCTAAATCTCTCTGCAAGAATTTGTTGAATGGATTTTCTGTATTATTGACGGAGGATAAGTTTATCCTTCTTTTTAGTGGTTGGAAATTATGAATTTCTCAACTTATATTCGCGAGTTCGCTTAGAAATATATAAATTTGAAATTGTTATACTCATATTACTGTAAAAAATCTCATCATGAATTGGGGGTTTTTGTTGCTAGAATGGGGTTGTTTTTTATCCTAATCTGTCCTATTAGAAACGGTTCATATTTATAAAAACGAATGTTGATGACTTAAATATCAAACTTCTTAGAGGTATCCGTAAAAAATAACTTTTTCTCCTGAAACCTAATCAACAAGTCCCTCTCGATTTTTTAAAAATCTTGAAATTTCTTTTAGTAATAAATATTACACAAATGAAACTTTCAAGTATTTTTTTGTTCCTTAAACATATACAAGGAATGACCAGTGGCCGAGTGGTAGTGTATAGCACTCAGCCTGACCACCTGACCGGAACATCTGCTCAGTATCCAAGGTCATGAAAACTGAGATGGGCACAGTAGACCTTGACCCGCCATGAACTGTTGCACACGTGAGTTCAGGTTAGTTTAAACATATACAAAGCAACCAAAAAAGCTTTTCCTCTAATATTTTGCATATTTACTACTACAAACGGGTATTAAGACTTCTTGAGGCCCTGGGCCCCATGCAAAAGTAGGCCCCCGTGTGACCCTTTTAAGTAGACAGTATATATTGTATACATTGTCAAATACTCGTATAAATGGTAACAATTAGATGTGCGTAATTTATAACTCTCAAACCTAGGCACAAAGCAACCGACCACTGCCTTTCGACTAAATGAGTAATGATGGTATATGGTGGTAGGCCTAGACACGGACATGACAAAATAATACAGTGTACTACTGTTGCCAGTGGTATATAGTCCGAAATGCCCAGTTTTTCTGAGAATATGTTCGGAAATAATATTTGGCGGTTAAAATTATTCAGGTCAGAATCTTATTGAGGCAGAGTTGAGAACGAAGCGAGACCTCCTCTCCCCTTTAAGGCTGAGATCCTGAGCCTGGTCCCAGCTGGCCCACGCCTTAAAATGTCCTGAACTATAAATACAAGCATAAAGAAATAACTGCTGAGAAAGAACGGAAAAAAGGAGTTCCGTTCAGTTCATAATTGAAACCTTTCAAATAATTTTCGCTTGTCTTTCTCCTTAAAAATGTAACAATATAATCATCAATGTAAATCGTCTACCTTTTTTAAGAAACCGAACTTCACTTAGGTACATCGGAAGTCACGTCAATTCAATTTCTTTAGGAGGTTTATAACATTGTTATTTATTCTAGATAGAGATAAGAGGGCTTTCATTTTTAAAATCTTTTGTTTCAAAATAAGCCTCGAAAAGCATTGTTGCGTGTAATGTTTTCATAATATTAAATTGCATTTGATTAATAACATAGTCAAAATGCAGTTTTATGTTTCCTTTGCATGTAGTATAGAAATGACCACCAAGTAATGATTTCTCATTCTAATTTTTCAGTGCTAGTAGCAAATTTCCACCTACAAAATAAAAAGAATGATTCCCGTGTGATGTGAAGAAAGCAAAATCAAATTTATATACATGAAAAATGCGATTTTATTTTGTATAGTCAGTTTATGCTCTTAATATTTGTTATTTAAAAACTCTTTTCGAACTTGCACAGTTTTGTTTAAATTAAAAAAACCGAAGCATTTTTTTCTCTTATCGGTAAATATTATATCTTTACAATAGTTTTTACAAAATTTTATAAATTCTCATTATCAAATCGCTGTTTTAAAACCATCATTTTTACGAAATAATGATGGTTTTAGATTACTCTTTTGGAAATAATAATTTCCTTTCGTTTTTCTGTTCCCATTTTTCATTTTGCTAGTGCCATCTATCGGGAAGTGAAGCAAAATCCTCCAGGAAAAGTATTTAATTGGATGTTAAAATGAGCTCAGATAAATTCAAGAGAATTACTTTACATTGAGTCGGACTTAATTGCTTTGATTAATTAAGATTTAATTCTTAATTAGCAGTTCTAACATAGCAACGCCTACAAATTAAATTTGCTTTACGGTTTGGAGGAAGGAAGAAATATTTTTCTTTTCGTGAACTGGAGTTAATCCTTTGTTGAAGGAAAAAATAGATTCTAAAGTTTCAATGGTAGTTTATTTAATAAGATTTACACTTTATATAATAAAGCAACAATTGTAAGAGGCTTAATAGAGTGGTATCGTATTGAATAATTAAAAAAAATGTAGAGCCATGAAAATTCGAAATATATCCCCAGAAAACTTGCTAACGAAATATCTTTTGCCCTGCTGAAAATTACTTCCCTGTAGAATTCTATTATTAGGTCTCTATGTCAGGCTTCATTTTTCTATAAGATAAGACAGAACGAAATCAATATTCTATAAACTTTTTTTTTCAAACAGAAAAATATCTCAATTTAGATGCTGTGTATTGACTGTTCTAAGGTCTAAAAAAACTTCACACTTTTATGACTTTATTACTATCGATTATATTTTATATAAATAATTGTTATAAGGTCAAAAAGTATTTTAATTTTGCATGTTAAAACCTACAAAAGTTGTGTGTGTATTACTTGAATGGTTCTTATTTCAAGAAAACTGGGACACAAATATTTCGTTCAGGGACATCTTTAGACATGGGCCTCACCTTAGGTGATGGGCCTCGTTTCGTTCTCGACTCAATCTTATAAGATCATGATCCGGATAATTGTAATGGTCCAATATTTTATTCCCGTACATATTCTCCGAAAAACGGGAAATTTCAAACTGAATGTCAACTGGCATAAGTGGCAATACTTTCTTATTATATGATGACCGTTGTCCACGTCTAAGCCTAGGCCTAATACCGTAAACAGTTGTTCAAATAATTTAGTCGAAATGCGACTATCCGTTAAGCAGGTTTGTGAGATTGCGAGTCGTGCACATTTGTTACAAATTATAGTTTGTATAAGTATTTGACAATGCATGCTACCAGTAGCGCACACAGGAATTTTTCAAGGGGGTGAAAGTTCACCATTCTTGTATCATGCTATTTTTGATTTTGTCGATTTTCAGGAACAAAACACAGTAAAAAACTAATTATTGAATTAATAATTAGCATTAATTAATAAAGTTAATCATTAATAACAATATTTAACTAAATTTTACGTATTATATACTTAGAATTATAACCAATCGGAAAAAAATCAAGGGCTTTGGGGAGTCCGGACCCCCAGGACCCCCCTTGTGTGTGCCACTGCATGCTACTACTTTTAGAGATCACGGGTAGGGCCTACTTTTGCATAGGGGCCCTGGGTCTCAAAAAAAAATCTTATGATGTCCCTCATTACATTCATACGTGGTGCCACTGACGATATTCTGCCGAGGCTCAAACTTTTCGCGAAGGCGTAGTGTGGAAGTTTAGAGTGGTGCCAAGTCAGGTGGACGTCCTCGTCTCTTGACTGAGGTTTAAAATTACGAGGTCCGTTGCCAGTAGCCTACGTGTGTTACTTTATAGTACGACTTTTTAAATTTTATTCTCACTCAGTCACTAAGTTCCTTCAAACTTATATCTCAATATATTCGAATTTGTGTTTTTTTCTGAAAGAAATGTTTTGAGTTCTAAAATATGTTCTTTAGCTGTAGTTGAAGGGAGGTGGAACGTTCTATTATTTGTTCCCGAAACCCTAACATCATTTCATTTAAAGAGTTTCACATTATTATTTTAACTATTATTATTTATAAAACTATTTCGTTCTTTTACTACTTTCAAATAAAATATAGAATATTTTACATTCATTAAAATCCTTTTATAACTTCTGTGAATCTCCTGAACAACTTCTTTTATTTTTTGTTATATTTGATATCCTTTTTTTTTCTGTATATATTCGTGAATCAAAAATTTCATTTCGTAAAAAAAAAATCGTACATTTTTGAGAAAAAGAACTTTAGACGAAATTTTTAAAAATAATTAAAAAATTTTATTTTTATTTTTTCATGTAATTAAATGCCTGATGACCATAATTTTCTTTTCACGTCATTTTTCATTTGAGTTAATTATTAATTTGCAGGATACGATTAGAATTTTCAACAAGAAATCTCACTCTTTGTTTCAAAATTTGTAGAAAAGTTTGATAGGGTACATTTGGCTTATAAAACAGATTGTAAAATTAAATGAGCTTGCAGCTATAGATGATATGAAATTTGTACAGTAAATAAATAACATAAAACTGCTACTATTTTATTTAACTTTATCGATTTTTTGGTACATTTTATACCTTCACTGAGATGCAATGTCAATAAATGAATGTAATCATTATAAAAAAGGTGTGTCCCTCGAGCTAAAACAATTGCCCATCCCCTGACTTAAACAATTTCTAATGTGTAAAAGATCGTTTTCTTCACTCAAATGCAGTTATTCTCAACTTTTTTTTTTGTTATTAACAACTTCAGAATTTGGCGGCATACCAACAACAAAATAAGATTAAACGAATTTTAGTTAACTATAATACACTAAGCAAAAAAGTTCAGGATAATAATTTTCAAATAAAATGTTTAAGACAGTAAAATGTGTGTTTATCGAGTAATTAATTACAAATTAATTATAAGAATATATTTAATGTACAAAATTTGAGCTTGATGGTTTTTGATAATTTCATTTATATTTGATCGTAAAAAGGATTGTCACTCTCATTTCGTCATCCATATTTAAAAGTCCGATCTTTTTATCTTTAAATTTGTTAATGCTAAAAATACGAATTCACACAAATAAGATGTAGAAAATTGTAACAATAATTTTAAAGCTGTTTTGACTATTATGGGATGATCGCCTCTAATTTTAATCATAAATGAATTGACTCTTCCAAATGTTTTGAAACTAAATCTCGATTGTTACAGAGCGAAATTAGTTCTTCCTCTTCATTCAAAGTTAGTTCTTGTACAGATGTATTCGTTGCCACAAATGGGTTACGAACACCATCAAATTTTTTTCAATTCGTACTATTAGTTCACACTCTCTCTATAAATATATATATAATCTGTCATTCAAAGTTTGAATCGTTAATAAAATACTGTTTATTCATCCACTCAAGTTCAAATACAATTTTTTAAACTTGTGGATGACACTTGATGTTAATACAGTTTTTTTTTAAATATAAATTCATTACTTAAATTAAAAAATGAATAAATAGTAACAAACAAAAATAATAGTCCAACATCATATATAAAAAGGAAAATCGCTCGTTAATCCTCGTTGTCCTCCCCTCGTCCGCTCGTTGTGTCCCTGTAGCGCAATGGATAGCGCATTGGACTTCTAATCCAAAGGTCGTGGGTTCGAATCCCACCTGGAATGACCCAATTTCTGAGAATGTTATTTCATTTTACTACTCTATTTTATTGGAATAATTAAATTTAATGAATGAATAAATAGTAACAAAAATAATAATCCAACACCCTATATAGAAAGGAAAATGGAAGCTTGGAAGGAAATTTGCTTTCTATTTTGCCACTTAATATTGCGATTCTGTCATATGTATGTGTCGCAGGGAAATGACGAAATAAGAAATTTGATCAAATCCTTAAGGGATATGCTAATTCACATAAAATAAACAAATAAATACAATAAAATGATTCTTTCGAAAAATACATATCAATTAAATTAAAATAAAGTCACATGACACTTGTACATGGTTCCTAACACGCTTGATAAATTAATAATTAAAAATTATTTGAATTTATGTTAAAATGTTATTGTGTTATAATTTTTTCTTATTTATTAAATTAAATTAAATTCATTCGAGTTGCAAATGTGAAAAAATATATATATACATTTTCTATTTCTCATAACTTTTAAACAACTTTTTTTACTTGAGGTGAATCATTAAAAAGTCATTTTTAATGATTTCCCTTACTAGTGTGTTAAACTTACGCTATTTCTTAAGAATCATCTTCGATTGGACGACCATACACAAATGCATTAAATATGGAGACGCTGTATGCAAGCAAGAATGAAATTAATTTTTCACTTCCTTCCCACAAGAATTGCAATCAGAAGTATTAAAATCAAGAAAATGAAGGAAGGATATTTGTCCATTAACCCTCGTTCGTATTCATTAATTGGATTTTTCGTTCACATGAGAGGAAGTGTCCAAATTTAATGATTGGAGCTAATTGTTAATTCTTTCACTTTGAACTGAAGTTTCATTATCTTTTCAAACTTTTTTCGTTTATTTTATGTATCTTAAGAATAATTAATTATTTAGCATGTTGTCTTCATATATTCAAATTGGGTTGTACTTTGTTTTCTGGATTAAAGAATAATAAATGTTGATTTTTTTCCCCCTTAGGGAGTAGGTAAATAAAAGTGTATGTATGATTTTTTGTCAAATAAAATTAAATAAAAATGTTAATGAAATTATAAGAAGTAAATGGAAGATTAGAAAAGAAAATCAATGACGAAAATAACCATAGGGTCTAATTTTGACAATATTTTAAGAAATGATGTAAGCAACTTTGAAATATTTATTTAAGAAAGGTTTGTCTTGTAAAACATTTTGTATTAAAATGTTTAAAATTATTTTGATATTTTGCTTTGTTTTATTTCAGCTGAATATAATATTAGAGTTAAAATACATATGTTCATATAATATTAAATACTCTATAAGTAGTTTTATTGTTATGAATCATTTTACAGAGATTTATTAGCATCAACTACGCTGTTAAAGATTTATAATTAGAAATAGGTAACGTAATTAGTTCTATGTTAAAGTTTTTCGTCCATAACCTGCAACTCATCTGAATACTTTAACTATTATCAAGTGTGTTTCTAGATATATTATTTATTAGGTACTTAAAAAGGTAGATTGTCATTATATATTTTAATTTGTTGATTTTTAAATGAGATCCAGGTCTAAGAAATTAAAACTTCATTATTTATTAGATAACATTTCTTTGTGTAATTCCTCTAATGTTTCGTGAAAATATAGCCGTAGAAAATATTTATCTTAAAAACAAAAGGTAAATAAAGTACCGTAAAATCCGGCGTATAATGCGCACTTCTCACACTCAAACTCAATGGTGCAACAGCCCATGAGGGCCAGGGCCTACTCTGCCCATCCCAGTATACGTGACCATTGGGTGCTGAGGTGAAGCAATGCCCCGATCATGGTCAGTCTGGGAACCCCAGTGTTTAAGTCCCCCCAAGTTTGGTACTTTTTTTACCGATCCACCGTGGGGATGAAAGGCCGAGTCGCCCCCCCAGGCCGGAATAGAACCCGACCGGGGTTTAAAAGGCGAGGAAATTCGACCACTGGGCCTTCTTTCACACACAAAAAAGACTAAAATTACGGGTTAGCGTTATACGCCGGATATGAAAGTGGGTGCTCTAAAAAATAAAAGAATTGAACATAAAAATTAAGACTTATACACATACCAAAATACTGTTTACTTAAAAGAAATGGCATACGGCATACCTTATGAACTTAAAGAGCAGGGGCGTAACTACCGCCCTCAGTTGTATCAATGATACGGGGCCACCAAGTGTAAGCAAAAAATCGTAAACATTAAGAGGCCCAAAAGAGGGCCCCCCGAATTTTTTGTGGGTCACTCGGGGCTAGCAGCCAGTGTTAAAAGGTTTTTCCCTAAATATGCTACTTTTTCAAAAGCCTGAGATAATACCTCAAATAAATGACTTCAAAAGATAAAAGCATACGCACATTTTAGGTTTCTTCGTAAAAAAAGGGGTGCCCGTTATACGGCGAATATACCTTAAAATCAAAAATTGCTTCTTGAAAGTATAGGTGCGTTTTATACGCCGGTGCGCGTTAAGCACCGGATTTTACGATAAATTAATGTGTTCTTTTTAAAATTGTACTGCCTCTTTAAGTCTGTCTTCGCTAAAATCTACGGGAGCCTAAACTTTTCATGGAACACATTTTCAAACTGAAAAATGTCTCAATTGTCTCGAAAGTTTTGCTTTGTAACGTATACATTAATTTACAATAAAGCGTTTTTAAATTTTAAAAATATTCCATTAATAATTATTTTTTCCTTTTGATTTCAAAGGAATGGCTTATTTATATATAGAATTGTCTTCCATGAAAAATAAAATGCAAAACACATTTTATATCAGGAAAATGGATCTATTCGGTTAAAAATGAAAATATAATGAAATATTTTGCTCTCTATAAGATAGAAAAGCAATAAAATACATTATAAATATTGGAGAACTTTTAAATCTGAAAAAAAAAGTCTTAATTCGTGTTCTCTATTCTTCAATACTACTTGATGATAGTCTTAACTTTAGAAAAGTCATATTAAATGATGAATTGTGGATCACACAGTTTCAATAATACAAATACTTAAATTAATATACTTGAATTATTTTTGAGAGCTTGACTATGAAAAAGTTTTAAAAACTCTAGGAATCTTGTGTGATTTCAGGAGACATTTATTGCATTTTAAGTCTTTTAGTTTGCTTTTGATCTTATTGTAGCAAAATAAGACATATTTTTTGTATGTTGCTAAAGTGTTAGAAAAAATAGAACATAGTTATTAGAGTTATTTATATAATATGGCAACATTCCCCTTACCATAATTCCACTTGAAAACATATATGAGCTCAAAATCTTGGTGGTTATAGTAAAATTGTGTGAAAAGTGAATAAATACTTATATTTCAGTGAAATATACAATTGTGCGGTACTGAAATTTAAAATATATATATATATATTGAAACTGTTCATTTAAACTAAGCGTTAAACTTAACAAGGATAAATTATTCAAATGTTGCTATTTTAACATTTAAACAATGTACTATATGCTATCTCACAATGTTAAAATTCTTTTAAATGCTTCCACTAATTTAAAAGTCAGCTTATTTTTAGAAGTATTAAAATAACTCTTCACGCAAGAGCTTACAATTACTTAAAAATTCATTTAAACTATTATCGTTAGTGATTTATGAAATAAACTTAGTTACTTTAATTATCTCAATAATGAAACTTATTAACTTATAATTAACTCAACCTGTCTAAATACTAAAGCCGCTTCCGTATTTAAACGTACATACAATGAATAAAAGCAAATGCATATAGCTGCTTAAAATACAAACCTTTTTTTTTATTCGACTCGAATACGTGTAATGGACGCTGTAACCGAATGGACATGCTCCCAAATCGTGACATTACCGCGGTAGCCTAGTGGTCAAGGCCGCAGACTTGGGGCTGGCATGTCAGGAGTTCAAGTCTAGAACCGCTGAAGACCAGTCGTGTGAGGTGGCCTATGCACGTTGAATATGCAGAGGCTCAAACGTTCTCCCGTTGGTGCGGCGTGGAAGTTAGGAGAGGGGGAATTGCTGGCTCAGGTGTCGTCCACGTTACTTGACTATGGTTCAAAATTACGAGGTCCGTTGCCAATAGCTCTAGTTCAGATTTATAGTGTGACGTAAATATAACTCTAACTGTTATCATCCAAATCATGGCTGGTGGAGGGTTCGAAACCCGGTGCCATTGAAGGCCAATTATGTAAAGGGGCTGAAGCAGGAAAATCAATCGAGGATCAAATTTTTTACGTTGGTGGGTGTGGAAGTTTGGAGTATACCGACTCAGGTGTTGTCCTCATCACTTTGCCAAGGTTCATATTCATCCGTTTCTTATCAAAAGACCTCGCGTAGTTTTACGATTTGACGTTAAAAAGAAATTAATCAATCAGAGAACGAATTTTCAGAAACATCTTGAGAAAATTTTTATAAATTTATTTGCTTAGCGGGAATTGGCAACAAATTTCAATCCTTTCATAGTAATAGTGACAAGATCACAACAATTAAAAAGTACCTTTAAATATTAAGCTTAAAAGATTAAAATACAAATTATTTTAATTTTACCCTTCTTTCAGTTTGTAATCTTGATTACACTTGGAAGAGAAATTATCACTGATAGTTAAAAAAGGAACTACATGATGTTATTAGATTAATTAACTTACTAAGAGGAATTTTTCTATTTCTCTGCTTGTATCTTTTCTTCTGGTTTTTTTTTTTCATATTGATGTATTCGTGTTATTTTAAGTAGACTAAATTTAAAATTCGGTAAAATTTAGTTAAAATTTTTTGAGTTATGGGGGCTTAAAAAGGATTCCGTATTATTAAATGGGTACCTCAAGAATTTAGAGTGTACACAATACTTTTTTCAGTGCTGTTTAAACCAAAAAGTAGATAATTGTTCTCTAACTTTTCTCGCGAAAAATCCTGAAAAATATTGATAAACATTTTATACACATAACAGGAAAACACATTCGTGTAATCCACTAGCCTCAAACTCAAGTATACTAACAAGAGGAGGACACGACATGGAAAATTCATTTTGGGGCGAGATTTTGTGTAATAGCACTATTCTTGTAGGTGTTAAACCACCCTCAAAATAGTAGCACCGAAAAGACAACCAATTCGGGAAAATAGCCTTCGAAATTTATACTTAGCTTGTATACAAATAAATTTTAATTACCAGTAGCGACGCAATAGCTTAGGGAGGTATCGTAACTGCGTAATACGCGAGCGACAAGCTAATTTTTTTTATCAATTAAATAAATTTATTTGAAAAACGTTTATTAAATTATTTTATATTATTTTGTATTTTAAAGTAAAATAGTTACTATAATTATTTTTAAAAAATTTAATAAACATTTTTTTAAATAAATTTAATTGTAAAAAATAATTAAATGAATTTATTAAAAAATCAGATTATCCCTCGCTTAACTTCAGCCCTATTCAATCGCCAGGTACGCAGATACGATACCTAGCTAATGTAAGTCAATCTCTGTAGGTAATTAAAATTTATTTGTATATTAGCTAAGTATTAATTTCGAAGGCTGTTTTCACCGAATTGACTGTCCATTTTGGCGCTACCACTTTGAGGGTTGAACATCCTTAAGGAGTAATATTACTGTCACAAAGTCTTGTCCCGATATAAACTTGTTATGTCGTGCCCTTCCCTTGTAAATGGTTTCTGAAAAGTATAACTGCTGATACCAATTCAAAAGTTGAAATTTTCCATCCCCCCAAAACAACACTGTTTAAATTCTATGTATGCCAACTATGTACAGGTACATATCTTCGAGAGGTGTCCCCGTTTAGAGAGGGGGGGGGAAACCTTGTCTCAGTCCTTATGCTATTTCAAATATTCCATCAGCCTATCTTAAAACACCTTAAGTATTATTAGTTTCTTGAATCTGACAGTTGGCAACACTAGTTTTTCTTCAAAGAAAAATTATATAAGTAATGACGCAATAAAGATGAATCGTTTTCAAAATTAATGATACGAAATAAGATGAAAATGCCTTAAAAAGGCCCTAAATGTATTTTAAGTA
Source organism: Trichonephila inaurata madagascariensis (assembly GCA_019973955.1). Lineage (NCBI taxonomy): Eukaryota > Metazoa > Arthropoda > Arachnida > Araneae > Nephilidae > Trichonephila > Trichonephila inaurata. Next base: position 68,683 of record BMAV01008263.1, read on the forward strand.
CCTATGAATTGTATTTGATAGGTCAATAAAGATTAATTAGTGTAGAACTAGACGTCTTTCAGAGACAGAAAGGGGGAGATAGGTCATTTGAAAATTAATTACGATTAATGAATGAAAAACCACCTAAGAAAGCCTATCAACTTAAAAAAAGATCTTAAATGTATATTATACTGTTAATTTCTTATAATATATTTATTCATATATTCTTTTTTGTGTGTGTGTCGCGTCGAATATTTTTAAATAACTTTTTAGATATACACAATTTACAAAAAAAAATATTTTTGCAATGAAAACTGGAATCAGTAATTTTATTTGATTATTTGATATGGTTCTAAATGAAATATGCATTGCTTCTAAATTATATATATATATATATATATATATATATATATATAGTTTATTATTATTTATAAATATAGCTTACCATGAAATCCGGCTTATAATGCGCTTTTAACATAAAAAAATATCGAAATTTACTGGTGCGCGTTATACACAGAGTATAAAAATAATAGCTTTAAAAATAATTTAAAAAAAAGAGATGGGCATAAAAAAAAATTATTTATCTACAGGTATGAAAACACTGTTTTTTTTTAAAAAAGGCCATTCCTTATGAATTAAAAGGGCTGTAGTTCTAGAAGTATACTATTTTTTCAAAGCTTAGGATAAAACCTCGATCTTTTTTCTTCGTAAAAAAAGAGAGTGCGCGTTATACGAGGAATATACTGAAAACTTATATTTAAAATTAGAAAACGCTATAGGGGAATGAACGTAAAAAAAAATCTTATGTAAGAATAAATGATTTAACGGAGACCAATGTCATTGGGATAAAAGCGTGAGGTTTCTATATTAATTGTTATAATTTCTTACTAGTTCTACTCCTAAATGCTGAGTTAGTGTAAAAATATAGTACAAAGCACACCCCACGCTTTTACCACAATGACATTAATTTTCTCGTTAATCATTTTATTCTTATATTAAGAATTATTTTTTTACTTTTTAGTTCCATTCACTATAAAAGCGTGTTTTTTAGTTTAAAAAAAAACCTATAATTTATTTTTCATTTTTTAGTTCGATGTACAGTAAAAGCCTGTTTCCCTTTTTTTTAAACTATCATTTTTCTTTGTTGAATTTAACCTTGAGTTTGATATTTGGAGCCTGAATTATGTGGCTGTGCTGGAATTAGTCTTGCTCTTCAATGGATATTAATGGGTCTGAAAGGTATTTATTCTCTCCATTTACGGGGCCTCGGATGAGTCCCATATCGTTATTTTTCAAAGATTTCGTCTCTATAGATACAGGTTTAACTAAGAAAAGTGTTTTAAGAAGAAATATTATATAAATGTCAATCGTATTATCATCTTTTAACCGCACTACTATAATGTTAATTCGTATCATCACTTTTAAACATATTGCTTTATCAAAATAAAAAAAAATATTTAGCAGTTAGAACATAAATTTTTATTCACATGCACGAGTCTTTTTATTATTTATTTCCATTTTTAGAAAAATTACGCATCCACCCTACCCTTTTTCCCATAAAAAACTTTTTTTTTGTTTTATTCGTACTAACCACAAGCCTATTCGTGGTTTTAGGGTTGCTCCTTAATCCTTTATTCTCCATACCTGGAAATGGTTTATGCAATTAAGCACAAAATCTGGAAACGATATAATGAATTAGTCGCCAAATCTCGAAATCCTTAAAATCCTTATTTTTGAGGATCCTGACCAGGACAATGAAACACAATTATGAAATTATTGTATTGTCATCAGCAGTAGCGCACACAGGAATTTTTCAAGAGGGGTCCGGGTCGAAAGTTCACCATTCTCGTATCATGCTTCTTTTGATTTTGTCGATTTTCGGGAACAAAACACAGTAAAAAACTAATTATTGAATAAATAATTAGAATTAATTAATCAAATTAATCATTAATAACAAATACTTAATTAAATTTTACGTACTATATACTTAGAATTATAATCACTCAGAAAAAAATCAAGGGCCTTGGGGAGGGGGTCCGCCCCTTGCGTGCGAAATTTCCAATTAATCTGACCTTTCAAAGTGGGTAAAAATCGAGTTCAAAGATTCCATTACATACAAGTGAAACTTATAAAAGCGTGTTAACAATGAGAAAAAAAATGCAGCTTGAAAGTATGCGTGTGCATTACATATAGCGGTGCGCGTTATACGCCAGATTTTACGGTATATATTAATCTACAAAATCTATGAAATTAATTAATCTATTAAAATTCGTTTTCACACTGAATGAATGTAAATTGAAAATGATTTAAAAGTTTTCTTTGTCAGGATTCAATTTATATCAAATTAAAAATAAAAAGTTATGTAGTAACTATTGCACCCTAAAGCTGATTTGAACCGGATGATATAATGGAATTCGTGGACAATGGAATCCTAGTGGAATCATGGGTTTGAATCTTAGACTATGGAGGATTACTGAATAAGTGATTCTGAATTGAGCGGAATATGGAATCTGTGACACATAACATTCAACTGGGTACTTTAAAACTACATAATTTTTAGTATAACAAACCATGTAATTTAGAGTCATTGTTGTCAAGGTGAAGATGTCATCTAAGACAGTACCTCACTCTCCTAACTTCCGCACACCGTATTATACTAGGATGAGGAAGGAAAGTTTCATTTTGCTTACAACTGTTCAGTCGTGGCCGCGGTAGCCTAGTGGCCAAGACTCGTGGGCAGTGAGTCATGAGTTCCAGCCTATTGCCGCTAAAGACCCGCCGTGTTGGGGAGAGATGCACATTAAATCTGTCGAGAGCTCAAACGTCCACCCGTTGGTGTGATGTGGTAGTTAGGAGAGGGGGTGCCAGTTCAGGTGTCGTCTTCGTCACTTGACCATGGTTCAAAATTACGAGGTCCGACACCAAAAGCCCTAGAGTAGCTGAACAGTGCGGTGTTAATATTCACTCACTCACAACTGTAAGTCATTTTACACGACAGGTCTGTGATCAATTCTTATCGGGGATAACGACCGAATAAAAATTATTACATGAAATTAATGACTTGGAACAGAGCAATATTGTTTTAATTAAAACAATATGGATACACAATCGCATGTATGCAAGCAAGCTATTTATTCGTCTTTATTTGTGTTTTAGTTTTCATCCGGAAAGCCCACTGTGTGGCTGAGTGTTAGTGTATCACGCTTCTACGCCGTAGCTCCAGGGTTCAAATCTGGGCTGGGCAAGGTCGACTCAGCCTTTCATCCCTTCAGTGGGTCGATAAATGAGGACCAAACTTGCTTGGGAACTTAACACTGGGGTTTTTCGCGTCAGACTGACCACTTCACCGAAACATCTGCACATGCACCGCGCATAAGGTCACGTAAACTAACTAACCCTTTTTTCCCCTTTAAATTCTTTTTAATGCAACAGTGTATTATTTTCATTAAGAAATTATAAGTTGGTAGCTCTTATTTAATATGTCTGCATGTGATTTAAAGTTACACGTTTGATAATGGGACAGAATAGGTTCTCTACGTGTTATGGAATTTTTTTTAAAAAATGGCACTACGTTAATAATAAATATCCTTTGAAAAGTCCTTTTAAGAAATATATTTAAGGCTTGTGTCTACACTATAGGGATTGCAATATCGGGATACCGAATACCGGTATTTTGAGCCATTTGTACAATTTTGTGATACCGGTATTCACACGTTTAAATACCGTTTTTTCGGTATTTACTAGAATTTTTTAAAATGATCTCCACTGTATGTTCAGGAATCGCCAACGTAGCAAAATGGTGTACGTTTTTGTTTTTATGTCCCCCAAACGGACGAAATTAATTAGACTGAATAGACAGTTGCTTCGTACAATCAAGAGAAGTGATAAAATATGTGAATCACCCATAGACGTGAGGCAAAACTATCCTATTAGAGCGATATTGCACACGCGCACAGTGATTTGTAGTCTCATATTCCTATCTGTGAAAACAAGGTTGTAGTTGTGAAGAAAGTGCGTAATTTCGATATTTTTTTAAATTGGTGAGTTTGTTATTTATATTTTACTTGCATATCACACTTTAGGGTTCAAAATGTTTTTCAGATTTATTATCTATGTAATCATAAATAATAATGCATAATAATGAATAAGAATAACTTTAAAGAAAAAAAAAAAAAATCAGAGTTGATAACACTTCGGTTTGGTTTCATTATTTATATGTTGAAACCCACAGACTGAATAGGGATATTTACACTTTTTTTGTGATTTAAATAAATAAGATGTTGATTTAATTTTGTGTGATTCTCTTTATATACTGTTATAATTTAGAAGTTACATTTTTTTGTGAGACATTAACACTCTCTAATAATACTGACAAATAAAACAAACACCTGTGTTTTCTTTCTTTTTCTAAAATTTCTACTACCGGTATTAAAACCGGTATCCCGGTATTAAGACATAAAAAATACTGAATACCGGTATTGAACTTTTAGTCCGATAGTACAAACCCTTGTCTACACCAACTTTCATGAATTCATGAACAGAATTTTGGAGTAGAATTTCCACTTTGCCCTCCGAAATCTCTAGTAATGGAATTATTTAAATGTAATAAATTTAGTAATTCACTTATATATATAATTTACTAAACACTTTTTTTTCAATATGAGAGTACACAAAGAAAGACGAATCATTTATATTAGCATAACAAAAAGTACAAAAGGAAGCGTTTATTTATTATTATTTCGTCAGTATTTTGTTGAACTCATGTAAATAGAAATAAAGCAATTCAGCCTTGGAAATGACGCCAATTAAGGGTTTCCAGCAATTGCTCAAAAAGTGTTTTATTTTACTCATTTTAAAAATGTTAAACAGGCAACAAACACACTTTGCAAGATTAAAAGCAATCACGTGATTGAAATGTTGAAAGATAGAATCAGAACTTCGGAACAATATGTGTGTTACTGTATAAATGGACCTATCTATAAAACATTCGTTTTGCTAATACTCAAATTACTGTCCTTAGTTGATTTATGAAAAGCAGTTATATAAACTAACATTCAAAGAACTTAAAATTTAAGGTATCTGTCTACTTGCGACTTTTTAAAAAATGGATATGGTGATTTTTTTTATGCTTTTTATATTTATTTAGAACATTTTAAGAAAAATATACTAATATTAAGAAGAGTAAAAGAAATTATTATTACTAAAAGGGGAAAAAATGGGCAAAAAATTGCATAAATGGGGCCCATTCTGTACAAAAAGTTAATGAACAAGTTTTCAATTTTGATGTGTTGCTTTGCTATTCATTTTGTGAAATTGACTTCAAAAGAGATATTTTAATTTTACAAAGGGATTGAGCACTTTATCTTAGTTATAATATTAAATTGCTTAAAAAAATCAATGATTATATTCACATAAGGGATTGTAAATTTTGTAATGAGACAGTGATTGATAAAACTGAAGGTTTAAACACTTCTACTATTATACAGAACATACACAAAAACTTTCAGTTAATTTAATTATTTTCAAAATGTGCATCTTTGAAGCAGTCGCTGTTCCGTTTAGTTTTAAAAATACATTTCGAGTGAAACGCATTTAAAAGTGAATCTGCTTAAAAGTAGTTATACTTGCTTTTACAAATTGTAGTTTGTTCTAGTGAATGGAAAATAATAAACTTGGTATTTTTATAAACCTAATAGGATGGCTTATAAAATAAAATCATAAAAAAATTGTCAATTTTTGGCAAAATTCACAATTTTAGGGTAGTCGGATACCTTAAAAAGTGAATCGAAACTCCTGTCTGTCATTGGAAATTCTTCTCTATCTCTTGTTCTACGCATCCTAATCAATTCACTTCCAAACGATTTATTGAAATGAAATAACTCGTTCACAGATCGAGAGATGGCATTTTCTATATTAAGCACCCTTACGGATATTAACTTAAAATGTTGCGTCTTGTCTTTCCAAACTTACTTAGCTTCTGTTCGCGTTACCTATTGACGTCATGTGGTGCTATCGATCCTATCCAATGTCGTGGTCTTGTTATCAATTGCGTTATCGGTTGGGCCTTTACATTGTGTAATATGCCCCGCTTTTGTTATCAAAATTTGTCCTGACGTCCGGGAACACGTCAGGCTGCTTTTGTTGGGAGGATTTTCCCAACGGAAATGCTTTCACTCTTCTCTTCAAATGTGTTTTTGCGGAGAATCTATTATCATATGTACTTATGAGATGAGTTGTTGCTTATGGGTTATTTTGTTTTGGTAAATCACGTGTTAGGTTTAATTGTTATAGATTTCCCGAGTGAGCTCAATATATATGTAAATAACTTAAATTAATATTTAGTCAGACCCCGATTTTTTGACGAATTCATCGGAACCTAAAACATTTTGTTCATTAATTCATAGTTATTCGTAATATCGAGATAAAAAATAAATATTCTAACTCGAAAGAGTTCTTTTTTGATTTTATGCAGAGGAGAAAATAATGCGTTCAGTGGCGCACACAGGAATTTTTCAAGGGGGTTATGACTAGGGTTTCTGAATTCCCGGGTTTTTACATTCTCGGGAATGTCCGGGAAATCCCGGGATTCCCAGGAATACATCAAAATTTAAAAAAGTTATTATAAAATAAAATCAATAATAATTATATGCAATGGCGCACACAAGGGAGGAGTCCTGGGGTCCGGACCCCCCCAAGTCCTTGATTTTTTTTTCCGATTAATTATAATTCTAAGTATATAGTACGTAAAATTTAATTAAGTATTTGTTATTAACGATTAATTTGTTAATTAATGCTAATTATTTATTCAGTAATTAGTTTTTTACTGTGTTTTGTTCCCGAAAATAGACAAAATCAAAAGGAGCCTGATACAAGATTAATGAACTTTCGACCACTACCCCCCCTCGAAAAATTCCTCTGTGCGCTACTGATTATATAAAATAAGGATACATATAAATTCCAAAATTAATACATTTACATAATGAGCTAAAAAATACAAAAAATATATTTAAAAAATTGATTATTTATTTTAAAAATAGGATTTCAGAAAACACAAGCAATTTATACTTTTATCACTCAGCCTAGTTCTAAGCTTTGTGACGAACAAACCGGCAGCAGAAAATGCTCTCTCGGCTTGAGGAATTGGTTTTTAAAGACTCGCATAGTTATATGGTGTTTGGTGATTGATTTTCAGTCGAGTCGAACAACTACATCTCTTGTTTCATAATTTTGCTGAAACTAGTACATTTTTTTGGTTGAACAATATAAAACTTTTGTTTTAGAGTAAATTGCTTTCTCTAATTTTTCATCCAACTTCAGAGGTTTTTCTTTCAAAATCTCCATGCTCTCTTCTTCTGAATGCGAAGAGTAGAAGAGAAATTCATATTGAGAAGAGGATATTGATTCCTCTTCGCAGAAAAGCCTTGTCCATATCATTTGGGCTTGTCTAACCAAACACTTTTTACTAGGCGGTCGCAAAATAGGCAAAAGCTGCTTCGTATTTTCTTCCAAAATTTAGGTATTGCATTTATCCTATCAAATTAACGTTGCGTCTCTTATTAATTCTTTGGATTAAAGAGTATTTCATATTTTTCGCAAATTCTGAGAATTTTGATCGTTCAATTCTCCAATAACGAAAGAAAATACACCTTCTGCAGTTAGCAAAGTTCTATTTCGACTGCATAATTTTTTGTAAGCTAATTTTTACTGGCTTTAAGCCTGCTACAATTGTAGTCACAGATTCAAACTCTACATTGGCCATCATTTGTTCTTCTTTATTGTCAATTAATGCTTTTAAAATTGATGACTTTATTTCTAAAAATCTTTCAAGCATTGCCAACAAACTATTTCAGCATGTTTTGATCCCACCAATTCCCGGGAATAGAAAAAGGACAGAAATCTTATGAAAAAAACCCTAGTCATTTATGCGTTTTTTTTAAAATCATGGTTCCGAACGTAGTCGGATACCTTAAATTTTCTCTCGAAGGATTTTATTTCATAAAATTTTTGAGCTTTTCTAGACTTCACGTCAAAATTAATTTTTTTGTTATCTACCTAATTAAAAAAAACCGCAACTTTTATCTCCCAAAAAACTGACACGTTATAGTTTTTAAAACAGGATGATGCAATTCTGCAATACCCATGTATTTGGACCAATCAGAAAAGTCTAAGCCGGAAAGCAAATGATTCTAAAAGCTTCCGATTGACAAATTCTACAAAAACTGAGGTTTCCGGATCGAACAAAAAATGCTTTTATGTATTGCTATCATGTTCGCGTTTCTGTATGTTGTGTGTCGTCGCTGTTTCTGCTTTTAGTGTTTCTTAAGGAACTAAATAACCGTGCAACTAAAATTATAAAAGCTTCCTCATCTTTCTACCACTGCAATAACCAGAAAAAAACATTCATTCAGCACAAAAATGCCCTAATGCAAGTGAAAAATGCCTAAATTCAAGTGAAATTATTACATGCATTTGTACTTTTCTTTCAAAGCCTTAAAACTTAGATTAATTCACATCCATTTTTCTCTGCTTTTTCCCTTTTCATATGAGAAATCATTATCACACAATTAGGAAAAAAAATGTTTTGCATTGATTTAAGTTGAATCAAATACTTTTTTGTTTGACTGAGGAAGTAAAGTCTTAAAATAAGCAGCTATATGTCAGATTTTCGGCATTAACTCGATAAATACTCATCCGTTGTTTACACATTAATTACTATTAAAACAATAACGGTAGCATCCATTTGTCTCCACATAAATACATATAAATGTGGTTTATGAAAGTTCATATATATATATATGTGCGTATATATCAGTGGCGTTCACAGGAATTTTTCAGGGGGGGCGGGGTCTAGGGTCGAAAGTCCACCATTTTCGTATCATGCTCCAATACACCGCTCATCATATTCTTTTGATTTTGTCGATTTTCGGGAACAAAAACTGTAAAAATTAAATAATTAGCATTAATTAATAAAGTTAATTATTAACAATTACTTAAATTTTACATACTATATACATATGATTATAATCATTTGGAAAAAAATCAAGGGCTAAGGGGGGTCCGGACCCTTGATTTTCTTTCAAATGATTATATACAATCTCCTTTGTGTGCGCTGCTGGTATATATACAATTTATTGTTGATGTACAATAAGATTGCTATTCTGAAGATATTGCAAACGAATGAAATGTCAACGAAAGAAATTGTTTCAAGTATTGCCCCGTTTAAGGTATCCGACTACGTTCGGAACCATGATTTTAAAAAGGCTCATAAACGGATAATTTTCATGATATTTAGTCACTTAGATTAGAATACATGTATAAAATTGTTTTAAGAACATTTTTTGAGAAAAAAAATATTTAAATACAGTATTTCGGCAAAAAATTAACTTAGAATAACCTTTTTTCAAAATGTTCTCCTTTTGTGAAAAATGCTTCTATTATAATAATATTTTGCCTGCATATAGCTCAGACCTCTGTACAGAGGCTCAACTATGATTTTTGAAAAATTCACATTATTTTCAGAGTTACAACCATTTGAAATAATTATCGACGTTTTTTCTTAAAATTTATCCCCTCTGTTGTGTCGTAAAACATAGATAAACCCACTTCTAAGTTATATATTTCAAAAATTCTAGTTGAGCCTCTGTACAGAGGTTCGAGCTATATACAGGCAAAATATTATTATAATAGAAGCATTTTTCAAGAAAGGAGAATACTTTGAAAATGGGTCTTTCTATGTTCATTTTTTGTCAAAATATTGTACTATGACGTGATGGGTGCCAAATGATAAGGGACAGACGGGGAAGGGGTTCTTTACTAAGTCCACTAGTTATTAAAACACGTTTATTAGACAAAACAAACACATTTACATACATAACTAGAGAACTAACAGTTGACATAGAATTGAAAGGGATCGGAGCGCATGCTCATACGTCCTTACAGTTCCGAAACTTGGCCATCACTGAAGATTGTTCTGTTCGCTAGAGGGCGCAAAAGTCTCTTTACTGTTAATATGGAAGAGTCTAAATAACGGGGGGTTACAGTACTTAAATAATTTTTTATTGTAATACTATTCTTAAAACAATTTTATATACATTTTCTAATCTAAGTGACACTAAATATCATAAATATTATCCATTTATACGCTTTTGCAAAATCACGGTTCCGAACGTAGTCGGATACCTTAATGAAACAAAAAAGCAGAATAAAAAAAATCATTTTAATACTTGGACATTAATAAAAAAAATATTTCAATGAGTTCGCGCGTAAGTAAAAATGAATGGTAATCCAGAAGTTATTATAATATTCATCTGTGTGTTTCTTTTTATATAATTATCATTTTATATAAAGCATTTTATGAAAATTTCCATTGTGTGGATAGTTTCGAAAAGATTCTAAAAACTCGTAAAAATATTTAATTTATTAATTTTTAATGCTATTGTGACGCCTTTAAAAATGTTATATGAAACAGATTATTTTTAAAACGTGTGAGAACTTTTAATAGTAGACATCAGTGGTGCACAAGAATTTTTCAAGACAAGTTTCGGCGTCGGAAGACCACCATTCTCCTATCATGCTCCAATGCTCCAGGGGCTGCGGTAGCCCAGTGGTTAAGGTATCGGACCATGGCAGGCATGTCATGAGTTGAGCCCAATACTGAAGACCCACCGTGTGGAGGCAGCGATGCACGTTAAATCTGTCGAGGCAGAAACGTCCTCCCGTTGGTGTGGTGTGGTAGTTAGGAGGGGGTGCCAGCTCGGGTGTCGTCCACGTCACTTGACCATGGTTCAAAATGACGTGGACCGTCGAAACCCCTCTTTGTAGCTGAACAGTGCGACGTTAATATTAACTCAAACTCAAGCTCCAATGCTCTAATACGTCGCCCAACACATTCTTTAGATTTTGTCGGTTTTCGAGAACAAAAAACAGTAAAAAATTAATTATTGAATAAATAATTAAGAGATTAATTAATAGAATTAACTATTAATAAGAAATACTTAGTCAAATTTTACGTTCTATGTACATAGAATTATAATCAGAAAAAAATCAAGGGTTTTTTTGGGGGGTCGGACTTGGGGATCTCTCCCCCCTTGTGTGCGCCACTGGTAGACAGTTACAAGTAATTTAAGATGAATGGTAGGTATACACACGGTCCACTTGTGATAAAAAAATTTTTTGGTTGAAAAAAAATATTTTTAAGGATTAAAACTTTTTTAACAGTTTAATTGCATCCAATGAAATATGTTTATTTCCCCCTTCTCCCTTTTTTGAGTGTTTTTGAATTTATCAAGAAATTTTTTGCGACAAAAGCCATCCTGTGATGACTTTTGTCTACCCGAATCCTTTAAGCTAGAGGTGTGGGATTATCAAAATGATGAGACATATTGGGTTCTTAATACAACTTTTACTAAGAATAACTTATATTACTTAATTCTAATTGACAACTTTCTTAAAGTGAGAGTTAACACCCAATTAAACCTTGTATTCAAGTCAGATCACGCAACTAGATCATTTATCTTAATTATAATAAATAAACAGATTCATCTAACTTCCTATACAAAAAAATTACCTTTGCAGATCTCCTTCCTTCAGTGATTGAGTAATATCTATAATGTAACTTTATATGGGAAGATTCCAACTTCTTTATAATGAACGTATCTTTCTTCTAGAGCTATAGGACATCTAACTCTTGATCCGAATGATTCCACTCTAAGTTATCTCTAAACTTGCCGCCCTTATCATCAAAGCTTCTATCCTTTTAAAGTATATCTCATTTACATTTTTGATCCGTTTATCTTTTTGGTATTGGATTGGAAAAGTTTTGCCATTAATCGTGGCCGTCAAAGAACTTAGGGGTTATGTTAGCAGAAGGACGCGAGAGACGTCACAATTTTTAAAAATAATACGTGATAATTGTTTATAACGGATTTATATAAAGAAATAAATTTCACAAAAACATTTAAATGCCCCCCAAAAATTTTTTTTTTATGTTCTCAAACAATTGTATTGAAACAAACATTATTGTTTTTTATCAATTAAAATGAGTTCTCTTAAATTGAATTGCATATTTTAAGTAAAATAAACGATATTTTTATTGACTTAAATATAAAAATTTCTAAATTCTAACTATTGCTCTGAAGAAATGAATCCCATTTTCTTAATTAGCTTTAAAAAAAAAAGGTTTGAAAATATTTCTATAGGCATTTTGCTTTTCAAGAACTCTAGACGTGTTTTTCTGGATTTTGAACACCCCCACTCAGTTTTCTGAGTAAAAACAGAAGTATCATATTTTCTTTGAGTCATAAAAATTCCTGCTGAATTTAATTAAAGCGATAAAAACTCAAGTTATTTTTGTACGGATCACAAACGAAAATGCATTTCATTCCGATTTTGAATTCTACACGAAAGAAATATATTTTCGAAATCCATTTAGATGCATGAAATAAATTCAAATCACATACAAATTTTTACCATCTTCTTAAAAAACTCTTGTATGCTGGTGTTGTGTGTGTCTGCTTATAATATAAAAACAAATTGAATTATCTCTTTCCTTTTTTTTTTTTACCAAGTATATACGTTTTTCTCCAAGAAAAATACTTATTTTTTCATTTCTTCAGACATTCATTATTATCTTTTCAACAATTCGCAAATTTATAATATAAGAGAAAGAAGAGAAACGAAGAGAAGAAATAAACTGCTGGAATTTTCTATTTATTGACTATTCCTTTTTGATAAATAAGTAAAAAAAAATACGTACTCATGAATTGACTTTCCGAACAGTAAACATTTGTAGCTATATACATGAGGGTAGAAATAGATAATCTGCGATATTTTTCTTTTTATAATGTATTTGGCTGAAGAGTCGTAAGCGATAGTTTTTCCAAGCAGAAAATACGTTAATAAAATAATTCTTCATGTAGGATGCGAAAATTAACGAGGAAATATTTTATTGAAAACTTAATTTTTTGAATTATATTTTCTTTTTAGTTTTCTGAATTTTAGGGATCAATAAAAACGTTTTTTTTTTTCCTGCATTTATTTTTTACTTGGCCAGAAGACTAAATCTGTATCCTGCAGATTAATTAAGTTGTTTTAGAATGATGTCGTATTTTGGCCTCTGGAACACTTTTCTGTTTATTTTTGATGCAACCTTTTTGCTTTCTAATGACTTTAGAAGTTTCAATCTATGCCAGAATATTCACACACACTCACATAAGTGAAAATCCTTTCAAATTCAGTAGCTTTCACCACATTATGAGTTATCCTTGTGCTTATATGCTGCATATTTCTGTGCATTAGAGGAGAATTTTTTAAAACTTTTTTAAGGTTAAAAAATGTACAGATCCATTAATTAAGGAAAAAAACTTCGTTTACGAAAAACGGTTTTGTGGCGGTGTGATATCTATATGAACTAGTACCAACACATCACGCGAAGACGATCGTTTTGGCGTGATCGGTCAAGTACTCGCGTTCGGAAGGGAAGGTACCCAGATCTTCCTACTTCCTTCATTGGTGACCCGGACGTGATAAAGGAACCGCACTCTTCACGCGCCGCAGTCGGGGCGTCATCTATCCACCGCAAAAGCAACCAAGCCGTCAAACATTGACGCAAATAAGCCGTTACTTCTCAAAGTCGTCACACAAATGACGCAATTCTCAAGCCATCTCGCACGAATGCCGCAACCCACCTAGTGACGCAACTGCTTACATGCTCGCCACAAATATGGTATCGTTTGTTCGCCTATTCACCGAAACATTGGGAGGGGAGTATGTGGCGGTGTGATATCTATATGAACTAGTACCAACACATCACGTGAAGACGATCGTTTTCGCGTGATCGGTTAAGTACTCGCGTTCGGAACGGAAGGTACCCAGATCTTATCTTCCTACTTCCTTCAGTTTTATTAAATATTTTCCGTTATAGCCAAGCGCAAACGATTTTAATCTTTTAACTTTTTGGTTATTTGAATGGAATTTTAATTGTAAAAGAAAAAAAGTTATATTAAATTTTAAAGTCAGTATTAGTCCGAGTTTCCAATAAAGCTTACTTGGTGAGATTTGAGCTGACGAAATGGAAAAGTACCAAATATTTTTATTTTATCCACTCTCGAGCTTATTCTCATTTACAGAGAAATGCTGAACACCCATGCCGTTATATTTTTCAATTTACATAAGCACCATTAATTTTAAATTAGCCGTATATTAATTTCTGTACCCGCTTATTTTCCAAGCAAATAAAAAAATGGCACAGAAAGTCAGACTAGTACAGAAACGTGTACAAAATAAGCATATACAGTAGACTCTCGCTAATCCAAACCTTCGATAATACGAACCTCTCGCTAATTCGAAGCATATGCTCCTTCCTTAGAAAAATTCTTGATATTTCAAACTTAAACAATACGTTTTGGTACACTCAGTATTTCGAAGTAAACTCTGTAGCTGGCCAGACTACAACACGCGATAATTCGAAGTTATTTTATAAAACTATTGATAATTCGAACACTCACTATCATGTACAGACTCTGATCTTAGTTGTATTGTCGCTGCGTGTCTCCCCTGTAACGAACCTCCTTTGATGACCATCTGTCTGCTACCACTTCTGAATGTTTTCCAATTCCTCAGACGAAAAGACGCTTTCACTGCCTTACTATTTCAGGTGGATCAACCACCTGTTTGTCAGACGTTCGATTCTTTCGTTTAACACGTGGTCTTGCTACCCATGTAGTCAGAAAGGATGGCCCACTGTTGTGATGAAGAGATGCGTAGGATTGTGTATTTGGCGACGGGCTAACGTGTCGATTTATGGATCATCTGTGTGACTTATGGCATGTGACACCAAATAGGGCATGGGCCGGAATGAACCATGCCTTGAAGAACCAAACATGTTGCGAACAGTATCTGAGGGACCCGGTTGCGAAACGATTTTATTTCCCCTGTATTCTTTTAATAATACAGGTCTTTTAACTTCTGTATAATATTTATACTCTGTAAAATATGTGTACTATTTAAAAATATTTTAAAATAATTTTATGTATATGTACAATTGTCGCGTTTTATTGCATAGTTTCAAATTTAAAATGTGTTCGAAAAAAAAATTCTCTTCGTGTATTTTGGGAGTTTTTTCTCTACCCTCTTGATGATTCGAACTCTCGACAATTCGAAGTTCTTCATTGGTCCCTCCAACTTCGAATTATCGAGAGTCGACTGTATATGGAAAAATCGTGTTAGTTTCATGTAGGGTAACCTAGGAATAAAATTATCATCGTTGGCGTATGGCGTTTTACTTTTCAGCCATTAAACCGAAAATATCACACCTGTTTGACAACATTTTCGCCCTTATAGTGACATATTTGAAATACATAGGAATTTTCTTCCTCCCCCCAGTTCAGCTTATATAGGGTTTCTAAATTTTTCAGGGGGGAAAATGCCTTTTCGGCTTTTACACGGATCAGCTTATGTTCGGAAATAACCGGTAGGAATTTTCTTTTTCATTTTTGTCCTGGACCCTCCAAAACATTTTATTTACCTGCTTGACCAGTAAAGTTTAGTTTTAACTATGACCTTTGTTCACACAAAAGTGTCCTTCATCATATCTTTGCTGTAAGCTGATGCAATATTGCGTTAGCCACAAGATCCGACCAATCAGCGCGCTAAAATTAAAAAAACCATGCGATTAAAACGCTTTCTCGAATTTTCTTTGATAAAAATATTAGAGCTGAGAGTTTTCAGGAAAAGAAAAAGAACGCCTTTGACCGGGTCCCTCTGGGCACATACTTAGGCGTATAATAATTATATGATGAATCCCCAGCCATTTATAAGTCAGTTGGGATAAATTTCCAGCCCAGTACACCCTAACCGACCTCCCACGCACATACTTTTTCAACTTTCACTCCTCGACTTTAACCACGTGAACCAGGGTAGAAAGTCCACCATTCCACCGTATCATACCTCAAAGCGCCGCCAAGCATATTTTGATTTTGCCGATTTGGGGAATAAAAAACAGTAAAAAAATTATTGAATTAATTATTA
The DNA here is from genome assembly GCA_019973955.1 of Trichonephila inaurata madagascariensis. Classification (NCBI taxonomy): domain Eukaryota; kingdom Metazoa; phylum Arthropoda; class Arachnida; order Araneae; family Nephilidae; genus Trichonephila; species Trichonephila inaurata. Next base: position 84,688 of record BMAV01008263.1, read on the forward strand.
GTTTTAATTAATAAAGTAATTTGTTTATTTAAAATACTTAATTAAATTTTACGTACTATATACATAGAATAATCATCAATCGAAAAAAAAATAAAGGGCTATGGGGGGAGGAGTCCACCCCCTTGTATGCGCCACTGATCCCATGTATATTCATGTGGGAATCCAACCGAAATCTTCCAAAAAGATTGAATTCTTCAGATGGCGGGGTTTTTATGGTGTGGTGTAGGGGTTTTTAGGGTGTGTTAGTTAATTTCGAAATAAAATAGACAACGTAGTTCAAGAAAGAAACTAGTTGAAAACTAAATAATTTATTAAGAATTATAGGGGAGTATTTACATGGGGAATATTTCAAAAGAATAGGAAAGTTAGATAAGCATATTTCGGAAGAATAGGAAAGTTAGATCACATTACTTTAAGGGAGGCAATTGAGATTAAATAGAATTCATTATGGTGCTATTAAGACTTACCGCCTGGCGCGGACGAATGATAGAACTCGTTATGGTACTATTAAGATTTACCGCCTGGCGCGGACGAAAGTGCGCTGACGCGCGAAACGCGACTTCTCTCGACGAATGTTAGTGGGCCTCTGGCGAAAAGGGTTCATGTCGGCGTTTTTAAAAAGGACGCTAGATGGCGTTGATGTGGAATACTGTTTTGATTAGAATTGCCGACCTCGGTAAATGTGATATGATCTAACTTCTTACAAATGGAATATCCTACATTCATAAGAAATATTTTTAAAAAATTCACAAGACATTTACATTTTACTCTGCATATAATCTTTAAAAGGATTCAACATTTACTTAAAATTATTAAATTTTGCTTTCCCATTGCAATTTTTTAGTATAATATATAAATTTATTCTTAAGCAGAGTGCTATTACCCAAATAAAATATACATGATTAATCTATTTTATAAAATCACTGAACACTTGTATTAATTTATGGCAATTAAACAATTGATTATTTTTTCACAGTTAATAAATAACGAATTTTTTTTTTTGTGTGTGTATTGCAACTGATTATCATCAAACATACTTCTTATTCAATTCCTACTATTAGCTTACGACCTCTCTCTATATTTTTTTATTTATCTTGCTGGAATTTTCAATCGTTAATAAAATACATTTTAAAGTGCTCAATTGAGCTGAAATTTTATATACATGATTATTTTGGATATGACAATACAATAATTTAACTATAATTAATAAAAATTAATTGATTAAAACTAATTATTCAAAGAATTACAAATACACACAGCCACGTTGGCATAATTTGTGGCGACTTTTTTGGTGACTTGTGTCAAAACTTGAAAAGGTTTTTTTTTTCTCGCGTTTTAAAGCATTCAGTTGAACTGGAATTTTATATACACGATTGTTTTGGATGACAATACGATACTTTAATCATAATTAATAAATTAATTACCACTTAATGTTGTGATTCTGTCATATGTATATACATATTTATATTAATTGTAACTATTTAATAAAAAGTAGCTAAAATAAAAATTTTCTTTGTTGATCTTAGTAGGAATTGACATAATTTTTTTTTATATTACTTGTTGTTAACGTGAAAACCGATTCTTCTATTGAAAAAAATTACATTCATGTGTGTTTAGTATATTTCAGTTTATTTTTTTATTTTTTTATTAAATTTTATTGACACTTTTGATTTACTTGCTACTAAAATTTTATTCTTAATCAATTAAAGTTAAAATACTGAAATATCCATACAGTCGATCCAATGCCAAATAATTTTGTACAATTTTGAATAATCCATTTTGTTTTATTTGTAATTTACAATTTTTTTTTTGTCTTAGGCATTATTTTCTTTCTACTGCTGGCAAATATTTGGTACTTTTGTAGGTGAATATGTATGTAATTGAGTGATAAATTTTACATAAAGATTGAATAGCTCATAAATTTTAAATATTGTGTAGTGTATATTATATATTTGTAACACTAATTACTTTTTTACGTCTTATCAGAAACGTTAGTATTCTAACCACTAAAAAAAATGCTTGTGGAATCAAACAATATTCTAAACATATATGAATCTGTTTTTATCTGAAAAATTTTCTAAAATTTCAAACCAGCGATTAAAATATTACTAATACTAAGGTAACCAATCAGTGGCACACACAAGGGGGTCCTGGGGGTCCGGACCCCCAAAGCTCTTGATTTTTTTCCGATTGGTTATAATTCTAAGTACATAATACGTAAAATTTAATTAAATATTTGTTACATTAATGATTAATTTTATTAATTAATGTTAATTATTTATTCAGTAATTAGTTTTTTACTGTGTTTGGTTCCTGAAAATCGACAAAATCAAAAATAGCATGATACAAGAACGGTGAACTTTCAACCTCGGACCCCCTCCCTTGAAAAATTCCTGCGTGCGCTACTGTAACCAATCGGATGATCGCTGGTCATCGTTGGGCACTGCTACGCGAAGCGTCCCACCGTCCCATACTTATTGTATTGGGCTCTGAGATGTTGTAAGGCCTGGATAGACTGGGTAAGCTCCCTAACCAATCGGGGAGGACAGTCCTTCTTTTATAGTTTTTGTCCTTCAAAAAGTGACCTTCTTCTTGTCCCCCTTTTCAATATTTTAAAACTAACCTGTTAATCTCTCTCTATTCAGAGATGCCAGGCTGAACTGTTAGGTGTCTGTTAAAAGAAATTAGAACATTGGGAAAATCAACATGTTAAAATTGATAGAAAAATGGGAGGAAATATTTGACCATTTCAAAATTGAACAAATTCCACATGAAAATTTAGTTGTTGAATTTATGTTATGCTGCCCAGGAACTAATACAACAGTTAAAAAAGTTTTTTCAATCGGTAATAATTTTTGCACAACTGAGAAATCAAGATTGAGAATTATCAGTGGCGCACACAAGGGGGTCCTGGGGTCCGGACCCCAAAGCCCTTGATATTTTTTCCGATTGATTATAATTCTAAGTATATAGTACGTAAAATTTAATTAAGTATTTGTTATTAATGATTAATTTTATTAATTAATGCTAATTATTTATTCAATAATTAGTTTTTTACTGTGTTTGGTTCCCGAAAATCGACAAAATCAAAAGGAGCATGATACAAGAATGGTGAACTTTCGACCCCGGACCCCCCTCTGAAAAATTCCTGTGTGCGCTACTGAGAATTATATATAGCTGAGGCACTCACCGTAAAATTCAATATGAAGGATATTTCTTGCTTCGAAATTTCCGATACATTAGAAAATGAGATATTGACAAAAAAAAATTCATTCAATGGAAAAATACTTAAGTAAATAATTAAAAGGGATGTAAGCGTAATTAATGCATTTTTGTTTGAGATAATAAAATGTTTCATATATTTACGATGTAATTTTTTGCTTTATTTTTTCGTCCTCCTTTTTACTGCAAAAAAACTGGTCACCTTACTAATACATGATTCGAAAAGACATACCTTCCTCAAATATTTCTACTAATATGTAGAACACTTCCAACCACGAGTACGTTTCTTTTCAAGGTCAACTTTCATGAAACATCGTGGAAATTTCTAAAGAAAAACAAGTAGAAAGATGACGACTAGGTTTTCTTCTATTATTATCACCAATCCACTAGGGACCATATGATTGGTTCAAGAAATGTAATCTCATTGGTCAATGTATTGCTTGAACGCCGTTCATACAGAAGCTTTTTCGTTCGAATGTACACCAGAACGGTTTAACTAAAGGTGTTATATCCGGGGAGAAAAATTCAAGGTAATATTATGGCTCTCATTTGATTTTTTAAATCAAATGCTTCATTTTTTGTTTATAAATTTGCTATATATTATATAAGTGATCAAATGTGCGGGCATAACTTCATTAAGAATATATATTTATCTTTTTTTTATTATACAATTTAATGATTATATATTTGTCACTTATTTACCATTTATTTATTATTCAAAATGTGCTTACATAATGTCAATAGGATTAGGTTTATCATTTATTATATTGTAATATTTATTATTTAAAGTGTTTCTTAATGTCGATGAGATTATAAATATTTTGTCATTTATGACGTAGTGTGCATACATATTGTCATTAAGATTATATATTTATTTTTCATTTAACATTTATTTATTTTTATTTTGCTTAAAATATATAGTAAAAGTTCCAATCGAGTTATGGTTGTAATTGCACGGTTTTTGTTTTTTAAAATACCATTTTTAATATATGTAACAACACATTCGGGATAATTTTTTACCAAAAGTTTTATTTTTCGGTTTTACACTGTAAATAATATATATTATTTGAATAGATCCTTTAAATTTTGGGGATGGAATAAATTCTGTAAAATAATTAACCATACTGTGTCAATTTAAAGTATATCAAAACGAAAACAAACATTCTCTATGGTAAGTATCAAAGAAATTCCATAAAATTACCATAGGAGACGAAAATTACTTTAAAATTGCAATTTTCGGGTACCGCTGGGTTTGCGTGACACATTCGAAGAAATTTACTTGTGAAAATCCTCAAATTATTCTTATACAAAATCTTCGAAAAGTAATACTCAAATTCAAAGCATTTTGGTTGTGTAAGTAAACAAATTCGATACAAAAATTCATTTAATTAGAATTCTCTTTAGAAGCAATGTCTTTTGATAAATACCGAAAGCTTCACTAATGATGGAAATTATTTCAAAATACAACAACAAAATAAAAAAGATGTACGATTTAAGTTTGTAATGTAGAAAATAATTATGAATTTATCACAACATTCGCTTAGTATACGTATTATTGTTTAGTCTTAGATTCCTAGGAAATAATTATTAGAAATTGTAAAATACTAAAGCTTCACTTAGCATGCAAATCTTGGAGAAATAAATTTATCAATAATTACTTGGAATATGAATGCACTCTGCTCGCTAATGAAGAGTAATACCCTGAAATAGCCTTTGCAGTTGCTGTGCCCTCCGAGAAATATCAGTTACTTATTAGTTCTTTATTTTCTCATCATAATACATTTCTGATTTCGTAGTTATGTGACCTCAAATTTTGTACATTCAAAAGGGCTTTGATGTTTCAGTATGAAAAAGAAATTCAATCATTAAGGTAAATGCAAAGCGTAATAAATTTGAAATAACATATATTGGTGGAGTTTAATATGTCTGTATAAATTTATACAAACACAAGTATTATAAAAAAAAAAAGTCGAATTCCTACTTAGGTCAACAAAGAAAAATTTTATTTTAGTTGCTTTTTATTAAATAATTTCAATTAATATAAATATGCTAAGAATCACACTATTGAGTGGTAAAATAGAAAGCGATTTTCCTTGCAATTTTCCATTTTTCTTTCCACATTTCCTTCCCATATGGACTATTAGTTTTGTTTGTTACTATTTATTTATTCATTAATTAAATAGAATTAATGAATTAATGTTTGAAAAAACTGTATAAGCATCAAGTGACATCCACTATAAGTTTAAAAAAATGTATTTGATCTTGAGTGTGGATGTGTGAATAATAAGTATTTTAGACGATTGAAAATTTGAACAAGATATATATATATATATATATAGGAGAGTGTGAACTAATAGTAGGAATTGTGAAAAATGGTGTGAATATGATTACTTTTTTTCATAATATATAGTTTTTATGAATTTAAATTTGTTTTATGCGTTTTATAAAGTACATTGAACGACGAAATTACATTTAAGGAATTTACCATATAACGATTTCGGGATAAGCTAGCGACTTCGTTAAATAGAGATCCGACTGTATTTTATATCCAGAAATAAGTTAGTTTCATAAATAAAATGGAGATATTTTTGAAAAATTAAACCTGAGCTCAGGTTTTAAACTTGAGTAGTAATGTGTGTTACCAGGGCCGGCTCTAGCAGTTTTGCCTCCCCAGGACAAAAATGGAAAATGCCGCCCTTCTCTCTCTCTCTCTCTCTCTCTCTATATATATATATATATATATATATATATATATAAGTCTTAAGAAATTCAAAATAATTCGAAATTAATTATGTAATTACTTATTATTATTTCAAACGAATGAAATGGAAAATAAGGAATCGTCAATTTAAGCAGTTCAATTTCTTCGAAAAATAGTTTACTAATGGTGGGGAAGGTTTGTTTAATTTATAATAACTATACTCAAGACTAAAATAAAGCATCTCTCCTGTAGCTCTGTATCTACCCAAACCTCTTATTACCCTTGTCCCCTTTTGGATAGCTGGAACCGGACATCAGAAGGGTGAAAGGAATGTCACTTGTGACCTCACTCCGGAATGGGGAGAAAGTTACTAGTTAAAGATGTGTAAACATATTAAACTTTATGCTTTAACATATACTCCCGACTGAAACCCTTCAAGTTTCAACATAAAAGAAAACCGTCATTAAATATTCAGAGTAAAAAGTAAAAAGAATAAAGATACGTTAAATGAAAATACCAAATACAGACCCAATAACATTTCGAAAATATATAAAAATATTTGTAACAATAAAAAATATTTTTTTTTTTCAAATTTGATCGAAATGCTGCCCCTAAAATTTGCCGCCCGGACAAGGGTCCGGTTTGTCCGGCCCTAGAGCCACCCCTGTGTTTTACCGTTAAATCTCGAAAGCCGTTAATGTGAAGATTACCTAACTAAGTAGCAGATTAAAAAGTTCGTTTTTCTCATTTCCTTTCCATGTGGAATTTTGATTGAAAACATTGACTCCACCCCAGTGGCGCACACAGAAATTGTTCAAGTGTGTGTGTGTGGTTATCGAAAGTCCACCATTCTCATATCATACCATAATACGCCGTCAAGCATATTCTTTTGATTTTGCCGGTTGTGGGGAACAAAAAATAGTAAAAAATAAATTATTAAATAAATAATTAGCATTAATTAATAAAAATTAATTATTAACAAAATACTTAGTTAAATTTTAAGTGCTATACACAAAGGATTATAATCAATCGAAAAAAAAACACAAGGGGGGGTCACTCTCCCTTGTGTGCGCCACTGCTCATCCCATAATAATTTATTCTAGCCAGTAACCAGTGGCACACACAAGGGAGGGGTCCTGGGGATCCACCCCCCAAAAGCCCTATTTTTTTCCGATTGATTATAATTCTAAATATATATTACGTAAAATTTAACTAAGTATTTGTTATTAATGATTAATTTTATTAATTAATGCTAATTATTTATTCATTAATTAGTTTTTTACTGTGTTATGTTCCTAAAAATCGACAAAGTCAAAAGGAGCATGATACAAGATTGGTGAACTTTCAACCCCGGACCCCCCCCCCCTTGAAAAATTCCTGTGTGCGCTACTGCCAGCAACGCATATAATCCCCGTGTCCAGGTGCTTTACAATTTTATTTCTTTCAAAAATTGACAATTTTTTTCTTTTCTGATTTTATTTTTTGTAGGCCATTTTATTAGCTTTATAAAAATACCAAGTTTTTTTTATTTTCCATTGACTAGAACAAAAACCACGAGTGTTTTAGTGAAAGCAGATGCCATAACTTTACATAAGATGTCAAACATTAAAATGCGTTTTACTCGAAGTGTGTTTATTTTTCGAAAAGCTCAAACGGGGACAGCGATTGCTCACGAAGTTTTGAAAATAATTCGCTGAATTTTTTTTTGTGTGTATGTTCTGTACAACGGTTGAAGTGTTTTGACCTTCAGATTTATCAATCACTGTTTTATTTCAAAATTTGCAGTCCTTTACGTGAATATAATCACTGTTTTTTTTAAGCAATTTAATATAACCATTAAGATAAAGTGCTCTAGTTTTTATAAAAATTGAAATATCTCTTATCCTGAAGGTCATTTCAAACATGAATAACAAAGTAACACATCAAAATTGAAAAATTGAGATTTTGTTCATAAAAAAAATTTGTACAGAGTGGGCCCCCTTTATGTAATTTTTTGTACATTTTCACCAGTTTTTTCTGATTTTAGTAATAAATTTTTTTTCTGTTTTCAATTTTAGGATTTTTTTCTTAAAATATACTAAATAAATCTATAAATCACAAAGAAATCCCCATATCTCTATTTTTTCAAAAAAAAAGTTGTCGAAAGTAGTCAGATACCTTAATTATAATAATATGTTTAAAGAGTGATTCTCTCCCAAAGTGGTCCAAGACGACCTGCGAGGGGTCCACGTCAGCGAAGAAATGATTTAGGGGCCCATGAAATGTAGACCCCCATTTACAACAGTCGATCTCATAAAACCAAATCGAGACTTAAATTTTAAAAGAAAATTTAATCAAGTGGAAACCAGCTTTACTATTTAAGATTTATTTACAAAATTTATAATTTGCAGTTACAAGTTGACTGCATAAATTTTATTAAAACAAGGACCACTGCTTTAGCGTTTCTTGCCAGAATTAAGCTAAAGGAGTATAATATCGGACGTCGCGAATTTTCCCAGTTTCTCAATTTGCCACAGACAATCTGCCAGGAAAACAAAGCCGGTTTAAGCTAATTTTGGTCCCGTGGTGCAGATAATCTACGGGCCCTTTGGCACCATCGGATCCAAGGATGGGCTCTTAAATTCTGTGAAGTCCAGTTTATCAGGGCCCTTTCGAGTCCTAGGCCCCTTGGTGTCCACGCCAAGGGCCCAATGAATAAACCTGCCCTGCAGGAAAATAACGTTTTAACTTACATTCAATATTTAAATTCCGTTTTCAGATTTCGAAACTAGGTTTCAGAATGCTTTGATTATGGTAATACCACAGTAGGCAATGAGTTCATATAGTCACATTGAAAAATACAACGTTCGATTACAAGAGGAAATGATCGGAATAGCCTTAACGAAGATCTTAAAATAATATTCAGAAACGGATAACACAACAATTTGGGCTTTTTAAAAAGATATATCTGCTATTTATCCCGAATTATGGAACACATCTTGGAAACATTTTTAATTGCTTTTCTCGCGGTTGCCAATCTAAAAAAGACTGGAGACGCTAGTAATCAGGGAGATTTCGGGTTAAATATGATAAGATTGGTGACAAATGCTGAAAGTTTATTATTGAAGCCTCAGATTCATCCCTCGCATTAAAAACACGTGTTTGTTGCTCATTTATTTTATGCAACATTTATTTTTTGTATTAATTAAATTTTAATTAAATTAACATGCGTTTGATTAGTTTTAAACAGTATTCTTCTCTATGGTTAGAAATTAAAATCTTTTTAAAGTAAGTACCTCTGTACCAGCTGTCAAAAAGACCTTTAAGTTGATAAACTTGCAAAAATTCAACCTCGAACTGAAAAACGCGCCAAATGGTCCACGAGACAAAAAAAAGTTTGGTAACTTCTGTGACCGTTTGATGTTTGTATTGTAGTTCTCTCTTCAATGGATTGATGCGTAGAAGGTTGCGGCTTTCCAGCTCTCGTTTCTATGAATAATTTTAAAAAACACAATAATGCCTTCTAAAAAATTGTTTCCCTTTCTTCTGTGTATTAATGAAAAACACACCTGCATTTACATATACTCAACTCAAACTCAGTGGCGCAACAGCCCATGAGGGCCAAGGCCTACTGTGCCCATCCCAGTATACGTGACCATTGGGCGCTGAGGTGCATGAGCAGATGTCCCGATTAGGTGGTCAGTCTGAAGGGAGACCTCCAGTGTTAAAGTCCCTAAGCAAGTTTGGTACTCATTTATCGACCCACTGCAGTAGGAATGAAAGGCTGAGTCAACCTTGCCCAGCCCGGAAGTAGAACCCGGACCTGTGGTGTGGAAGCGCGATACGCTACTACTAGACCAGCATTTACATATACATTTAAATATTTGAGTGGTTTAAGATAGATATTTCTGTATTATAAATCATTTTTTCCTTAAGGGGACACAGTACGATTCAAATGACAAAAATCGGTCAAAAAATCAAATATAATTTTTTTAGCCTAAATTATTCTTTATATATTTTTCTATAACCTCCCAAAATTTGAAAGCTCTAAACTTGAAAAAAAACGCAGAATTATGATAGCTTTTACGTTCGTTTTTATTCGCATTCCTATGGCAAATCAAAACACGAAGCTTACTTATCTCGGAAAGATAAAATAACTAGTCTGTCTTCATTTAAAATGCTAAGGCTTTTTTTCTATTTTGCCTAATGCTTTGGAATTTTTTTCGCCTATTGCTAATTATACATGTAACAAAAGTTGGTATGCATTTTTGAATCAAAGCAATACTTATTTTTTTTAAAGTAATTGAACTCACAATTTATACATTTTTTAAGGAATTTTCATTTAGCATTCATAAAAAGAGGTATTGTACAAATACCAATCATGCTATCGCAAAACCCATACCAACTTTTGTTACACCTAGTTTGACGTACTTGTAAATCAAATTTCATGCGTGTACGTAATTTTTTGTAGGAGGAGTAGCATTTTAAAATCACTTCACAAATTTTTTCCTTAAAAAGTTGAAGGGTTAGCTTTTTATGAAATTTTGAGCACAAAATCTGTTTAACATGGTATACACACATAGGAGGCAACAAAAAAATTTTGAAAATTCTTAAATTTAAAATTTTTACGTAAATCGTACAACGTCCCCTTAACAAAGCTTACTGAGAATAATCCAACACACACACAGTGAAAATATTACAATTATTTCTAAAGCATTAAAAGTTCAATTTATTGGTAAAAATGCCCCCGTAGAAAGACATATCTTAAAGTGATTTCCAGCAACGTTTATTCAGTTGCACAAATGAGTTGAAATAGCACTCGTGGGAGATTTTATAGACAAGAGATACACTTAAACCTCCAACAGAAATAACAAAAACATATTCCGTATTTTATGAGAAGCTTTAAGGTTAATAAAAAGTGTATTGAAATGACTTTAGCATGCAAGAAAGGCCAAAATCAATTTTAATCATATTAATGTAAACATAAAATTCTAGTATAAAGCACTTATGGTATTATTGGTACAGAATTTCTATCACGAAAGTTTCAATTTAAATGTACAACATTATGAAATTCTCACAATGATTATTCTTGAATTGATACACACAGAAATAAAAAATATCTTCCATAATTCTTCGTTTTTGTAGGAATGAAAAATATTACTTTTGTATAAGATATTATTAAACATTATTCAAAATATTAACTGAGGCACTGCTACCAGAACCTCCTCTCCTCTTCATCGCAAGCGTTTGCATATAGTTTCAGCTTTTTGATAGTTACGCTCTTTTACTTTAGATTCTTTGATAGTTTGCCTTACTTCACATAAAAATTAGCTTTTTTTGTCTCGAAGGTCTTCAGACTCCTGTCCTAGCATCTTGATTTACGAGGGAAATGATTTGGAATATCTAAAACGGAAGTACAGTGATAATCTTGTTATCCGAAACTGAAGGGACTGAAATATTTTATCGTGTTAAAGGATATTGCCAATATATATATTCAAAAAAATTAAATTTATTATAACACCTTCTATTTACTTAGATGTGTATATATACACGTATTTAATAAAAATTAATGAAACAAAAACATTATTCACTAGAACTTAAAAATTTTAAATTAATTTATTTTTTCTTTTTAACAGAATTTCATGTTAAAGAATATTGAAATATAAATATATTGAACAAAATGAAATTTATTAGAGTACATTCTTTTTATTTACATGGATATGTATATATGCAATTATTTATAAAAAATCAATAAAACAAAAACATTCACAAATACTTAAAGAAATTTAATACAAAATTTTCAAGTTTTTTGAAAAACAAAACATTTATTGGGTTTTCGGAAAATAATTGGATATTTTTCTTTGCATTTTCCTTTTCAGTATCAAATGCTCCACAAATTGTTCGATGTTATCCAATTTGTTATTCATTTCATCATTGAAATGTGTGTCTAAATAGCTGAGAGCATACTTCTGTTCGTGATGTTTCTCGTTTCGGATGATTTTGTGTGGCGCTTGTAGAGGGTGCAGATTGAAAGTAGCTTAGATAAACAAAATTGGCTTGTGTCAAAGGCTATTTATTCGGAGGGTATTTTAAAGTTAAATAAGTTTTCCTCCTTTCTACGAAAAATCTGAAACCCCTATTTTTCATTTCACACCTCTTTTAAACCTCGCCTGCGTAGCTAGTGTTTTCCGTATATTGTTCATTCCCAGAAGGAATTTTTCGTGTTAAGCGTTTTTTGTTTCGTGTCAGAGGAAAAATATGCATGAAAATACATAGTTTGTTGGGACTGTTGAATTATTTCGTGTTAACCGATATCTCGTCTTAAGCGTTTTCACGTTAGATGTATTTCAGGATATATCAGTTTTTACTCGGGCCCCAAGATTTTCAGATATTCTAGAGCTGATCTCCATCTGTGTAAAAAAAAAGAACACATTCAGCAAAAAATCGTAAGCATATCTTTAATTTCTGAACAACCCCTAAGCTTCAATCTAGTCTGGTCAACTTTGCTTTCAGTTTTATCGAGCAAATATTACGTTCATTTTTCATTCATTCTAACATCCTGAACAGGTAACTAATTTGAAATCATCCTGTTAGAGAAAGCAACATTGATTCAATTTGTGCTCGGGCCCCTAATACTTACGGTGTCAGTGATTTGGGGGTTGACAGCAACTGAGAGAAGAGCTCACGGATCCCCCACCGCAAATGTAGCCACTGGAATAGGCTTCAGAACCCGTTGTGATCTTCCGGAGCTTAGAACTGTGTCTCGATTTTTCCATCAATACGCAACCACGCCGCGCTGCCGACTAACGTTTTGGAAAATTACAGACCACGTGCTCTCGCGGTCGAATGTTTTAAAAGAGCGCGTTTCTTAAAAGAATTGCCACTTAATCAACAAGTGACACTACAAGAGGTTTTTTTTTTTATTTATTTTGTCACTTATCTTTTTATTTATTTAATTTTGTTTTTGTGAAGATTTCTGCTTCGTTCAGACAGCAATGATTGTGTTCCAAGAAATGATTGATTCGATTCAAAACTTCTGATCAACAGTTAACCGCTTCAATATTTTTTTTTCTTTGTTTTCGTTTTCGCGCGTTTGTAGTTGAGGGAATTACAGAATTCTTCAATTTTTTTTCAATGGCGGAAGAAAGACTACATTGTGTGTGTGCGTGGATGCTGTGAAATGGAGTAAAAACTGAAAGATTTTTGTTTTTATGGAATATTTATTATAAGTGAGAAGAGAGGTGATAAGATCACGTGACCGTCAATCGTACCTGTCAATAGGATTGTTTATATCAATTGTTATTTTTAATGTTGCTGAGCAACACACTGCCCATCGATTTAGTAGTTCCAAACCATGACTGAAGACTTGTCACAGTAAGTTTATTTATTTATTATTTTTTTATTGATCTTTTTTTAATAGTATTCTAACTTTTAATGATTTCGTTATGGTTGAAAATTCTTGTTTGTCTTTAACAGTTGGGTAGACGTCAATTTTTAGAATGGAAATGATTGATTAAATTTCACTTGTTTTGACTTCCGATAGTAATTTATTTTTTTTATTTACTCTTAACATTGCTTTTTAATTTTGAATCTCTTTTAGAGAAAACAAATTTATAAAATCAGTTTTTGTAAGATTTAGTTTTAAAATTTAACCGCTAACTTTAAAGAAAAACGAGTGGAGTTATAAATTCTGCTATCAAAACTTAAATAAGCATGTTAATTTTTAATTTTAATTTTTTTTTATATTTTGGGATTTATTAATTTTGAAGTAGAGCAAGTTTGATATCATTTACAGTGACAATAAGTTTTTGAATTAGTTTATATCAAAAGATTATTTATGTATCTAAATGTTTTTAAAAGGTATGATTTATCAACGATTTATAAATTCTTGTTTAATATATCTGCGATTATTACTTTTGTTACTTTTAGTGCATTTTAAAACTTGTTGATGTATTGAAATGAAAGTAAAGATTTAAATATATATCTATTTATACGAATAATAAATCATTAAGGAATTATTTATTTCTTTGCAGCATGTTTGTATTATTATGATCAATATTGCCATCAATGCGAACTTGTAAATTATTTAAACTAAATAGACATGAAGTCATTCTTTATGTAAGACATAATAAAACATTTTAACAAATATATGCATTTCAAACTAATCAGTTTATTTAAAAACATTTTTTTTATAGAGAACTTCTATATATTATTCCTATAATTCTGTGATTAAGTAAAACTATGTATACCTTCAATAAAGCACAAATCACGTTTCTATTATGGTAATTTTAATTCAAATTACTTAGGATCAGTAGCGCACACAGGAATTTTTCAAGGGGGAGGGGGGTCCGGGGTTGAAAATTCACCATTCTTGTATCATGCTATTTTTGATTTTGTCGATTTTCAAGAACAAAACACAGTAAAAAAACTAATTATTGAATAAATAATTAGCATTAATTAATAAAGTTAATCATTAATAACAAATATTTAATTAAATTTTACGTATTATATACTTAGAATTATAACCAATCGGAAAAAAAATCGAGGGCTTTGTGGGGTCCGGACCCCAGGACCCCTTGTGGGCGCCACTGCTTAGGATAGATATACTATTTCAAATAACATACAAATTTATTGCTGCTTTTGAATAGATAGACTCTCATCTAAAGAGATCCGGTTGACATGTATTTATGTTAGCATTTTAATATATAGCTTAGATTTTGTGTCAGACAAAAATTATCGCTTTTTATTATATCGTTCGATTGCGATTTTTGCAAACTACTTATTTTTACAATTGAAGACACTTTCTACGAGACAAGAAAGTACTGAGGTGCATTTTAGCATTTATTCCAGAATTTTTTTTTGAGCAAAAATGTTTTCCGTTGACCGAGGAGAAATCCAGGAGACAAGAATATCATTTAATCGCAAGTATCTAGATACTTTTATGTGATATTAGTTTATTTTATTATTAAATTATTCAATGAATATTTTAATAATGATCTCCTTGGTTCATATCAACACTACTTCTCCAAAGTGAAGCAAAATTACAATTTTAATGCAAAACTATTTTTAAATTAAAATTTTTTTATTTAAATACAATTAAAAAAAACAGGTAGTTTGGAGTTTTTCTTCAATAATTGTGTTTAAAAAAACTAGTAGCAACAACAGAAAAATATTTTTATCTCGTGAAAAGCGGTATGTTTACAGTTAAACTGATGCGGAAAAAAAAAAACGCGAATAATCGTACTTTGCCTGTTGGAAAATGTTTTACCATTAATTTTCCTCCAATACAACCATTCTAAAAAATAATCTTATCTCCTTCTTTAAAGGTGTTTTAATGTATTAAAATTATTCCCCTCCCCCCCTTGAAAATACTGTTAATTTTTTTACCGTATTTTGTGCAATCATCTCATAAAATTCTTTTATTATAATAAAAGAAGTTCTTGTTACTACCTTTTATTGCTATAATAATTTCACACAGTATTTACGCGGTTTAGCTTATTTATGTATGCTAATTTCATTGAAAAATTTCATTTACTTTATTTTGCAAAATTTATTTTCGATGTCCCAACATTAAAAATATTACTTTAAATTTAAAATATACAAATTATTTTTCGCCATTCCCAAAAGTAATTTCTTCTTACCATTTTAATCATATGCTCCCTTTTAAGGCTGTTTTCGGTTAAAGTTAAAGAATAGGATCCAAAATCCGAATATTTTTTCAGATATAAAAGTACTCAAACATTAATATTATATTCTGGCTTCACTATCCCAAAGAGAGAGAATCGCTTATTTTATTATACTACCAGTGGCGCACAAGAATCCTGGGGTCCGGACCCAAAGCCCTTGATTTTTTTCCGATTCGTTATAATTCTAAGTATATAATACGTAAAATTTAATTAAATATTTGTTATTAATGATTAATTTTATTAATTAATGCTAATTATTTATTCAATATTTAGTTTTTTTCTGTGTTTTGTTCCCGAAAATCGACAGAATCAAAAGGAGCATGATGACAAGAATGGTGAACTTTCAACCCCGGACCCCCTTGAAAAATTCCTGTGTGCTCTACTGTATAATACTCATTTTTGTCCGAGTTGACACACTTTTTCTTGTAAAAAATTTGTTTCGCATTTTTTCTCCTATACCACAATGCTAAATGATCTATCCATTTACATGTTAAAAAGAAAAACTAATTATTTATGAAATATTTTGGAAAATTTTAAAAACACTATATCATAAACAAATGCATGAGTTAGAATGTCACAAATTTTTATAAAAATTGAGTCATTTTTTTCTGTCCAAAAATGTGTACCGCATTTTCACGCTCTTGTGCATATGTCGTAAACAGCCTTAAATTAAAGATACTTTACGCAGAGACGTCTTAAGACTTCTTGAGGCCCTGGGCCCTAACGCAAATGTAGGCCCCACCTATGACCCTTAAAAGCAAACTGTACATAGCGTACTTTGTGAAAAACTCGTTTAAACTATAACTTGAAACAAATAAATCGCTTACAACCGCAAAAACCGGCTACCGCCTTTGAATGAATGATGTGGTGATAGATCTAGGCCTGGACGACGGTCGTCTCATGTAGTCAGTTATCCAAAATTCCCAGTTTTTTGGAGAATACAACCGAAAGTAACATTTGACCGTTGAAATTCAAATCGCGATCTTATTGAGGCTGAGTCTAGAACGAGACGAGGCCCCCGTTGTGGCCGAGGCACTGGGCCCCGGGCCCAGTTGGCCCATGCCTTAAGACGTCCCTGACTTTACGTATGTAGAAATTCAGTTATATTTTTTTCTATTTTACTTAAGTTTTGAATTTAAACGTTTTAAAATTCAAATTTAAATAAACAATTGCGGGGGGTTGGGGTTGGATAAAAATGGGTGTTCTTTTTTATAAGTTACCGAAGAAGTGTAATGTCATTTAAAAAAAAGTATTTCGAAATCCTTATGAAAAAACCATAAGAGAACAAAATCTGGATTACTAACATGTACAAACATCTTTAAATTTTTTGAAGATCGAAATAAGTAAAGGAAAAAAAAACATGATATAAAACTAATACTTTGTTTCTACTTAATATATTTAAAACAACCTGTAGCGTTTTTAACCTTACGTTCATCCATGATCAAATTTTATTCCGTGAAGAACTAACTGTATAGCAAAGCTAGTCCTTAGATTGGCTGCAGCTGTCAAACGTAATAAAGTTTTTGACAAACGCTTTAGCAGTGCTGCACTCGAGCTATTGCAATTTTCCTTTTTCGAATCAATAAATGCCCTTTCGAACTCCTCCAGTCGAAAAAGAAACAAAAGGAAAAATTCTCTTTTGGTGTTTCTTCTTTTTTTTTTCTTCCTTTTGATTTTGTTATTTTCTTCATATTCTTATTGCTACGTCTTTTGGATTTTCAAAAGATAAGCGTAGGGAAGAAAGATTAGAAAAGAAAAGAGAATAACGCATTTTTTTTTTATAGATATATTTTTCTTCTCCACTTCTAACCATCGAATTATTTTAAAAATTGATCTGGATTGTTTCGCCGAGAAGGAAGAAGAAAAAAAAAATAGTGTGGGGCTAGAATTGATATTTACTTTGTGTGAATCGTGTATTTTTAATCATCTAAATTCATTAATAATTCAAACGATCTTTGACTTCTAGATAAAGTGGTATTGTTCTGTATTGTTTATTTTAGATGGATTAACTAGCTTTATGTATGCTGTGGCTCGATAAAATTAGGAGTGATTGAGTATTAATTGAGATAAAATGTAATAAATTTTGCATATTTTCCCCTAGTTTTTATTCATTGAAAATAACAGAGTAGGTTCTTCCTTCTTTTTTTTTAATAGATAATTTTTAAATTTATTTTTACTATATTATCATAAATTATTGTTTTAACAATTCATTTTGGTTAATTCTGTTAAATAATTCATTTATTTATATAATTGTTTTAAAATTATGTTGTGCAAAAAATATTTCCCGTCTTCAAAATCGGTATTTTTTCTGATTAAAACGTGAAAAGTTTTTGAGAAATTTTGTTTTGGATGCCATGTTTCAACTGTCTTTCAAATTTAAAGATTTTAACGTTTGTGTATTTATATGTTCTTCAACTAATTTTTGATAAATGGTTGAATTGGCACTTTTTCGGTTCGTCGGCGCAAGCGATAAAGTCGCCAAAAATAATACAACCGATGCTGTAATACATCAAAAATAGATATAAAACCAATGAGAATTGACTAGAAACATTTTTTTATGTGTATATTGTGTGTTGTCGCCAATAAAGCCTGCTTGGCAAGATTTGTGCCGGAGAAACGGAAAGGTACCCAAATTTCAAATATGTATTTATTATTTGAACTAATTAGGATCGAAAATGAAATGATATTATTTTTTTTTTAACAACATTCAGTGAAATAAAATGTTAGAATATTTGATGTGTTCACAATATCTTGCTATCAATAAATGGTGTATTTATAATTCTGGGAGAGGAAAAATTGTATTACTTAAAACTACTTTTCAAACTGGATTGAAAATTATTAAATTAATAGAGAAATATCTCTAAGATACAAAACCATAATAATTTAGAAGAAAGGGGGAAGGGTCTTTTTAACAAAAACTTATTTTTAGCAAACATTTAGCAACGATAGCTAATTAAAACATTTTAAAATTTCCCTACAAATTTAAAATATCTTTTCATTACCAGACAGTCTATGCAAGTTCATGAAATAAAAGTCCATACTATCTTTTGAAATCAATTATTCCAAATTTGCATAAATATAATTGCAAATTATCTTTTTTTTTTCTGTTAAAATTTTATCACTGTTCAAAAATTTCAGAAAAAACCCTTGTGTTCAAATAGTTGTTAAACCAGTCGGGTTTCTAGTTTTGCCGTACTGAGGAGAGGGGGCTGATCATTTCATTCTGGTCTAAAAATGCGAGTCACTTAGTTGCTCTCCCTCTAGTTGACCTCAAGGGGAGGTTAAGAAATAATCAGCCTTTTAGTATATTCTATACCTTAAAATAAACAAAATTGTTCGAAAAATAAAGCAACATTAATTTTTTAAGAAGATAATCGTTATATAAATCTGAGAAATTTTGTCAAAGTGTAAATCCGTTTCTAAACACCACTTGGTCCAAGCGAATAAACCTGACGTACCTCCAGGTTTTAATGTACCAACTGCATGCATCTCCACAAAAGATTAGTGGTGAGTTTTCTTTTTCCATTTTCTATATTGAACTTTCATATGTTAACATTTTTTGAGTGTTTTTCAAAACTATCGGTTAACTTTTTTAAATGTCCTTGATTTCAATTTATATTTTTTAACTGACGCTTTTAAATTTAAATTTTATTTGCTTAGAGTTATTGCCCAAACATATGTGTCTTGTATAGGTAATTATTTCCTAAAAAATAAATTTCTGAGACATATATTCTTAATTATCGAATTATTTTTCTTCTGGCTAAATACAAAAATTAATCTAACTCATAGTCAGCATCTTAAATGCAGATGTTGTGCGAATAATGAATATTTCTTGTGCATTGTTATCACGTAGGTTGTTTTTCATGTCACTAGAAACCCATATATCATTCTAGTTATGATTTCAATGCAAAGGAATCTCCATTCTGTTTTAATATTTGCAATAAGTTCTTGGAAATGTTTTGAATATGGAATTTGAGAAATAATTTTGCGTTGAAAGTACACTTCTAAGACTATTAATTATAAATTAATTTTTTATTACATGCATGGTTACTTGACTCCTCAGTGTATACATTCCACATTTTGAAAAACCACTGCCCTAAACCATATTTTTAAACGAATGAGAATTTACTCATAAAAACTGAATCATCATAAATAGTATATTTTAATTTCACATTCTTTTTTTTTATGATGGTATGTATGTATGAACTTGCATAACCTCCTGCATGTATTCTGAAAAAGAAATTCTCCAACTTCCATCAGTATATTTGATATAGATACTTTATTTTTATTATTTAAAATACTAGTAAAAGTGTAAAAGGAAGTACTGAAAAAGTATTTGTGTATGTTTTTCTAAATATGGATTCATAAATACTTACTAAATATTTACTCCATTAAATGATAGGCATATTCAATAATTTATTATTTTTCTTATCTTTTAAATGTTGGAACCCAATATTTTCCAACTTGGTACGCAGAGTAAATAATTTTTTAATAATTCATATTTTTAAATGTATGTAATTAAAATTTATTAAATTTGGTTCTTATATAACATTTAAAACAATTTGACACTTCTTCCTTAGAGACTATTAAGAATATCTTGTAGCCTTCAAATTTCATGATACTTTCTTTTGCATAGGCGCCTGCAATCTGTTGAGAATATTTTATTAATATAATGATAATTCTTAGAATTGTTCTTATTTTTTTCTTCCAGTATATCTTATTCGCCGTTTATTATACAAAAGAAATAATGTATACACAAACCATTCTTGTTTATACATTGTCCATGTAGCAACTGTTTTGGCAACTTGCCTGAAGTATATAATATTCCCTGAGAATGATTTTTACCGTCATCTTAACATTGTATTGATATCCCTATGTATAAATAACCATTGTTACTTTAATAATAATACTTAAATAAACTATTTATATGAGATGAAAGCCTGCGTCATTGGCGACGGCAAATTTAAACCACGCATAAGAACGGGAAATGCGCGACTGAGGCGCCAAGTTTCTTCTTCCAAGTTTTCATATTTTCAAAAAAAGCCTTGACTGAAGCGTAAAATCCACACGTAAAGCTTGAATATAATTTGGGTGCCTACAGTGCGAGCCTAATTAATTTTAAATCCGCATGTTTGAAAAAAAGAGCTCTTGGCTTTTCTCCCATAAAATTTATTAACTGGACACTGGCTAGATAGTCTGTCTAAAATCCGATAATGAGGCCACTAAATCGTTTGAAAACACCCTCTGATAGTACTCAACACATGGATAATGTAACGCTTTACACGCCACTTTACACTCCCCGCACCTTATTTGCAAGCGCTTTTTATTTACATGCATAAAGATTTGATGCCATCGCTTAGAACCTATCAGCTCCGGTACTATCCGCAGCGTCTGTTTTCTCTTTTGTGAACCAAACTATAGCTGCCTGATTTGATGGAAACACCATCTTGTTTTTTTGTTGGTTGTCGGTGGCAATGGGAAAAGACAGATTCTGTTTGAGGGTGGAATGGGGAGCGGTGAAGAGAGTCTTTACTTCGATATGGAACTGTCACGTATGTTTTGGCAAAATTTTTAACTCTGCTGATTAAGGACTTACAAATGCAATTTGATTGAATTTACGGTTTCGTTTTTTTAAAAATTCAGCGGTCACTTCACACACAGATGAAATAAAAGTTTTTTGTTTTATAATAATAGGTTGATTTTATAACTATAAATAAAATTTCATCAAGTGTAAAATGTTCAAAGCACATTTTGTATGCCGTGGTAGATATTTGATAAATATTATCTTTGACACGAGATTGTGTTATCTTGTTGCAGTAATTTTTGTCCGGAATATTATATATATTTTCTACGGAAAAATTATAGCTTTTATAGAACGAATTCTTAGTCTACTCAAATTTTCAGCTGCACTTCGAAATGTGATTGTAGAAAATACCAGTTAACGGTTAGTTTTTGTCTTGCTTTTTTCTTTTTACATGTTATAGTACAAATTCCTTTATATTTTGAGTATTAAATTTGGAGTTTGCCAAAAGCCAATATCAACACTCAACGAGGTGGAACCAGACAAAAATTTTCAAAGGGTATTAGGGGTACAGGGTCGAAAAGTCTACACTTTTGGTACATACGCCAATACGCCGTCCAACATATTCTTCTGATTTTTTGTCGATTTTTCAGGAACGAATAAAAATTAGTATAAATAAATAAGTAGCATTAGTACCTTGCTATTAAAATTTTAAAAACGTAATCCGGAAAAAAATCAGGACTATAGGGGGTCTTCTCCCTTTGTGTGCGCCACTGACACTCAATATAAAAAAATTTTATTTCCTTACTTTCATCAGAAATTTTCAGACTTCATTCGTTTTTTTCTTTTCCTCTACCTCTTCTCATTTCTTTTAAAATTCTACAGATAAATTATATTACGTCTGCCGGCTATGTTTTGTAACATATTTGAAAAATATTTTTACTTTCCTCGCAAAATCATACAGCCATGTAATGTTTTATATAAGAATTTGTCAATTTAAAATGCACAATTACTTATTTTGTGGTTTCCATTTGCATACGTATTACGGGAAAATTTAAAATATTAAGATACTGGCACGTCGCTTAAGTATTGCTATAAATACAATTTTTCAATTTTCCTGTGAACTACGTTGAGTAAAAATTTTTAGTTTAAATATGGAAATCCACATAAATATTTGATTGTTATATTAGTTTTTCGTATACGTTTTCTTTCGATGTGTAAAATAATTTGAAATAAACTTAAATTGAACTAAAAGTAAGAAACAGAGAGAGTACATTACAGCGAGAATGGTTTCTTTTAATTCCCCCAAACAAGAGAATCTTGTTAAAACGTTACTATAATAGATTAACCTTTTCATTTTTCTATTTTTTCAATGAGTATTAACTCGTTTATTTAATTTTAAATTAAACAATATTAATAAGTAATGTTCTTGTTGTCTTGTCCTTCCCAAAGGGAAGGAAGGAAAGATTTTTTTTTTGCCAGATCCTGAGACAGGTTGAACTTTTCGATGTACGCCTGTCGTTAACCTTAACCTTGAGCACAATTCTGGTGAAAGTACGATTCTTAGATCGATTCTACCCCAATTTTGAAGGAGAACACCGTGGGAGTGGTCAGGGGCCTCCCACCTCTCTCCCCCTTTCACTAACCTCTCGAGAGGACTTGCGGCTCGGCGGCTGTTTAGAGTACCCCCATGCCACGAAGGCACAATACATTTACAAACATCCATGTCTTCTCTGGGATTCGAACCCAGGCTATATGGCACAGCAGTCAGCGTCGCTGACAACTATACCAGATGGGTGACATAATAAAGTAATAATAATTAATAATAAAGTAATAATAGAGTTATTAATAGAGTAATTCCAATTATAATTTATCAGATCAGTCAATAGTGATAACTGCTAAAGGATTTTAACGAACCTTATTACGAAAATGTGCTTTTAAAATTTCTACACAGCATTAATTAAAATCTTTAAAAAAGCTTTTAAAAAAAAAAAATTGTTAAATAAAACTATTCAGAGCTGAAAATTATTTCTTTTATTCTAAACAGTAATAATTTGTCCTTAATATATCCTTTTGAGGTATGCATCTAAATATCTTCAGATAGTATAATTCATTAACCAGAACTTTATTTAAAAGGAAAATCAGTATTTCATAATTACCATTGCTTTAAACCAAGAAATAAAACATAAATTTGGGAAAACCCAACTTTTAACCTTATCGAAATCCTTTGATGTTATTTACACTCAGTCCCCCAATACCAGTTTAGTGTTTCCATATGCGGTTCACCCCTCTGCTTATTTGGTTACCTTCAGGCCAGGACGTTAGAAGTTCGGGGTCACATACGGAGGAAGTACAGCTGTGCTCCCGCCGCGACCCACACTCTCAATGGAAAAGGGTGGCTCCATTGTATATCCTCCCCTCATTCCAAATACCCCGAATGCAAGGACTTGCCCTCCCCCCAAAAACGGACGGATTCAAAATCGACTATATTTGGTATTATTTTGTTTACGCAACCTCGTGGATTGGATTTCGTTTCTGAGATTGGTTTGGAATATTGTGAAAATTGGTGTAGCCGCTTAAACAAATTGGTTTAAGTGTTACGTTCCTTTTTAACTGAATGTTCATTTTTTAATGAAGGATTATATAAAAATGAAGCATTCTTCTCTACTGATTTTCTAATAAACCTTTATTTGTGATGCGTAAAATTTTGATAATTCGCCTACTCTACGTACCGTAAAATCCGGCATATAACGCGCACCTATACTTTTAATGTCTTTTTTAATTTTTAGGTATATTCGCCCTACAACACGCACCCATTTTACGAAAGATCGAGAAATGGGCGTGTACAATGCTGGTATGTTTTTAAGCCCTTTTTATTCGAGGTATTATCCCAGAATTTTGAAAAATAGTATATTTTTAGAATCGGAATTCTTTAATTTCATTAGGCATGTCATTTCTTTCAAATAAACAGTAATCTGATCTATGTAGAAGTCTTAATTTTTCTTATGCTTATCTCTTTTTTTTATTTTTGAAACTATCATTTTTTTTATACCCGGCGTATAACGCGCACCCCTAAATGTCGACCTCATTTTTTGTGTTAAAAGTGCGCGTTATACGCCGGATTTTACGGTATTTAAAACGACAAATTTGAGAAAGCGTTATTATCGAAATTAAAGTCCCCAAACAGGAGCCTTATTTTTGATAAATTAAAAACGTCAAATTGAAATACTGTAGCTTTTCGCCGCGTATATATTCTAGGACTAAAAGCAATTTTTTTTTTAAATTTGTACTGAAATCTTTAAAATAAACCCCCTTTTTCTGCTACAGTACGCAAAATGTTTTAGGTGAGGGAAATTGATATATTAAGAGATTTGAGAAGTCATAAGGAGGTGATCTGAATCACAAGTTAAATTGGCTGGAGATCATCACAGTCAAGTAACTTTCTGACTCTTGTATTGTCCGGGCCATTTCTCCCATTAGCTTGAATTCATCCCCCTTCTCTGAAGGCTAGGCCCCATCCCCATTCAACACAACTTCCCCGAAAGGTAAAATTGGTTGTCGAAGGTTAAAAGCTGTCCTGCTTGTCTTGTCTTGTCCAGGGGTCAATGTCAAAGGGCGTGTGATCTTTTATGGCACTCTCAATGAAAAACTGGGCTGGTGAGAGGAAAAGCAAGACCCTCCGTGAGAGGATTTAATAAGTAACCTCAAATGCTACACAGTTTGTGTTACTATTTATGTTTCAATTGAAGTTTGTGTGTGTGTGTTTGTGAGGGGGGTTAGTGTATCTTAGTGCTTTTGTGTTCCTCGGTTACCTTTCTACGGTGCTAAGTATTTTTTGAGTATGTAGTAGGACCGTAAATTTAGTTGGTTATGCGATGTGCTCGTTGAATGCGAATTTCAGCATACCTTCATTTTTGCTACATCCTTTATAAGTTAAAGCAACACTTTCCCGATGGATTTACCCCTTTAATATCCCGGAATTCACATTTAAGTAGAGATAACAAAGTGCTTCTCTATACAGCTGCTGCTCGCGTGTCCCATAATTGCTTACGCTTGTCCTGCTGTCTGGGGTTATAAGGCTAAGACTAATATAAATATTTTAAATACTGTGTAAAATTTTATATTCGAATGGTCGTAAAAGTTTGTCGCTATATGCTAGAAATTGATTACATTAACAAAGCTCTTAAAATCAATAGTTTCAAAAGC
This sequence comes from Trichonephila inaurata madagascariensis, assembly GCA_019973955.1. NCBI lineage: Eukaryota > Metazoa > Arthropoda > Arachnida > Araneae > Nephilidae > Trichonephila > Trichonephila inaurata. The sequence continues at coordinate 110,003 of BMAV01008263.1, forward strand.
TCACATTCAAAAAAATAGCCATAAATTTTTCCAATAACTACAGTTTACGCAAACAATGCAAATATGATTAATTTAGATGTTTATAACTGCAATGACAATACCAAAAGGCCGAGAAGAATCCTACTGGATTCCTACAACCCGCCTTAGGTACTTTATCCTCGCAATAATTATGTAATTATTACACCCCAGTAAACTTTTAATTTTTTCTTTTATTATTTTGCTATCTTTTACCCCACTGGACAAGCGTATTCCACTTTTTAAAATTTTACTTATCCCCATACAGCCAGCCAGAGGCTATACTCACTTCCCACCTCCAACCAATGAGAGAGTTATGCCACCCACATAGCTCTCAGCCATGTATGAACCTTCCACGTCTTGAAGATCACCTTAAGCCCCTCCTCCCGAATTCCATAGCCTACATGCTACATCACATATTGTGTATTTCCACGAAAGCCAAGCCCCACTTCAAAGACTGGATGGGATTGAGGACTGTATCAGTCCAGATGCCCAAAAATAGACTGCCATCCATCCCGATGGATTTAGTATTCGTGAGCCCTTTTAGTAAGTCTTAGTTTTCCTAGCACCTTTCAAAGCATTTTCTCTTTATCAATGATTTTTAAATGCCAAGTCACACAAAAAAGAAGGAAACACTTTTAAGTTATATAATTTATGTACAGCACATAGATTAAAAGTAAATGTAAAGTATCGGTACAGAGATCAGTAGCGTACACAGGAATTTTTCTAGGGGGTTGTCTAGGGTCGAAAGTCCACCATTCTTGTATCATGCTCCTTTTGATTTTGTCGATTTTCGGGAACAAAAAACAGTAAAAAACTAAATATTGAATAAAGAATTAGCATTAATTAATAAAATTAATCATTAATAACAAATACTTAATTAAATTTTACGTACTATATACTTAGAATTATAATCAATCGGGAAAAAAATCAAGGGCTTTGGGGGGGTCCGGCCCCCTTGTGTGCGCCACTGGTACAGATTAAAAGTAAATGTTTTATAATGTGAGGAAATTCTAAAACACTTCAAACACCCTATCAACTTGAAAAGGTGCAAAATAAGTAACTTATTTTTAAAAAAATAATTTTTATTCGCAGGATTTGTCTTTCTCTTAGCTGCTCAAAATTTTTGATATTCCGAGTTTGAAATCATGACGTGATCTTTCTTAGATGATTTCCCGCTGTATAAGTTTTATAATATTTTTAACAGGTTTTCTGAATAGCTTGTCTTTTAAAGTTTTTAAAGTTTTACGTCTTTTGTAAGCTCTTAATTTGCATTAATTTTTATTCTGAACGTTTAAAAAAATATTTTTATTGTGTTATCTTTGTGTTTATTTATGTATTATTATTGTGTTTATTTATGTATTGTATTTACACTGTTTATATCTCTTCAATTGTATTCAGTGAAATTTTAGGGTTCTTAACGTTTTTCTATTATGCACTAGGCAGTGGCGCACACAAGGGGGGAGGCTTGGGGTCCGGACCCCCCAAAGCCCTTGATTTTGTTTTAAGATTGGTTATAATTCTAAGTATATAATACGTAAAATTTAATTAAATATTTGTTATTAATGATTAATTTTATTAATTAATGCTAATTATTTATTCAATAATTAGTTTTTTACTGTGTTTTGTTCCTGAAAATCGACAAAATCCTCAAAAAATAGCATGAGATACAGCAATGGTGAACTTTCAACCTCCGGACTCCCCCTTGAAAAATTCGTGTGTGCCCTACTGGCACTATACTCCGTTTCACCTTAAGTTGGCAGCGCTGGGAAGGGTACGGTGACCAAATCACAGCCGCTATGGGGTTACTCTAGGAGAAGAGTGTGACTATAACAAATATATATATATAAAATTCTCCATATTTATGAGCAAAAAAAAAAAAAAAAAAATGCTCGTAGAAAATTTGTTTTTAAAAATTGTAAGGAGGTTTTTGATATATGCTTCCTTTTATTTGAATTGAGATATTTAAGGGTTTGTACTCAAAATGTTTTTAAAAATATTGATCTAATTAATCCATCAAGTCGCAAAGCAAATGGCGTTGATTTGGCGCGAATACTTTGAAGAATGTAATCTTGAAAAACCGGTTTTTCTCTAGCCAAAAGTCAAGTTATTGTTTTCAACTATATTCTGTTCACAGGTATTAAAGAATAAATGCTTTTAAGATGTGATTAACTTAAATACATTCAAACCCCACAATTTCTATAATACATGATACATTTTAACAATTTTCTGTGCATTTGCTTTGATTTAAATTCCAAAACTAGTTGGAACTACTTTTTCAAGCGGATTGTTACATTCCCTACCTTTCCCAACGCTGCCAACTTGAGGTGGAACAGAGTATAGGTAAACTGAAGCCTTAACTACTGTATGCATTTCCAATAAATAAATTTATACTGCGATTTTTAAAGAAGGATATATGTAGTTGTGGTTAACATATTCACTGTCTTAAAATAATGTGAGATTATTTTTTGTATACATTAATAAACATTTTATTGAGTTTAAAAAAAAACAAACTTTAATGTTGAACTTTTTACAGACATATTACTTTTTAATTGGAAAAGCTTTTAATCGGAATATTGGAAAATATCTTTCGAATTTAAAATGCGAATTTTAATATTAATTATTAATAATTATTAATTTAATTTTAATATTAATTATTAATAATTATTAATTTAATTTTAATATTAATTATTAATAATTATTAATTTAATTTTAATATTAATTATTAATAATTATTAATTTAATTTTAAATATTAATAAAATAACCTTAAATTAACCTATCCTCTTTCGTTTATTTTTTTAAAAAAATTTATTTATTTTGCGTTTTAGTACCTATGAAATACAATTTACTTTCTAAAAATTACTGTCCAAGATTTTATTTAATATTCCTAATATTTTGAAAAAAAAAAATATTAAAAATAGCGAAACTGGGAAATTTGTGAATTCTATGATATTGAAAAGCAGAAATTACTCGGTGTTAATAGACTGACATTTCTGAAATGTTCACAGATATTTTTTAAAATACATCGCTTTAAACTACAGTGAAAATGAGAATTATTTTGTATTGAGAATTATTTTATTAGTGGCAAATTTATTAATATTAATAAAATCTATGTCGCTCTAAAGAGGAAAAATTGTGCTACATCAATAATGCTAACAGCAACAATAAAAACAGTTTGAAATGCTGGGAGTGGAGAAGGAGACCCCTATCAATAACGTTTTGTGTGGAATTCGACGGGGAGGACACGATATCCGGTCGTATAAATTCTATTGACCTTTTCTGGTCATCTTAGTCGGAAGTCTGAGTGTGGACTGTTTCCTAGAATCTCTCCTCTTGCCGCCTGAGGCGAGTTCTCAGTATTGTTCCGACGCTTTGTGTCAAAGGCTAGTTGACGCTCCCCATGCTATTGTTTCACCTCACATAGACCCTGACCCGATGCAGTCACTAAACTGGCCGGGTGTTGGATTGTTAGTCCAGAAAGAAGCTGTGCAGTTACTGTAGAGGCTGGTTGCAACAGAGAGGGAGGGCTTTTGAGGTTCATAAGGGAAACATTTGTATCTGTGTGTATTAATACCGGAGGCGCAAAGTATGAATGACAACCTGATGGAATCTTTAAATCCTAATGTTGTTTAATTATGAAACATTTTTTTGTCGAACACATGGATGAAGATGCGACCTTCAAAAGTTTTGAAATATGGGGAATCGCTTTTGTCTTGAAGAATATTTTCATCTAATATTTTAGAATGGAGCCAATGGTTTAAAAAAAAATTAAAATAGAAAAATAATTTTTTTTTGATATTAGTAAAGTATTGGAACACTGCCTGATAAGAAATATTCTAATATAAATACAAGTAGTACCAGGGAGTGCATTTACCAAGGGGTCCGCCCCCAAAGCCCTTGATTTTTTCGATTGGTTATAATTCTAAAGTAAGAGCAATACGTAAAATTTAATTAAATATTTGTTATTAATGATTAATTTTATTAATTAATGTTAGTTATTTATTCAATAAGTTTTTTACTGTGTTTTGTTCCTGAAAATCAACAAGATCAAAAATAGCATAATACAAGAATGGTGAACTTTCACCCCCCCCTTGAAAAATTCCTGTGTGCGCTACTGATATATATAAATTCCGCTGTTTTAAATTGAATTTCAGTAAATTGTTTGTTTGTTTGTTGCAGAAGTGCAACATTGCGCCGTAGTGCTGCAAATTACAAAACTTTTTTTTTATATGAGGATTTTATTATTCATCATAAAATGTTTTTTTAAATTTCTTACCTGGTAATTTATTTCGTCAATAAACAAGAGGAAGCATAAAATATAATGGATTCTTTATTATATCAAAAACACAGTTCTTGAGGCATCAGAGATTTTTATAATTGTGATTTCTGGAAGAAATGTACTTCATCTAGTGACAAAATGAGCATGTATTTCATTGCAGTAATCTTTTTTTTCTCAGATAAGTTATTAAAAAAAGTATTGAATGTGTTAAATTAAAATAAATCATGTGTTGCAGAAATGCAACAGTGAGAAATTAAGGGTTAAATGACTAACTGAGGCACAGAATGGAGCTCACTAGCGTAGCTAGTCCTGAGGGGCCCTGTATCAAAATTCCCTGGCTGCCCTTTTTAGGGGGACCCCAGCGCCGGTTTAATTATTGGCGCTTGGGGCGGGCGCCCAGGGGCTCGGAAGGACCCGGATAAGCTGGACTTCACAGATTTTCTGGATATAAATTTCGATCCACCAGTGACAAGGGGGCCCGTAAATCTTTTGCACCCAGGGCCCGAATTCAGCTTAAATCGGCACTGGGGGACCCGAACATTTTACGATTTTTTCTTACACATGTTTGAGTTCCCTGAAGCTTGGGGGCCCTTTATCACTGATACGGTGGTAGCTACGCCCCTGATGAAACAATCATTGAAGAATTGATTCCTGCCTATGAATGAAGCTTCAGAAATCAAAGCTTATAAAGTATTAAGTATTTCAGCTTTCCTATAATGAGGGATTGCTATACCGGGGTACCGAATACCGGTATTTTGAGCCATTTGTACAATTTTGTAATACCGGTATTCACAAGTTTAAATACCGTTTTTTCGGTATTTATTAGGAATTTTTTAAATTGTCTCCACTATATGTTCAGGGACCTGTTTTTGTTTGCATGTCTCTCTGACGGGCAAAATTAATTAGACTGCGAATATAAAGTTGCATCGTACAATCAAGAGAAGTGATAAAATATGTAAATCATCCAAGGAGACAGGCCAAAACTATCCTATTACAGCTGAGAGCGGTACTGATAGTCTGATATTCGTATCTGAGAAAACAAGGTTGTAGTTGTGAAGAAAGTGCATAGTATTTCGATATTTTTTACATTGGTGAGTTTGTTATTCACTATTTATACAGCCAATTGATATCATACGGTACAATTGATGCTTTATATCTCTGCAATGATCCCATTTAATACTGTTGTAATTTATAAGTTACAAATTACTTTTCGTGATATTTACACTCTCTAATAAAAGTGGCAAATGAAACAAAAAGAAACACCTGTGTTTTCTTTCTTTTTTTAAAATTTCTACTCTACTGCTATTAAAACCGGTATCCCGATATTAAGATCTAAAAAATACCGAATACCGGTATTGAACTTTTGGCCCTATATTGCGATCCCTACCTATAATAAATGAAGCAAATCAAAGGCACATCTTTAGCATCTGAACAGAGATGACGAATTAAAATGAACACTGCGTTACCAACATAAAATGAATTTTGTGTTTTAAAAGAATGAATACTTAGTCCTTCGTACTAAGAAATGTCCAGAAATGATCGAAAAGTCCATTATTGATCCCACCAGACCTTCTTCATAATTAAGTCCCATTCCCATCGCAAGTGCACCAACTCTACCTGGCCCGACCCTCCCAAAGCAAAAGAAAAGAAGCCTGTGCCCTGAATTAATTTCGATTCCAGGTGACAATCTTAACCTTCCATTTACCGAAAAATCTCCTGGGGCACGGCAGTCAGTTTATAATTAGGGTTTGGTGGCGGCTGGCTGTTGTTTTCTTCTGTCGTGTGTGGAAAAAAAAGAAAAGAAAAAAGGAAGACACCTGCCGGGGGTGTCACGTGACCTAGGACGCGTGCCCAACACGCGCCCCTCCATTAACCGATGCCCCTGCGTGCTTCAAGACAAGAGTAGAAGGACATTGCGCAACTTGTAGAAGTGGCCTGGTTTTTTTATTTTATAGTTGAAGTTGGATTTCCTTTTGTTCTGGTGGGCTTGATAATCTCTTGAAGAGACAGATATGTTGTAATGCATTGGCGGTTTTGGAAGTAGACACTTGCTCTCTTGGAATTAAAAAAAATAATAATAAAAAGCAAAAGGGAATTTTCTGCATCTGTTATCCTGTAGGATGGATTTTTGAATTATTTGTTGCGTTTATCAATTGTACTTTTTCCCTTTATAACTAAGCATTCTTCTTATGTCGATAACTTTTTCCAATATTTTTAAAAAAAGAGAAATAGAAAATCAAATTCACACTGGGGAAATGGTCTTTTCGTCCCTTTTACCAGTGGCGCACACAAAAACTTTTCAAGGGGGTGGAGAATCCAGGGTCGAAAGTTGACCATTCTTGTATCAGGGGCGACTTTAGGGCCGGACAATCCTGACCTCTGCCCGGGCCGCAAATTTTAAGGGCGGCATTTGGATCGAATTTGAAAAATAGTTCTTTTTGTTACAAAGAATTTGGTATATTTTTTGAAATATTATTGGGTGTGAATTTGATATTGCACATTCAACGTATCTTTTTTATTTTTTTATTTTGTACTCTGTATATGTAATGACAGTTTTCTTTCATGTTGAATCATGAAGGGTTCAAGGCGGGGGAGTATATGTTAAAGCATGAAATTTAATATGTTTAAACATCTTTCACTTGTAAATTTCTCCCCATCCCAGAGTAAAGTCACAACGGACATTCCTTTCAGCTATCCAAAAGGGGACAAGGATAATAAGAGGTATTGATAGATAGAGCTACAGGAGATGTTTTATTTTAGTCTTGAGTGTAGTTACTATAAGTTACAACAAACGTTTCTGATTTCCATCATCAGTAGACTATTTTTTGAAGAAATTGGCCTCCTCAAATGGACGATTCCTTCTTTTATGTTTCACTCGTTTGATATAATGACAAGTAATTATGTACTTAATTTCGAATTATTTTGAATTTTTTAAGAATTAAAATTATATATATATAATTTTTGTGTGTGTGTGTGTGTGTGTGTGTGTGTGTGTGTGTGTGTGTGTGTGTGTGTGTGTGCAGAGAGAGTGCATTGGAGAGCATTTTCTATTTTTGTCCGGGGCGGCAAAACTGCTAGAGCCGGCCCTGCTTGTATCATACCTCAATACGCCGCCAATAATATTCTGTTGATTTTGTCGATTTTGGAAGAAAAAAAACAACAAAAAGTAAATTATTTAATTAATAATTGACATTAATCAATAAAGTAAATTGGTAATAACAAATGCTTAGTTAAATTTTATGTATTACCTACATAGGATTCATCAATCGAAATAAAAAATAAAGGGCTATGGGGGGCCAAACCCGTGCCCCCCTTTTTGTGCGCCACTGTCTTTTACTTTATTACTGTTATCTTTTTTGCCTAGGTATTTTTAATATTAATCCTCGATACACGGTTGTAAGGTCATTTTTTAGAACTTGCATGTTGCCCTGGTAAAATTTTTCGGTATAACATATCGAAAATGTAATTATTAATAGTATAAATTAATTTCCATACAATGAATTTTAGTCAACTAAAAGTTTTCATTTAAGTGTCACTAAATGTTTTTCAATACTCTTGGTTAAGTAGAGATCAATATATAATTTTTTTTTAAAACTTCTTAGTCTTCATTTGGCTCTTCAGCTAGAATACTACAAAAAATTTTAACTCATAAACTCTTAATGAATTTATTGTCTTTTACTATGCTTTTTAATCATACTTTACTTTCATATTATTTAATTTAAAAGTAATTTATTCTGACGATTTATTAAAAAAATTTCATGATTTTATATATTTAAAGTAACGTTTTTAATATTTTCGTAAATTATTTTATCAGAATATTTTAACACTATTTAAAAAAAGTTTTGCTTAGATTTCATGTTGAAGTAGTTGCTAGACAGTTTACGTATTTATTTACCCTTTATTCTTAACTTTATATGGAGAAAAAATGAAAAGTTTAAACGTATTCTTTTTTTTTAAAAAAACGGAATCGTTTGGATATAACCTACTGGTTTGGATTAGAAAGGGGGCTGTTAGTTAACTGGCTCTCTTCGGGGCAGGTTTCCCCGTGTGTTTAAAACCCAGGGCCCGGGATGAGCTATTAAACCCAAAGGGGGTCATGTAGATTTTCTGCCCCCAGGGCCAAATGAGCTTAAACTGGCACTGCTTTTCATCACTTGATAGAATTCAAAATTACTATAACTGCCTCTATTTCCCTATTATTGAATTAGTTTTCTCCCGATGCCGAAAGCGTTCCCAAAATTTGTTTGTTAAAAATCTTATTTTTTTTCAATTAAATATTTATGCCAATTGATTGCCTCAGATCTTTTACTCACCAATCTTAAAAATAGGCTTTTTGTAAAAAAAACAAAATTTTTTAATTTTTATAAAAATTAGTTGATGATTTTTTTGGGTTTAAAAAAACAACAACCTAGGGTTGAAAGTTGTTTTTACTAAATTCCTTCGAATCTAGTGTAAACACAATGGAAGTTAGCCATCCGTAAATTCCTTTTTCTTATAAAATTATAATAATTATTCATCCTGATCATTATTTTATCATTTTGATGTATGTTATTGTTCATTACCTGTCAATACTTTGATTTCAAACACAGTGTATTTGAATGAACTCTGTGTTTCTTCCAAAGAATTGAATAGTTAAATTTTCAAACATTTAATGTGTTGGAAAAATTTATTAAAAAGAAATAAATTTTTTAATAGAATATGATACAAAATATATTAAGGCTGTCTTCGGCTTATGTTAAGGAATAGGGACAAAATTCGGAATATTTTTTCAGATATAAATGTACTCCAACACTAATATTATTTTCTGGCTTCACTATCTTATTGATAATCACATAGTTTATCATATTCATTTTTTATCCCAGTTTTGACCCATTTTTTTCTTTTATAAAATGTGTTTCGCATTTTTTTTCCTATACCGTAATGCTAAATGAGCTATCCTTTTACATCTTAAAAGAAAAAAACTAATTATTTAGTTAATATTTTGAAATTTTAAAAACACTATACTATAAACAAATGCACGAGATACATTGTCACAAATTTTTATGAAATTTGAAGAATTTTTTTTCTGACCGAAAATGTGCACCGCGTCAAGTTTATGCTTTTGTACATATGGCGAAAACACAGCCTTAAGATCGTTTAACCTAATATTCGATGATAAAATTTCTGGCGAGACTTATTTATTATCGTCACTTTATTAAACTAATTAATAATTTTTAATTTAGACATTTATGTTTATAATTTTAAAAGTAAGTCTACATTATAAAGCTTTCTAAATATATGCACAAAAATTTCCCAACGGTCATTTAAATTCAAATCATTCACGCCAAGAAAACAATTCAGAAATTATTCCAACTTCACTTTTTGCGTGCCAAAATGATTTGCGTTCTCACCTAAAAAAGAGCAAGGTTCCATGCGAAAACGAAATGATTATTTCCGCAGCAAAAGTCAAAACATTAAAACAATTAGAAAGCCTTTTCGTTTCAATAGGAGAAGCTCCCATTCCACGCCCCTAAATTATTTATTCTACATCCCGTCCCCCCTAATCCGACTTCGATAAATTCATAAACACGCTTGTTAAAGGGCAAACACAATACGTGCGAAGGCAAATACATAAAATGTTTTCAAATTGTTTAAGCATTCAGCAGCATTAGCGGATGGAAATCCCTCCTCGCTCCTCGGAAAATGGCGTCGAGTGAAGAAAATGTTATTTAGGTTAAGAATAAATTATTCCTGAAATTTTCTCTCCCCTCCATTTTTTCCCTCTTTTCCTGGATGTTTCTTTTTATCTGCGCTCTTTCTCCCCTGTCTCCCATGCGTTGCGTCCTCTGCTGAAGTTCGCTAGCCCGGCTTTCCTTATTGGTCGCAACGCGACGTGCTTATCCGTTGGGGGAGGTGTACAAATATAATTGGTGTTAATTAGCTTTTCACATGATCAATATGATAACACATGGAATTGGGGCTATAGATGTGATTAATATAAGATTTTTAAAAAAACAATTGTAAGATGGGGATTTTAATTAATTTTTTAAAATTACCCAATTTTAAATAAAACTTTTACAAATAAATTCAATCACTTGCATTAATTGATTGATTATTTCATTAATGTTCACACTTTGACTCTACATTTGGTACTCAAGGGCCCCTTTTTTGTCAAGTGTTGAGGACTTACTTTTTTTAAAAAGGTTGTAAGACAATTTAACGAAATCTTTTAAAAGTTCTAAATCGATTGTATGTAAAATCTTTAATTTGAGATATTTTTAAATTAAAAAGGAATTACTGTTTTTTCCGAATCAACCCGCACTTTTTCCAATTTTAAGCTATTGAAAATCGGTGCAGTTTAAGGCCGATCCCCCGTACACGTTTCAAGCAATTTTCGCATTGTGCTTTTTTACTCAGTTATAAACCCGTTTTAAAAATTTTTTGTAGAGAGTTTCCAAAAAGTTGTTCCAAATAAAAAAGCGAAATTCCACCAAGGGGTTCTTGGGCCCCCTCATAAACAAGATGGGGGCTCCGGTTTCTCTTTAAAACTTCAGATATGCCGTATAATATTTTAATGGTATAATATTTTAACGGCGTATAATATTTAAATAAATGGTGTCATTTTTAGTTTTCACCCCTCAACAATTGCGCAAGCGAAAATGAAAGAAATAATTTTGGGTGTTCATTTTCCGAAGCAGAAAAATCGCGGGAATTTTTTTAAAGTGGAGATAGAGGCGGCTGACGTCAGAATGTCGTTTTTTTTACGGGAACCCTTTCCCTCAGATTCGGCCAAAATTGGACGAAAAATTGCATGAAAAATATACGTGTGATACGGCCTTTTTGAATCGAATGGGGGAATTCGTTGGTGGAGGGGAATTAAAATATATAATGGTTTAAATTATGGTTCATGTAAAAAAGGTTTTTTTATTGGTTAAATAAATTAATTATTCACTTCTCATTATTTCTCCTTTTTTTTTTTTTAATTTCGGGAAAAACCGGATATTGATAAACCTTCCCCCACTTTTTTTTTTCACCAAAACGTTTGGGGTTTTGGGTGGGTTTTTAAAATTTGAATAAATAAATTAGTACCTGTTCAGAATGTTAAAAATTTGGGGAAAAATTTTTCCCCCTTTAAAAACAAAGAGAAAATTTTTAAAATCCCAAAAATTTTTATTAAAAAACTTTTGATTTCAAATTAACAAGCCTGTAAACACTATTTGATTTTCGGTTTAATCTATATGCTTCTTTTGGGGTTTTAATAAAGAAATCAAATTATTTTTTTTAAAAATTTTAAACTACATGTGGTTTGAAATACGAATGAAAAAAAGTATCGAAAAAAAATATTTTTTAAAAAAAAAAACAACTTAAATTTTAATTGCAAAAGAAAAAAAAAAATAGAGCACTTTTTCGCAAACCCTAAATAAAACGGTAACCAAA
>BMAV01008264.1:0-55844 GCA_019973955.1 Trichonephila inaurata madagascariensis
GAAAAAAGAAAAAAGTTGAAAAGAATTACCACAGCAGAAAATTTTTTGCCTCAAAAACTTGTGGCAAAGAAACTACAGATATATCAATCAACAATGTATCGTCAGCTAAGGAAAATTGGCTATAAAAAAGTAAATTTTCTACTCTGTCATCAAATGTCTATTAAGACTGTAGAAAAACGAAAATAACGTTCGGGGCCTCTGTATTTAATGTTATGCAAAGGTAGATACAACACGTAGATAATCTCGGATGAAGTACTGTGTCATATGTCATTCACAACTTCCAAAATGAAGAAAATATTTCTCGCAAAAAGTGTCGCAAAGATGCAGCTGTTTTGCAAAGGGCAATTTGGCCGTCAGGTGCTTTGGTATGGATGGGAATGTCCCTTCAAGGCTTAACGAAACCATTTTTTGTATAACCGAAGTTTAAAATTTATGTTAAATACTATCATAATGAAGTTTTGAAACACTTAATGAGAGAAAGTAAACGTCTTTACTCTCAAGGAAACTTTGTTTTTCACCAACATTGTGCACCAAATCATATTGAAAAATAAACTATAAAATGACTGAAATAAAAAAAATCAAATTTTCTTCCTTCTGATAAATGAATATCACTATCCTCTATCTGTGTTCCTTGGGATTATTTTTTATAGGGATACTTAAAAAAACAATTAAATCGACGTAAAGTAAGAGCATTTCAAAAAAGGGCTTCACAAAAAGCAATTAAAGAGGAAGTTGGAAAAATACTATCAAAACTGATCGAAAAAACTCTTTTAGCTTAGCCGAACCACTTACGTAAAGTGTATTTGCTAGAGGAAACCACATTGAAAATTCCATGTAAATAACTTTATTCAATAAAAATTTATGATGCTCTGAAATCGGTCACACTATTTATGAATCAACCGGTAAGTTATAATAAAATTTTTGAGAAAAATGGGTACCAATCTTAATAGAAAAGAATCATCCTGATGTGTGATGTCATATCTTACTTCAGCACCCCATACCTAAAAAATGCATCTAGCTTCTGTTTTACACAGTGTTCTACAGCTTAGGCGGGCTGGGGAAGCTTTGGAAATTTTTATGTTAAAGGACAGATGCAGTGAGTAGTTGTTGCTCTATCAGAAGCTCTTTAGCGATGATACTGTTTTTAGGTTGATTCTCATTTTTCATGTTCTTTTTTTATTGATATCATAACGGAGGCCTTAATTGATTACCGGTATCTGAGATATCAGATCCTTTCTTTATTTTTATTTTTTCGGTCTTAGCGAGGTTCGGCTTGTAAGGTCTCCAGAGTTCCACTCGAAGTTTCTGATACGTCTGGGACTCTGCTATGTTTTTCTCTTCCAAGTTTTTTTTCTAATTTACATATTTCTTTCCCTCAAAACCATTCATCCAAACGTTTCCTACTCACACCTTCTTTGAAGGATTCTGCACATAACTAAAAAAAGACATTGATTGACGTTAATAGTGACAAAATTATTATCGAAATAACACAATTTACACATAACTGAAATTTTTTCACAATTGCAGTACATGATAGTAGGAATAAATTCATTCAAAATTAGAAGAATTTTAAGATTTGGTCATTTATCACTAGTAGTATTGAACAGATATTACTGAATTTATTAATAGGGTTGATGTAATACGAAAAGCTTTGCAACAGTTATAATACACGTGCATGACCCTGCGTAATACTCATTGGAATTGGAAGGTATGAAATAGCGGTTACTGAAAAGTGCAAAAAAAAAAAAAGGTTTATAGGGGGATGGTCCTTTTACACACACAAGACATACATGTTACGAACCCTGTTTTTATACTAGATAAGGGAGTTTATCAGTTCATATGGCACTTGGTGCCCCTCGTTGAGCAATGCTATTTCCAGACCTTGGATGGTTCTGCGAGGGGGATTGCGAGTTCCGATTACCATCCTCAGAGCGTCTCAGGTATGTTGTATAGGATTGAGGTCCGGATATTTGGCTAGCCAATCTCCATCGAATATCCTAACTTTGAATTTCGTAGACCAGATGTAGCCTCGCATTGTACTCCATTTAAAAGAAATCAGAGCAAACTGCACCTCTAAATAGATAGAAATAGAGCTTCTAGACCTCAGCCTTATACCTCACAGTAGTTCCAATTCTTCTTTAAAGAATATGTAGGGCCATCGAACGTAATGCTTGCCCAAACCATCAAGCCTCCACTGCCATAATGGTCGATTTCTCGGATATTGGAGAGCAATTAGTGGGTACTTGGTTCTCTCCATATAATAGTACTGCGAGAATTACTGATTAGACTGAACCGGGACTCATCAGTGAAGAGAACGGTTGCTCATTTATCCATACTCCAATCTCTATGACCTCAGGGCCATTTTAATGAACTTGTGACATCTCTCGCGTTCTTCTTCTAACATAACTCCTACGTTCTTTGACGGCCACGATTAATGGCAAAACTTTTCCAACCCAATACCAAGAAGAAAAACGAAGCAAAAATGCAAATAAGATATACTTTAAAAGGATAGAAGGTTTAGTGAGAGAGAATGGCAATCTTAGAGAAAGCTTAGTGCGGAACAGTTCGGAACAAGTGTTAGACGGCCTACTCACAAGGAAGAAGGAAACGCCCACCGTCGATAATAATAATATTTATAAGGAAGAGTAATAGTACCTGAGTACACCTATCTACAAGTAGCAGAATAGATGAGTCTTCAACCAAGGTAGGAGGATTAATTTATAAACGGTAATATTTTGTATAGAAAACTAGATTAGGCAGATAATTAACCATACTTAGGATAAGTGATCTAGTGGTGCGATCTGACTTAAATATTCAGTCTAATTTGTGGCTTATTCTCACTTAAAGAAAGTTGTTCATTAGATATAAGTAATTTAAGTTCTTCTTAATAAAAGTTGTATTAAGAATTATAAAATGTCTCATCCTTTAGATAATCCCACACCTCTAGCTTACGCGGATCCAACACGTCATAGCTATCGAAGGATGGCTATGTCACAAACTCTCCTGTTCGCAGAACCTAGCGGGACACAAAGAATGAGTTTTCTAATAAGTCTTCTCTCAAAATCTTTTGGAAACGGGAACCCTTGAAACTCGGGTTCCTGTGACCTCATACAACTTACGAGAGATCGCAGAAGCTGTAGCACACCTGTTTCGTCTCACTGTAATAAACAAATGGAGATTTTCTCTCGTCATCATTGCTCTAAAACATAGGTTCCCAACCTTTTTTGAATTGATGCTCCCTTTTCTAGTGAATATTTCGATACAGCCTCCTCCCACTCTAGATAAATAAGAGCGTACATAATACATGGTAAAAACAAGAATTAAACTAAAAAACTATTCTATTACTAACATAATATATTATTTTATTTTATTTTTTTTCTAAAGTCTCCAATTTTTTTGCTTGCGAATCTGAAGTAGCTATTGTCACAAATATATTTAAATGTGCAATACAGTCGAATTTGTTTTTGTGTGGTCTTTTTTTATGCGATATCCTTTTTGTGTGATTTTATTTTTGTGCGACTTTTTATGTGCGACATTTTTTTATGTGGTGTATGAATTTCAATGGCTTTGGCGCCACTGTAATGTTTCTTATCTATTTACCAGTGGCGTAACGGAGAATGTTAGGAGCCCCCTCCCTCCTGAAAGTCAGGTTTCGCCTTTAATATTTTATAAATTGGGTAAATACGTATTTAGTGTAAGTCAGGCCTTGGGTCCCTAGGGTTCTGCCCCCCTCCGTGATGTGGGGGTGTACGTTACGCCACTGAAATGTAGACACTTCAAGACGCTTTGTTCATTTGTTATAAACATTCTCCCGACAATGCGCCTTCAGTTGGTTTCTCTTAACGCTCCAGCAGCCCGCGCTTGATTGAAGATGAAACTTTTAATGACAGCGAAAATATCAATAATTTGATAAATTATGAAGACGGACAAGAAGCCAGATTCTTTAAGAGCGGATAAAAATATGCAGGGATCCAGCTTTCCAACAAATTGGAAAAGCATTTTCTTAAAATAGATACCAGTTAAAAAAGGAGTATAAAATTCCAAAAAGGGCTTCAATCATGTATAACTGGTTATCGTGATATTCACAAGCAACTGACCACAGGTCCTTCGTAACAAAAACTCATCTCTTACTTTAAGTTGCCAAAAAATAAATCAATTGAAATTGCACCTTCAAGTGACGAAAGGAACGATGAATTATGTATGTGCATTTTAAAGACTTATCCGTATATACAATGAGAAACTATATGTTTTTAAAATGTTTCCATGTGTAATATTTAATTATTTAATTTGTTATGGAAGTTGTGATATGGTCGATCTTTGTCGACCATATCGTGGGGTTTCATCGTAAGTTAGAGGTGTGGGATTCTCGAAATGATGAGACATTTTAGAATTCTTAATATGACTTTTATTAAGAGTTTAACTTAAATTACTTATAAATCGAACAAACTTATATTAAGTGAGAATAAAACAAAACACGTAGCAGTAGTTAACACAGATCGCGCAATTGGATCACTTATCTATATAATTATATTATATCCGCCTACTCTTAATCCTAATAATATATTCGCATTCAGAATATAATCTTCCTACCTTGAATTCTAAGCAACGGTCCAATCCACTTCAGATATTCATCTAGGCTCGAGTACAATGGTATGTACTTTGAATCAATGGCGAGATTTCCGTGATTCTTGGGTAGGCCGTCAATTTACGCTTCTACCTTTTCTGGACTGAACTTTCTCTAAATTGCCATCGCGCTTACTAAAACTTCTGTTCTTTTAAAGGTTATCTTATTTGCATCTATCCTTCGTTTCACTTCTTGGATTTGGGTTGGAAAAGATTTGCCATTAATCGTGGCCGTCAAAGAACACAGAGGTTATGTTAGAAAGGACGCGTGAGCCATCACATTCCCCTCCAAGAAGCAGAACGTGATTTATTCAAGGGGCCCCTTGACCCTTAAGAAATTATGTGCCTAAATTTTTATTTCTGAATCTCCTCACTTTCTAAGTTTTATTTAAATTTTAACCTTGAATCCTCATTTTAACTCTTAATTTCCAATATTTAACTTTTTAAATTTTTCCCTTTTTCATCTTAAAATTAAATTTAATATTCCTCCTTAATTGAACTCTTGACAGACACAATAAATGTTACTCAATTAACTAGACCAACATTAACAGTTTTGCATTTTAATCATGGTATATTCTCACTTTTACATATGTGGGTATACCCCATCAGGAGGCAACGGACGGGGAAAAAAGTACATCCTTGACTTGGATGAAAAAAAACTGAGGTCCATATATACCCCTTAACTAACTTAACTCTATTTAAACACTACTTAAATATCACTTAAGGCTTCACTATACAATTGCCTGTCTTTCGACTTCCATCCATTCCAGAATTTTCAAATGGGCTTGGAGACTGGGTTTTCTTCTCAAGTTGAGGGATACATTTGAAGTTTGGGGTCTGACCTGAGGCAGAAACTCTTTACTTGGCAAAGTCTATATTCACATAATGCAGTATGTTTCTGAATTTTTACATACATTATGTGGCATTTTTAAATTACAACAAACTTGCATGTGCCTTGCATCTGGTTCCGTTAAACTCCCCAAGCCGATTACTTGCCATCTATTTAATGTTATTGTTAGTGACCTGACTACGCCGCGTTTCCTGGACAGATGCACTTTAACTCTGGAACAATACAACATGCCTGTATATATATATATATATATATATATATATACGCTATACAATTACAAACATTTTCAGTAAATGGTAAAACAAATAACCGAGGAATTGCATTATCTCACAAAGTCATACATTGAAAGTAAACAAATGCATAATTACAATTGTTTCTCCATCAATTGAGAAAAACATTTTTTACAAGTCAAAGTTCAAAAAAATATACACTCATTGTAGGTATTAACTTTTTACTTGGATTATAACTTTTCAAGCACCGCCGAGACTTCCTTCTTTGCAATAATTCTTCCGACCACTTGTAGAAAGAACATAAAATGAAACAATACAACCTTATTTTTAGGCACCTCCCATTAGTACTTACATTGATAAGGTGCTATCGAGTGTTCGCTCCTTTTCTCATTCCTCAGTGCTCTTTGATCCCATATGTTGAATGATGCTTAGGGTCTACATGGTTCCTCTTCGGCTGTTTACCCTAGCTTGAGGCGACCTTACTCCATTGGCCGGTTGGGACTCCTGATCCCTTTTTAGCGTGGTCGCAGGGTTACATATTCCTTTCTATCTTGAACTCCAGCTGTACCCCATCGGTTCTTCTTCCCACCACTTATATAATATTATCCGATGACAATGGTCTTTATTCATGTTTTGGGGTCTACATTTCACCCATTTTCTCTGTGGTCCACTTGACCCAGATCCATACATTCGTTTACTCTCCTCTATCTGGACGCTTTCTTTTAATTCTTGTGTATTCACTGGAAAAAGAGTTAGGCAGTGATCTGATGAGTGATCGCGCTTATCGGCAATATCCGTGTGTTTCTCACATTGCTTTGAGCTTGAGATTTATCCTTTTCCCTCTAACTCACGCTTTATGCGGCTTTTCTTGCTGCTTCCCATATTGCGACTCATTTGATCTTCGATGTACGTTTTTTGGCTACTCGTTTCCTGACGTGAACCAATACTATCTGAGTGACCTGTTCCTAACTCAACGCAATCACATTTCCTAGCGGCGATATATTCTTATGATCAGCGTGGGCGGTTTGGCACCTTTTTTCCTGACCTCCATATTACAATATTATTATTATTTCTTACTTCTAACACTCTATACGGACCTTCAAATTTTTTGTTTGAATTTGGAACAGATTTAATTAGCTGCTGAACTTAAAGGGGTGTGTCTCTAATAAGACAGTCATCTACGTAATTTGTACATCCGCCTTCGTCTATTATAATATTTTCCCCATCTTTCATGCTTTGTTTTTCGTTTTTAGTATGGCTTCATCAAACAATTTCTCAATATTTCTTTTACTGCAAATTCAGTTCCGATCCGAGCCATTACTAATTTTTGAAATGGGGTGTCAGCTTCGACCAAAAATAATTCATAGAGGTTTTTCCGTCGTTTCATTCACTGCGGCGCGAATAGCTTAAAGGAAACTCACGTAGGTGGTCCCAAAGTATCATTGTTGATATTTTACATAATTTGCAATCCATTTTGCTAGATCACTGATTACTCGTTCTGTTCTGTTGCCTGCGGTCATCGCGCAGCGGTCTTCATGCCTTATGCCTAATCTTTCACTTAAATGTTCAAAAAATTTCGGATATAAATTGCGTACCGTTATCACTTATTAATTTTATTGGGGTTCCAAAACGGGATATAAAATTGTAAAAAAAGCATCCGCTATTATGAGCCGAGGCCTTTTTAGGTATAATTTCAGACCTTTGCTGAAATGATCAGTAATTACTAAAACATATCGATTTACGTCTCACTCTCGATATAGGATACGGGCCTAACAAATCTAGCGTAACTTATATCATTTGGATAATTTCTTACAAACGGATTTGTCGGTAGCTGGTGACGCATTTTTATAGAAATTATTAACTTGGCACATGTGGCATGTAGAACATATTGATCAGCAAATTTTCTCGCCGCCACGAGGAAGTAACAAACGTCCGGAATTTACATGATAAGTTTTAAATCTGCCGAAATGACCTGCGATTGGATTGTCGTGGAATTCGCGTAAGATGTCGTTTCTTAAGGACTTTGGAATGTATACACGCATTTCACCTAACGACGTTGCGTGTTTCTCATAAAACAACAAGCCTTCAATTAGACGGAAATCGCGGGAACAATTCTCGCATATCGTCGCATTAACAGAGTTATCTTCGGGTTTCTAAATATCTATAGATATGACCCCCACAATTCTGGGTCATTCTTTTTGCTCTGTTATTAACTGTGCTCGCGACGTAAGAGGTACTAGGTCTCTGATTACATTTTGCACCGATTCTTTTTCTCTCATTATACTTTCAACGGGTTTCGAGATAAAATGTCCGCCACCATTGCACCTGAAGTTCAGGTCTGTTCTAATTTTACATATTAAATACCGCTAATTTAGGTGCCCGCATCTAATCATCCCTGCTTTCACGACAAATTTTTCCATGCGTTAAACGTGTTAAAACAGCGTGATCTGTAATAACTTTAATTGTCATTACTCCTAAATATGTTCACAATTTGTTCCAACGCCCATGCCTATTAGACATTTTTTCGGTTACCGTAGCATTCCTCTCCGCGTTGTTCAGAGTACGTGAAGCAAATATAACACTGGTCTTTGTTCCTGATTGAGAACTACTCCCAAACCTATTGAACTGGCATCTGTAAGTAATTCAGGGCTTTTTTAAACTCCGGCAATTTTAAAACTGGCGCCTTTGTTATGGACGCCTTAACCACGTCGAATGCCTTCTGCGCATCCGAGTGGACCAGACAAATTTTTAATTTTCGTTTAAGGGCGGGCAGAGGATTATAAAGGGGAGCTAACACAGATCAGCACTTAATTTTTTAATAAATTTCGCGTACCATTGGGACATACCAAAACGGACACCTCCTTTGAGGTTCCGTGGGGGTTTCATCTCTACTGGCTCCGAACCTTTGTCTCGCATCGTTTTGATTCCTTCCTTGCACCTAATAATCAATCCTAAATACTTCAAATTCATCGCACCAAAAATTTACATTTATCCTTATTTAATGTCACAATCCTGCCATCTTGCAATAGCAAGAAAAAACCTCCCCTTAAATTAACCAACATGGTGAGGTGAACGATGGAAGTAATAATTACATCGTCCCCTTTGCATCCTATCTACCTTACTCGGCTGAAATTTTCACTCGAACCCCTATTTCTGCGGACCCCTCTAATAAAATTATCTTTTCGATCTTCTTTTCGAAATTGGTATCCCCTTTCGTTGAATCTCCGATCATCGCATTCTGAAATCTATTCCTACTCTCGAACCATATTACTTTGACGGCCATTCTCATAAAGTACCTCACAGAATCATTTCTGCCGTATTTGGTCTACGCCCAACTTCAAAATTGTTCCAGTTTCTGCGATTATCATCAAAATTAGACATCCTATGAGCGTTTTGACGCCGTCTTTCCACATTATCCACTATTCTGCAAGCCCTTTTTTAATTTGTAAGAATACCTCTCTTCAAATTTAGGTATGATTCTAAAAAGTTGTACCGTGTTCTGCAGTTCGGACTTCCACATAGTCCTGGACTTGTGGTTCGAGAGTCTAACAAAAATGTGATCAACCAAATCCGCCTGCGACATCCTTGGATTCTAGATTCTTATGTATTTTGAGCAAATTGAGCAAAATCTGTTTGGTTCTGATTTCTTCCCTGCTGGGACGCGAAAAACCTCGCTACAACTCTTATTTTGATTGCGGAAAGCTTTTCGCTAACTCTGCCTTTAGCTGCGCCTGAAATCCGTGGCGGTATCCTGCGCACCGCACTGATCCGAATATTAGATACCAATCGCAGGCCATCTCCGGAGATGACCCGCTTTCAAAGGCACATGCTAAGTCACTGGGTATTTCTAATGTTTTATTTGATTTTCTATAGCTCAAGAAATTCATTCACGTCTCGGACCCGGAAAAGCGGCGCATTTCTGGTAAAATACCATGCCGCTTTGCGTGCAAACCCGAGTGTATAAATTCTTGGGTTTGGGTGCTATTGTGATCGCGGGTCGATGTTTGTCGGCTCATATCGTGGTTTCAAGCGTAAGTTAGAGGTTATTATGGGATTCTCGAAATGATGGGAACATTTTTAGAATTCTTAATAGGCACTGGTAAGGTTTCAGCTTCCCGGGTACACTTCTTATATATCGAACTTATATTAAGTGAGAATAAACTAAAACACGTAGCTGTAGTTAACACAGGAATAGCGCAAATTTACGGATCACCATCTATATAATTATATATTATATCCACTTATTCTCAATCCTAATAATATATTCGCATTCAGAATATAATCTTCCTACCCAGCAATTCTAAACAGCAATTCCCGTCACTTCAGATATTCATCTAGGCTCAATTACAATGGTATGTTCTTTGGATTGTGGCGAGATTTCGTGATTCTTGGGTAGGCGTAAATTTTGCTTCTACTTTGCTGGACTGAACTTTCTCTAAATTGCCATCGCACTTACTAAAACTTCTGTCTTTTTAAGGTTATCTTGTTGCATCTATCCTTCGTTTCACTTCTTGGATTTGGGTTGGAAAAGATTTGCCATTAATCGTGGCCGTCAAAGAACACAGAGGTTATGCTAGAGAAAGGACGCGTGAGCCGTCACAAAGTACTCTTACATAAATTTCGTAAATAATTGGCATATTTCATAAATGTGACTTTTTTTATGCGGTCCCTATCTACCGCACAAAAACAGGTTCAACTGTATTATATATTTTTGTTTTAGGTAGGATATTATTGGAATTAAAACGCTATTTAATCTCTTCTTTATTTAAAAGAGGGGAATGAAAGTTTTAGCTTATACCCATTATATAAAGACGCTCTTGAAAGAAGGTTTTGATGATATGAAGTAATTCCACAATAAACTATTACTTTCAAAGTAAAAAAGAATTGACAGTTTCAGTCTTTGAAGAATCACATGTTAATTCCTGGTTAACGTATTGAATTATATTTCTTGGGGGGATAATATACGTAATGAAATGCAGTGGACGAAACATTTTTCCTAATGCACACAGACAAAGATAACACGTACACTACAAAAATTAAAATTTACTATATCATTCAATTTAATTTAGTCTGAATGTAATGTAATCTTTTTAAGTTTTTCATCCACTTTCCGAACTACCGAAATATGTGAAGTTTCGTGGACGTGATAGAAAAATGATTTATAAATACATGCAATCATTATAAGGTAACCAGTATCAAAGTTTACTTTTGTTAGTACATAATCAGCGTGTTTTTATAGTCTTTTTTAGACTATATTCGGTTAAACTGCTGTAGCCCCTCCGTGCCATCTCAACGTCTCCTAATTTTCTCTGGGTGTTTTACTGCCCCCTGAAAGCCTCAAACGCCTACAAGGGGCGTTATCGCCCACGTTGAGAACCTATGCCCTAGAACAACCGTGCCTAGGTTGGCTTTCGAGGGATCCGGTATCCTGAAACGATTTCCAGAAGTTGAATTTGACGCTGAGCGTTAAATTAAATTACCTACAAATCTGAATTTGAGATTGGTCTGCTTCTAGCCTACCTCCAATTTGCCCCCTTATTCCAACATATAAACGTTGGTGGTAGCTCATTTTTATTTTTTAAATTTTAGTTTAACAGATTACTGCAAAAATACACCAAGAAATTCGACGTTGTGCGAGTGAACGACATGCGGATTTTCGAATGCAGTAATATATATAAATCCTAAATTCCTCAACTAGCTCTATCTACACACACGTATACGCTTACGTATTCGACGTAAAATATTCTTATCTTGTTTCGAAGCAGTATTTTCACATTCCGTTCAGTACTTTCCATGAATATGGACAAAATATGTTAATATTCTTAGTTTTGATCACCAGTGTACATCAAAAATGAAATGAGATTGATTCACTTTTGAAGATGTCAATTTTTATTGAGTAAAGCTTTGTTTTTTTTTATATCTTAATGGTAGGACTTCTTAATTCATAAATATAAATATAATGTTTATTAATTAGAGCTCTACAATCTTCAGCTACGGGTTTTTATGACACCATTTCTGCTACTTTACAAAAACTTACATATCTATTATCGGAGCTTCGTGACATCACATAGCGTGTTCTTGGAAAGAGCAGATTAACACTACTTTTTTTGGAGAGAAGAAAGCTTGTTCGGCAAAAGTCACTTAGATTTCTGAATTGTTGGCTCTCAAAATCCTTCCTGGTAATGATTTGATCACATTTAATTTTTTTAACAGACATTTATTACGTTAGAGCAATCAAAATTCAAAAACCTTAATGAAAATAAAAGTAAAAGATTTTTACCGAGAGATTAATGGGCTCAATTCACTTGACGGTCACATGATAAAGACAAACACGTGTTCTCCATTCAATTCAAAAGAAAACATTAAACTAATTGTTCTTGTTGTTCTATATGCAATACTTCGATAAAATTTCAAATAGGTAAAGATGTTTAATTAGTTTAATGTTTTATGTTTAATTTAATTTTCCTAATTAGGTAAAAAGTTTGAATGTAATAAAAAATTTCTTCAAAAAGACTTTTTAAAATTAAAATAAAAATCTTATTTTATGCATATACTTTTAAATAAAATGCATTTTGTATACATATGTACTTTTTAAGAGAAACTTTCTGCAAAGAACAAAATTGACAGCAACGAAGTGCGTGAACTGATTAGCTGGAAATCCATGATACCCTTTATCGTGTGATTATGACGTCACGCGAGTTTTTAATCTGATTGGCTAGAATCACGTGGTGATCATTATCATGAGATTATGATGTCGCATGAATTTAGTCCATTGATGAAACGTTATAATTATTCTAGTGAACGTGCGAGATGTGTCTCCGTTTCTATAGAAACCTGAATATGACATATGCCAATAGTTAATAAAGGCATGCCATCAAACACGGGAACTGCTATTGAGCTTTAAAGTCCATTACTTTCAATAAAAAGTATAGAAATGAAAAATATGTGTTTCCTTTTTACCAAATTTTTTTTTTTTGTTTATTTAAGTTAAGGTATCCGACTACGTTCGGAACTGTGATTTTGCAAAAGCGTAAAAAGGTTATTTTAAGTTATTTTTTTGCCAAAATATTGTATTTAAATAATTGTTTTGTTAAAATGTCATAAAAGCTGCGACATTAGCAGCTATTCTAATCCCATTGACACTAAATATAATGAAAATTTTCCATTTATGTGCTTTTTTAAAATCATGGTTCGGAACGTAGTCGGATACCTTAAACAGGTACATTTGAAAAAAAAAATTACTTTCTAATAAATATTGCTAATTTTTTTAAATCTGTCTTTTGAGATTTTTGCAGAAACAAAAAATATATTTTGAATCTACAAGTTTTAATTTACTCCCCTGCTCCTTATATTCCTAACTCCACATTTAGAACAAGAATTCTGATATCGGTAAGTTATATAATTATAAAAAATGTTCTCCATTTTTCAAAATTTCTCTTTCAATGCTCCAGTGGGAGTAATATGAAAATATTTTTTGTCCTTTTTACTTAGAAAAAGGGCAACTTTTCTAAGGTATAGCAATCGAAAAAATGAAAAAACAAAAATGCTGGAAAAATTTTCTTTAAATTTTTAAAATTTCGGAAATTTTTTCAAACGCAAAATTATATTTGGTTGTGCCTTAGAGGTTTGATAGTTTATTTTAACTTTAGATTGTTATTCAGAAAGAAAAAACTGAAAAAAAAAACTTATTGACATCTTCCTGGTGAATACTTTATACAAAGTTGAAAAGAGTCTAAGAGAGACAGAAATAATAAAAATTCTAAAAGAAAATTGAATAAGTATTCATGGCAGGTAATAGAAAGAAAAGAAACAAAAAAAGCTTTTTCTTTTCAATAAATATAGTTAAAGAAGAATATGAACTGACTGTAATAAAATTCAATTTATTTTTTAGCATCGTATAATGTTATTAAATCTTATAATCTTAAGAAAACCCCTATTTTATAAGCACAAAATGAAATTTATTTTAGAGAATAAAAATTTTAATTTTTCAGATTGCATAGTGAAAATATTCTCAGAGATATATGTGTGATTTAAATTTGATTAAGTTGATGTTCGTTTTATTTTTTTTATAGCATTGAATTCATTCTCTTTATAAAATATATTTTTTATGTATATGAAGCAAGTGTATGGTCCTTTAAATCTTAAAGATGTATGATCGCAATTATAAAATTAAATACTTCCTCAATTATTTGAGGGAACTATTGGCAGAATATTATACACATTTTGCAAATGCATTTAATGATACAAATTTTTTATGACAATGTTACTTTTTTTACTATATTTTTAAATTTGGAAAAATATTTTCCATGATTTTCTGTAGAAAGTTTTGAAACGCGTTGGTTAGAATTTAGGCGTTTATCCTCCCCTTGACTGAAAATTAAAAAGCAGTTTAAGAATTAAAATTTTTTTTCCAATTTTGAGAAAAGAAATCAGATGTACGAAAAAAAAAAGGATTCTACTCTTTCTTTTTTAGTTTTAGGAGTTATTAAACTTTGTTAGAGTTAACTAATTAGTTCATTTCCATAAAAATACAATTTCTTCCAAATCATGAACTTTGGTAACAACTTAGCGAGAACTACGGAAATTATTGGGAATGTCTCATCTTTGGCGGGTATGGAAGTTTGGAACATAAGGTATCAGCTCAAATCTCACTCACAAGATCATAGTTCAAGTTGGCTGTCCGACACAGTAGGTTAGGCTCTGGTCTTGTATGGCCAAGTTTGCGGATCAAATTGGTGGATTTTCATGTTTCAAAAATTCGACAGCGTCTATGTCGTATGATTATGCGGCACCTTAGAGTGATTTTGGCTTTGGTGCTGTCAGCAAAATTAAATTCCCTGTACAATTTTGTATCGTCAGAGCTCAGGTGGCTTCCCCTGGGGAGGAACCTGGGTGTCAAAATTACACAACTGGCCATTAAAATTGCTACACTATTAAGAAATGCAGATAACAAAATGATATTTATTGGACAAATATATTATTCTGGAAATAACAAGTGATTAAGTTTCCAAGAAATTTGGGTGCATTTGGGTCAGTATACAGAACAACCACTTCCGGCAGTAATAACAACACTTATACGCCCAGGCATTGAGTCAAACATAGATTGGATGACATGTAAAAGTACAGATGCCCATGAAGCTTCAACACGATGGTACAGCTCACCAATCGTAGTGACTGGCGTATGGTGACCATGGCAACCATGGACCAGACGTTTTCTATTGGCAAGGGATCTCGTGAATGGGCAGGCCAGGGCAACAGCCGAAGATTTTCCGTATCAAGAAAGGTCCGTAAAATATCGGCAACATGCGGTCGAGCATTATGCTGCTGAAACGTAGAGTTTCACAGGGCTTAAATAAAAGGTAGAACCATGGGTCTTAACACACCAGAAATGTAAAGTACACTGTTCAAAGTGTCCTCAATGCGAACAAAATTTGACGGGCGTGCTTATCCAATGGCTCCATATAGCATCACGCCAGGTGATGAGCTGGTGTGACAGACGGGGCTGCGCTGCCAATATACGTTTGCCACGATGCTGCCAAATACGGATACGATCATCTTGATACTACAAACAGAACCTGGATTCATCTAAAAAAATGACGTCGGGCCATTCGTGTGGCCAGGTTCATCGTTGATCATACCATTGATTAACGTCAAAATTTAGCCACAACCATGGTCGCCAGAACAGTGAGGACGCTTAGTTTGACGACACGCTGTTGTCGTACGGCGACATTTCCGACTCGGAAAAGGCCGACTTTTTGATAAAGCCGGGCCACCGGCGGCGTGACCGAAGGTTACTTTGACGCTCAAAAACCACAATCCCATTTCAACAGATTCCACTATTCCATAGCTAGCGACATTGGATGATCCTCGACGCAAAACAATGGGCTGCTTCAGAATTCTTGGCTTTAAATCCCGACTTTTTTATTAGACATAAAGTAAATGTAAAATTTTGTCTTTCTTGCATGAAATTCATTTTGATGCTTTGTTCCGGGGACGGTAAAGAAGGCTTGCGTTTTGGGCTGCGCTATAGATTACCGCTACCGGTGCCTGCTTTGTCTGAATAATGTTGAAAAGCTGGTCATTTTCCATATCACAGCATGCTCTTCCTGTCGTTTACGCTAATCACTACTATAGTATGTCGCCTTCTTGGGGTAGCAATTTTAATGGTCAGTAGTGCCCATTGTGGCAATTGGTATCCACCTATATGGTGCGACGCTAAAAGTTCCCGAGGAATGTTGTAAAGCATTCGCCCGTGGGTCATACCTTACTTCTAAAGTTATCTTTTAATGACCTAGGGGTGTGAAGGTGAATGAAGAACCAGGCGTTGCCATAATATTAATAACTCTTTATTAGATCTTAACATAAGCACTATACAATGAAAATATTTACTTATTTAACAGTATATGGATCGGACGGCACACAATACGTATTACCAAATAAGCGCGACCTAATCACTATATTTAACACACCACCTATTCTAATCTCAGTAAATACACAGTTCTAGCATTAACTTGAATGATCCTACTGCCTCTATATGCTTAAGGTAGCAACCTTGCTCTGAATGCTTCAATGTAATTTTCTTATCTCGCGTGGAACGGTATCCACCTTGTTTGAACTCACTTTCCACGGAAAGCTGACACTGGAATATCGGCTTACTTCAGTTTACGCGCTTAAACTCCGACTAGCATAATAACTTCCCAAAAGGCCACTTCACGCTAAGCTTCTGCTATATTTAAAGGTTCCTAATTTGAGAATAAATCACACTTCACTTCTGGATTTGGTTGGAAAGCTTGTTTGTCTTTTTTAAGCCCCAAAAGAACCAGGAAAATTAGTAGAAAGCGCGATAAGGCGTCACAATGTACCAGATCTGCAATGGTAATTACCAATCCATGACCTCATTTGTATGAAAAAGAAAATATAATGCACGCCATCAGAAATTATTAAGTCTGTCTTCATTAGCCCTTGTTCAGGTACGAAGTGCGATGTGAAACAATCAATGAATCAATGAAACAATCAATCAATAAACAATCAATGAATCCGTGATTGATGGGTCACATTAGTTGAGTATCAACACTGTAAATGTATTTACCTGGATTTAAATTTCAATGCTTGAGAAGATTTTTGGAAGCACATGAGATAATTTGTTATAACTTGAAAATGAACGATTTTGTGCAGTGTACAGTTCTTCTGTAATTATTTTTCACACAAACTTAATTACTTTCACTAGCTTTTCTATCATATTAAATAAAACCCAACTATTTTATTATATTTTTACTACCACAGCGCAACACCTAGACTGCGACAAGTAAAGTAATGGGACAAAATTCAACGAAAACATTCTTTTTCTTGTAGTATAAAACATCTGCATTTTTTAGAATTTTAAAAAAATGAACTAATAAAATAGGCTATATTTTGTTGTATTCAATACAGGTATAGAAAATAATAAGAGAAAAGGTACAGTTTTAGCAAACAATATAGATTTGGATACGCTAAAATCAAAATAATTTAATTAAAAATAAAAATGGAGAACGTAGAGTTTCACAGGGCTTAAAAAAAGGTAGAACCCCATGGGTCGTAACACATCAGAAATGTAAAGTGCACTGTTCAAAGTGTCGTCAATGCAAACAAGAAGTGACCGAGACGTGTATCCAATAGCTCCATATACCATCACGCCAGGTGATGAGCTAGTGTGACGAAGACGAATTTTCGCTGTCAATATACGTTTGCCACGATGCTGCCAAATACGGATACGACCATCTTGATGCTGCAAACAGAACCTGGATTGATCTAAAAAGGGACGTCGGGCCATTCGTGTGGCCAGGTTCGTCGTTGATCATACCATTGAAGACGCTTCTGTTTGTGATGCTGCGTCAAGAGTAGCCACAGCCATGGTCTCCGAGCTGAGAGTCCATGTTGCTGCACACGTGGTTGAACTGTTTGTGCAGACACTTGTTGTGTTGCAAACGACCCCATTTCTTGACTCAGAGCTTGTGACGTGGCTGCACAATCCATTAAGATCATGCGGATAACACGTCTGTCTTCTCCGCTGCTAGTGATAAGAGACAGTTGAGATTCAGCACGGCGCTCCGAATTACCGTCCAGAACCTAGCGATTCCATATTCTGCTAACAGGCATTAGATCTCAACCGACGCGAGCAGAAATACGGTAATACGATAAACTGCAATCCCAGTACGCTACAATTGAACCTTTATCAAAGTCAGAAATGTGGCGGTACACATTTCTGCTTCTTACACGAGAATCTCAACATTTTTTCACCATGCAACAACGTTCAAAGGTAAATTGTGTATGAGAAACTGGTTGAACAGTTTCCTGATTTAAACACATTGTAGGTGCCGCTAACAGTGCCTGCTTTGTCCGAATGTGCTGAAAAGCTGATCATTTCCATATCACAGCATCTACTTCCCGTCGTTTAAATGTCACTACTATAGTATGTCGCCTTCTTGGGGTAGCAATTTTAATGGATAGTAGTGCACATTGTGACAATTGATATCCACCTATATGGTGCGACTCTAAAAGTTACCGGGAAATATTGTAAAGCATTCGCCCGTGGGTGATGCCTTACTTCTAAGTTATCTTCGTGACCTAAGGGTGTGGGAGTGAATAAAGAACCAGGCGTTGCCATAATCTTAATATCTCTTTATTAAGATCTTAACTTAAACATTATACAATGATAATATTTATATTTAACTTAGTGGATCTGAGGTGTGAAACACACAATACGTATTACCAAATAAGCGCTACCTAATCACTATATTTAACTTTACCACCTATTCGTAATCTCAGTAAATACACAGTTCCTAGCATTAACTTAAATGATCCTACCTCTATATCCTAGTTAGCAGCAACATTCTCGAATCTTCAATGTAATTTCCTTATCTCGCGTGGAATGGTATCTACCTTGCTTGAAGGCACACGGAAAGCTGACACTGGAATATCGGCTTACTTCAGCTTACACGCTTAAACTCCGACTAGCATAATCACTTCCCAAGAGGCCACCTCGCTTACGTAACCTGCTTTGGGGGTTTCCCTAATTTGAATAATCATCTTCGCTTCTGGATTTGGTTGGAAAGGATTTGTCTTTTTCGGCCCCAAAGAACCCAAGAGGAAAATTAATAGAAAGCGTGATGAGCCAGTTGCAACCCCTCCAAGAAGCAAAACGTGATTTATTCGAAGGTCTTAATGGCCCTTAAGAAATTATGTGCATAAATTTTTCTTTCCCAATTTATCTCAAATTTTATCTTTCAAAATTCGTCTCACACATACAAGTTTTAACTTTCATAATTCCTCTTAAATTTTAACTTCCAATATTAATCCTAACTTTAATTTTCAATAGCCACAATAATTTTACTCAAATAATTGTACCAAAATTATCAGTTATATTTTTTAATCAACTCAGATTCAGTTTTACATATTTATTAAATTGTATCTCATTCGGGTAACAGACCCGGGGAAAAAATCACAAATCTCCTGGCTAAAAAAACCAGGCCATAGACATACAGAACTTAACATATTTAAATATACTTAAAACTATTTCACTTTTCATCTGTACAATGTATTTCTATGGTTGCCTCTAGGGCTTACAATTTAGACCTAAAAAAATCAATACTTCTGCAATCATCAGGGTCAGCCACCCTGAAAGAAAACTCTTTAAGGTATCCGACTACGTTTGGAACCGTGATTTTGCAAAAGCGTGTAAATGGATAATTTTCATGATATTTAGTGTCACTTAGATTAGAATACATGTATAAAATTGTTTTAAGTATATATATATATATTGACAAAAAAAAATTATTTAAATACAATATTTTGGGAAAAAATTAAACAGAAAACCCTTTTTCCAAATTTCCCCTTTTTTGAAAAAATTTCTATTTTTTAAATTTTTTTTGCCTTATTCAACTCAGCCCTTGCAGAGGCTCAACTAGAATTTTGAAATGCATAACCCCGGAGTCAACCCTTTTTAAAAACAAAAGGGAAATTTTTAAAAAAATACGCCGATAATTGCAAATGGTTTAACTCAAAAAAATTTTTTTAAAATCAGGGTTTGGGTCTCGGGCAAAATTCCCGGAAAATATTGGGCATAGGGGTTTTTAAAAGGGCATTGGAAAAAAAGGTTATTCAAAGTTTTTTTCGCAAAATACCTTTAAAAAATTTAAAATTTTTAAAATTCCCTTAAAGAAATTTTATACGCTTCTAATCAAGTGACCCCAAATATCTAATTTATTTTTATTTTTTCGGGGTTCCGGGGCGGGGAATGGAAATTTCCCTCAATTACATTTTC
Source organism: Trichonephila inaurata madagascariensis (assembly GCA_019973955.1). Lineage (NCBI taxonomy): Eukaryota > Metazoa > Arthropoda > Arachnida > Araneae > Nephilidae > Trichonephila > Trichonephila inaurata. The sequence continues at coordinate 20,003 of BMAV01008264.1, forward strand.
AAATTCCATACTGTATTAAATCAAAAGACAACTTTTTTTCATATATACCCTCATCTGGTTTTCAAAATAAAATTCCCTAATGCGGTGCTGTTTTTTTTTGCTTAATCTGCTCCCCCGGGTTAAAAAGATCATTAATTTGAATAAAACAACCTTATAATCCATTTTAATATTTTAAAACCCCCAAGGAAAATGTCTCGCGAATCAACAAAGCTGTAAAAAAATAAACTTATACGTTGTTTTCTCGTCAAAAATTTTAAAAATTTTTTAAAGGGTTTTTTTAATCTTTTTGAAAAAGCACCCATTGCAGTTCAACTTTTGCCTTTTTTAAAAAAAATTAAAAAAAAACCCAAAATAACTTGGGGAAAAAAAATCTTTGCTGCCTGTCAGAAAAAAATATTGCCATACAACCTGATTTTTTATGCTTTTAGTTGAGCTCCTACTAAAGGGCTTGGTGGGGGGTTTTTGACAAAACCCCCTCTTGCCCTCTCCTGGCTCTGTTGCTGACTTCTGCTTCTGATATTCCTGCTGTGACCTTCTTTGCTCCTCGGCGTAGGGGCTGTACTGTTGTTTTCTCTCTCTTTTTTGGGCTGGTCCTCCTTTTGTGTCCTCTTCTCATTGGCTGATGGAAATCAAACCCTTTTCCCCCTCTTAGTCCCAAAAATTGTTCCTCTGTTCGAATCTCTTTTTTAAATTGGGGTAAAAAAGTTTTTTTTGGTTAAAAAAATAATGTTCTTTTTTCAACCCTTTTTTTTATTTTCCTCTCTTTCCCCCAGCCCCGCTTGAAGGAAACCCTTTTATGCGAGTTTTTTCCCACTCTTTTAAACCCTTTTGGGTTTGACCAAAAGGCCGGGGGGTGGTCGACAAAAGGTCCGGATTTTCGGAATACTCGTGGCCCCCTCACTATGATCCCCAAACCTGTTCCTTTTTTCCCCTAACTCACGCCTTTCGCCTGACCCTTCTTCCCCACTATACTGTGACTCATTTGATCTGGGCCCTACCTTCAAAGTTATTCGTTTTTATATTGAAATTTTTATCAGAATTGGTTTTATCTCCCCTCTCGTCACCCTATGATGATATAGCCAACGATCTACATTGACTGTTATTCTTTTCCCCCATTAAAAAACTAAAATTTTTCCGTTTTTCTAATACCCATAAGGACCTTCAAATTTTTGTTTAAACTTGAACTTTTTGTGCTGCCCCAAGGATGCGTTTTCGGGGCCCAATCATTAATCTTAGCAACGCTTCCGTCTATCATAATACTTCGCCCACTTTTCGTGTTTTGCCTTAGTGTTTCGTCTAGCTTCATCAAATAATTTCTCAATATCCCCTACGGCAAACTCAGTTCAGTCAGATACCATCACTAATTTTTGAAATGGGGTAATCAATTTTCGACCTAAAGATAATTCTGCAGGGTTTTTTCCCGTCGTTTCATTCACTGCCGTTCGAATCACATAAGCGAACTCACGTAAGAACTGGTTCCAAGTATCATGTTGATCATTCACATAATTTGCAATCATTTGTACAAGATCGTGATTCACCCGTTCGATTCTATTCGCCTGAGGTCAATATACAACAGTCTTCACATGCCTTATGCTTAATCTGTTATTTAAATGTTCAAAAATATCATATATAAATTGGGGACCGTTATCACTTATTAATTTTACTGGAGCTTCATAACGCGATATATAATTATCAAATAAACTCTCAGCTATTATTCGAGCTGAGGTCTTTTTAAGAGGTAAGACCTCCACCCATTTACTAAAGGGGTCCGTAATTACTAAAACATATCGGTTACATCTCACTCGCGACGCAGGGTACGGACCTAACAAATCTAACGTAACTATTTCGTTTGGATAATTTGATACTATCAGAATTAAGCGACCAGCTGGTAACGCGTTTTTATAATTATTAACCTGGCACACGTGGCATATAGAGACGTATTGTTCAATAAATTTTCTCATATACAAGAAATAACAAACATCCCTTATTTAGTGGTAAGTCTTAAAGCTTCCTAAATGACCTGTTATGGGCTTGTCGTGAAATTCTTTCATTATTTCATTTCTTAAAAACTTTGTAATGTATACTCGCATTTCACCTAACGTCGTTGCATATTTCGTATAAAACAACAAACCCTCAATTATCCGAAAATCGCGAGACCAGTTCTCACATATTGCCGCATTAGCCGAGCTATCTTCAGGGTTTTCTTGATATTTATAGATATGACCTAATTCCGGGTCCTTTCTTTGCTCTTCGATTAACTGTTCACGCGACGTAAGTACTAAATCTCTGATTATTGCAGAATTAACCTGTTCTTCTACAATACTTTCCACCGGGTTCCTCGATAAAACGTCAGCCATCGCGTTCTGAGTTCCAGGATGGTGTTCCCATTCTATATTAAATTCCCTAATTTTAGAACCCACCTTATCATCCTACTAGACAAATTTTTACCATTTGTTAAACGCGTCAATGCAGCATGATCGGTTATAACTTTTACTGGCAGTGAACCTAAATACGTTCTGAATTTATTCAGAGCCCAAACTACCGCTAAACACTCTCTTTCCGTTACTGTATAATTTCTCTCCGCACTACTAAGCGTGCGGGAGGCATATACCACTGGCCTCTGTTCCTGATTAAGAACCGCGCCTATGCCTATTGAACTGGCATCCGTAAACAACTCAAATGGCTTTTCGAAATCTGGTAATTTTAAAACTGGCGCTTCCGTTATTGCCGATTTGACTGCGTCAAAGGCCTTCTGCGCCTCTACTGACCAAAAACTTTTAAATTTTTCTTGAGGTTATAAAGGGGCTCGCATAGATCAGCATAATTCTTAATAAACTTCGAATACCACTGGGACATTCCTAGGAATTTGGATACCTCTTTAGAATTCTTCGGGGACCTCACCTCTACTACAGCTCGAACCTTTGTCTCTTCCGTTGTAATTGCATCCTAACTAATTATCAAACCTAAATATTTCAATTTATCACAACCGAATTTACACTTCTCCTTATTCAATGTTAATCCTGCTTCCCGAAATAATCTAAAAACCTCTCTGAAATGTTCGACATTGTGAGTGAACGACGGCGACGATATGATGACGTCATCCATATAAACATTCACAAACCTCCCTATCACCGGTTTCAAAATAATGTCTATCGCCTTCTGAAAGTTGGAAGCCGCCCCTGACAACCCGAACGGCATACGCCTTAATGCGTACGTACCGTTCTTTGTGACAAATTCTGTCTTAACTATATTCCTGGGGTTTAAGTTGAAAATATTCTTAACTAAGGTCGAGACGACATAATTGTTGTGTGGGGATATTCGTAATCAAATAATCTATTAACGGCAAGGGATATTTAGGGTACCTCGTAATAGCATTCAGCTCCTATAATCCACGGCAAATCGATACGCTTCTGGATTATCCGGTGGTAACCCATTATTTTTTCTACACAACACAGCCGGTGACGCGTACGGAGATTGAATCGGTATTATGGTCCCCTCTTTCAACATTTTCTCTACATGGTAATTGAGGATACTTTGCTTTACCCTGTTATAATGTTGCACCCTAGAAACAACTCTGGTGGCTTATCCCCGTATCAGTCTCATGATACAAAACATCCGTGAGCCCCGGTTTGTCTGAGAACTATCCTTTAAAACTATTAAATAAATCCTGCAACTCCTGTTTCTGACTTTCTTCCAATCCTGTCTTAGTAATATCTATTTTTACATTTCCTTCCTAAATCGTTGTAACAACTTTTCGAATCTGCTAATCCGGGATAGCCAACACTTTCCGATCAAAATCTAAAACAATCTTCGATCCTTTAATGAAGTCAACACCGAGAATACATGGGTATTCTAAATCTGCCAACACGTGAAACATCCAAGGTTTTACAAAGTCTCTGATCTGCACATTCAATTCAATTATTCCAATATTCCGACATTTAGCTCCCTGTGTCGTGATCACTTAAGCACGCGATTTTTTCACTTGCTTATAAAAAAATATTTCTGATAAATATCCTCTGATATAAATGATTTCTCCACGCCGGTAACCCATTAAGCTTTTGTAAAAGTTTCATCTAACAAAAAAGGAACATATGGGAGTTCCACTGGAGACATGCATATAGCAGATAATTGAATCGTACCTCCTTTGTCGACTGCAACCGATCATTTTGCTCATCTCGAACCCTCAAAACAATTAATCGGCCCCCTTGTCATTGATTACCTCTACTAAAATTTATACTCGAGCCCCTATTTCTGCGGTCCTCTCGACTAAAACTTTCATTTTGAACTCTACTCACTGACTGGTGTTCTCTATCAAATTTTCAATCATCCCTATTCAGTCCATTCCTGCTTTCGAACCACTGATTTCTTTGACGACCAGACTCGTAATTACCCCTATAATTATTTCTGTTATTACTCGATCTATGTAAAACTTCCCAATTTCTTCAATTCCTCCGTTTATCGTCATTAGTAAGCATTCTACGCTCATTCCAATCTCGTCATTCAAGATCATCGCTATTCCTCGATCAATGCATTTTTTTGCACGAATATCTTTCTTCGAATTTCGCTAATACCTCGAACAACTGAGCTATTCTTTTCGGGTTCCGAACCTCTACATAATCTTGAACCTGTGGTTCTAGTCGAACAAAAATATGATCCACTAAAGCTTCTTCGGACACACTAAGTCCAAGTTTTTTATGGATCTTCAACAGATCATAAATAAAATCTGTCGGTTCCTGATCAATACTCTGTTGGGATGGATAAAACTGACATTCTGAATCTTTTTTGTTACGGACAATGGGGAAGGTTTTTGTCAAAGCCGACTTCAATTGTGCGAATTCCGTGGCTGTATTTTGCACTAACGCTGACCTAAATATGTCGTACCAGTCCCGGGCCCTTCGAAGGAGATGACCTTTCAAACAAGTACATGTTGAATCACTGGGTATCTCTAGTAACTTAATCTGATTATCGATGCCGTCAATAAACTCCTCTACATTCTCGGAGCCAGAAAAATATACCTCCGGCAAACCTCCTAACCCTGCTGCACCGCCTACCTCGGGGTGAGGGAAATTAAACCTGGCTGGGTGCCATTGAAAAGCATTCACCCGTGGGTGATGCCTTACTTCTAAGTTATCTTCGTGACCTAGGGGTGTGGGAGTGAATGAAGAACCAGGCGTTGCCATAATATTAATATCTCTTTATTAAGATATTAACTTAAACACTATACAATGATAATATCTATATTTAACTTAGCGGATTTGAGGTGAGAAACACACAATACGTATTACCAAATAAGCGCGACCTAATCCCTATATTTAACTTTACCACCTATTCGTAATCTCAGTAAATACACAATTCCTAGCATTAACTTAAATAATCCTACCTCTATATCCTAGGTAGCAGCAACATTCTCGAATCTTCAATGTAATTTCCTTATCTCGCGTGGAATGGTATCCACCTTGCTTGAAGGCACTTTTAAGGAAAGCTGACACTGGAATATCGGCTTACTTCAGCTTACGCGCTTAAACTCCGACTAGCATAATCACTTCTCAAGAGGCCACCTCGCTTACGCTAAACTTCTGCTATTAAAAGGTTCCTAATTTGAATAATCACGCTTCGCTTCTGGATTTGGTTGGAAAGGATTTGTCTTTTTCGGCCCCAAAGAACTCAAGAGGAAAATTAATAGAAAGCGCGATGAGCCCGTCACAATGTACTAGATCTGCAATGGTAATTACCAATCCGCAGCCTCATTTGTACGAAAAAAGAAGAAAAGAAAATATTTGCATATCAAAATTATTAAGTCCGTCTTCAATAGCCCTTGTGCAGGTACAAAGTGCGGTGTGAATAAACAATCAATGAATCCGTAGGTGTATTAGGTCATTAGGTCATTAATCAACACTGTAAATGTTACCTTGGATTTAAATTTCAATGCTTGAGAAGATTTTTTGACTTCGCACAGATAATTTATTTATAACTTGAAAATGAACTCTTTTATTTCTGACATTTCAGTTACTCTACTTAATTATTTTCACACAAACTTAATTGTTTTCACTGAATTTCTATCATATTAAATAAAATAACTATTTTATTATATTTTACTACAGCGCAACACCTGAACTACAGAAGTATTAGAAATATTGGGACAAAATTCAACAAACTTAAAAACAAAATATTCTTTCTTTCTGTGTAAACATAAACATATACATTTTTTTAAATTTTAAAAAATGAACTAATAAAATATGACTAACATTTATTTATTATTCAATACAGGTATAGAAAATAATAAAGAAAAATGTACAGTTTTAGCAAAAAATATGGAATTTGAATACGCTAAAATCAAAATAATTTAATTAAAAATAAAAACGGAGAAGAATAATAAGTGCACAATCGATATAAACAAAGAGAGGTGCATTGAATAGTAATAGAAATCTATTGCTAGATATATTGTATTATACATTAATGTAATAAAAGTTATGAGATAACAATATGCATATACTCAGACGGTTGTTCCGGAAATGTTTAAATAAGAATTCACTACTAGGGCTTGTGCTGAAGTTATTCATGTAAATGTTTTTGTCAAATATGGACTGATGAACAGAATTAACAGACTATGAACACAGAATTTTAATTAAATCTAGAAGCCTAGTGCATTCCATCTCATAAATTGTTAGATAACTGAATGTTCCTCGATCCTTTATCTCAAGAGAGGGCCGAGAAGATATAATCTTGGAAAACACCACCTCCATGGGCAACATAGTGGTCAACAACGTCTGCTTAATGTCAGAGTTAAGCAACGTCTGGGCTGTGTAAGTGTTATCAGGCAAGCAACACTTCGTCAAGTAACAACAACAATCATTTTGGACATAAATCAAATACGTCTGTAGTGTCAAAGAAGTGAAATGTGGTGTTGATAGGATAAAGTTTTAAGTGAATGAGTGTGTGGATTTATGGAACAAGAGTCAAATTTGTCCAAACTGTGCCAAACATTTGTTAGGATAAAGTTGCAAAAGACCGACTTGAGTGGCTGCTTTTATCAATGAAGTTGGTTGGACCCTAGATAAATATAAAAACATAGCTTGGCCAGATGAGTCACGATACCAGTTTGTAATGGCTTTCATTATGGATTCGAAAGGGACGGTTACCATGAAGCCATAGACCTAAATGGTGAGCAAGGTATTGTACAATTTGATGGTGGTTTTGTGACGGAATGTGCTGTTTTTATTTGTCTTCGACTAGAGAGATTCTCCACAAAACTGAAACGACCATTGACCGGAAATGTTTGCTTAGATATTTTAAGACAATTTTTAGCCATTCATAGACTTCATGTTTTCAAATAACGGTGAAATTTTCCGGAATGAGGCACTGTGCAATGTTACAGGGAAAAAATCATTCGCAATTCATTTGAGAGATTTTCCATAGAATTTCATCGAATTATTTGATAACCTAGATTACGAGACATGATTCTTATCCGATATATATGTAAAATGACCAAAAAATAAGTTCCAGCATGAAAATCCTGTACCACCATCTCTATTTCAATAACGGATGGCTATGCGTGAAGACAGCATGAATAGCAATTCAAAACATAGCTCATTTTACTTAAAAATTGAAGCAAAATAAGTTTAATTTTTATTTTATTTTCCACCATTTTATTATTTTAAAATTCTTTAATTTGTATTAACACTCAAACGTTTAACAATTTTATTCTAGAATAGCAGAAAGAGATAATTGTTGATTTTTGAGGAAAATTCATCTAAAAGTTCATGATAAAATGGAATGATTATCCTAAGAAATCCAGAATGTTTTCTGCAGTTTATTGTTATCAAACCGTGAAGGCTTTTAAAATATTTTGATTCTAAGACGTTCTCTATTTTGACTTCAATTCTTTATTTTTTCCACTTTTCCCCTTCTACTACTTCTCGTTGAGGATGATGAATTTTCACAAATTTTTGAGGAACTTGGAAGTATTGACTCGACTTTTAGCATTGTAATATACCTTCGCAGAATTTCTTCCATTTGCTTAGTTGCACATCAGATATTTAATCAATTAATTCAATTCAATCCTAAAATCATTATTTTGCTGAACACCAGAAATGAGCGAACCTATTAAGGAAATTTTCGGTGGTATAGATATAGGTATTTTTCACCTCTTTATGAAGCATAAGCTATGTCTTCTTCCCATCCGGTATAGTGGTTAACGACGCTGATTACTGTGCCGTAGAGCCTGGGTTCTAATCCCTAAGAAGGCATGTATGTTTGTAAATGTATAGTGCCTTTGCTGTGCATGGGGTTATTCTAAATAGCCGTCGAGCCGCAAGTCCTCTCGTGAGGTTGATTGAAAGGGAAGAGAGGAGGGATGATGTTGAAAGTATTCCTTCCATAAATAAACTGCTTAAATTTGTACAAATACTTGGTTTCAATCTTAGAAAATAATTAATTATCAAATATGATGTATATATATTTTGCAATAAATAAGAAGCATTTATTTCTGTCATGTGGTCATAAACACACACATACTTCCCTCCCACGATGATCATTATCAAGTTTATTTACAAACATTGAGAAAATTTACTTGAAATTTTTAACAAATAGTATAAGATTTACGGATAAATGTTTTATGTAATTTAGAAACTATTTTAAAAGCAAAATTGTAGTCAAAATATTTTTTCTCATTCATTTAATTTCAAAAATGTAACATACACTTGATATATTCTAATCAAATTTTCTTTAAAAATACACTCATAACAACACATTTTTCTTTGAAGATACATTCATAACAACATATTTTCTTTAAAAAACTGTGTGTCTCGTCCCCGGCGCACGACTGGAGTTTACTCATTGAGTACGTTTGTCTTGGCAAAAAGGGTAAATAAACGCATCTCATATAATACTGAAACCATGCATGTATTTTCTTTATTCTATTCACATTTTTCATACTGATTCGGTAAAATAATGTATATATATATAATAATAATAATAATAACAACAATATACATCAATTATGCTACGTAAATATATGTTACTCATAGTACATGAGTACATTGTTAAAACTTGATTTACTTCACTATTATTATCACTGGGAGTATTAATAACATTCTCTCACCATTATTAATCACTGTGACAAGAGGCTTGTGGTAACTAAAGTATGATACGTGAACCTCGTGATTTACGAATCGGGTAAACATCGCATCAATGCTTGTACCATACATAGTCGTCCCCAGTACTTTACAAGAAACAAAATCCAATTTAATCTCCTATTTTACATAAAAGTTGTACTAATCTCAATCCTTCGTCTTTATCGAAATCAATATTGAAATCGCCACCAAGTATGAGTGGAATGACATGATACTGTTTCCCCAGTAGTTTAGAAACACTTTCTGTACATGCTAATAATGTCTCGGGGATGTAATCTATAATATCAGTAACATTCTGATTGACAGAAATATAAACTGTGAGGACAACAATCGGCTTACCGTTAATTAAAGTGCATCTCGTGGCACATATATCTCCCATTCGTTACTTTGCTATTCAACGCCAAATTTGGTGATTTTCAGTTGTAATAGCCGACTTCTTTGCCAAAAGAGCTAAGGCATAAGATATCGCTTGGATCGAAAACAGGTTTTCGACGTCAATTACGCTAAAACGCTAGTAAACGTAGTTTTCTAATTTTTTTTAAGGATGTCTTTTGTAAAAGTACGAGAGCTTGAACTAAACGCGAAGCACATTTCCAGACAGAAAAAAATGTCTCAATTTCCATTGAAATTTGCAATATTATAACTCATACCTCTGTTAACAATATAGTGTTTTTAAAAATTTCAAATTATTTCATAAATATTTTTTTTCGTTTTAATACGTGAAAGCATAGCCCGTTTAACATTACGGTATAGGAGAAAAAAGGCGAAACACATTTCATACCAGAAAAAATGGATCAACTCGGTTAAAAATGAGATGCATGATAAAAAATGCTACTTTCTAAATGATAGAAAGACAGAATATCATATTAATTTTTCATTTCTTTTATATCTGAAAAAAAGTTCCAAATACGGGTCCTATTCTTTAACATTGACCGAAAGCAGCCTTAAAGTTTAAATTTTTTTTGAGAGCTTTGTTTTTAAAATATAATTTTCAAATTTACCACATAGATAACAAGTAACGGTAGTTTTTAAACAAAACATGTAAGAAAAAAAATTGCATAAATGATTTTTTTGTAAAAAGGATATAAGACGAAAAACACAAGAACTTTTTTAAATCCGTAATTTTTAAGCAATGTTTTCAATCTTTTAACAAGACACGGATTGCTACTTCAAAACACAACCCGTAAAAACGCGCTAAATTGGCAATTTTTTTCAAAATTTGGGGGCCCGGACCGATTCAACTATTTCACCACGATTTCTTGAAAAAGGGGTATAGGCAAAAAATAAAAAATTTCTTTTAAAATCTGTAATTTTAAAGAATTTTTTTTAATTTTTCAAAAATTTGGGATAACAACAACCTTGGAAAAAAAAGTTTAATGTGATTATGTTCATAAATAACGAAGTTATTCAATGTTTAGTTAGAATTTTGAATATTTCTTGAAAAATTGCAAAAAAAAATGTTTTCGGTATTTCATATTTTGTACAGAATTTCGAAACATTAGGTTGATAAGAAATTCGTACAGAACGATTCAAAACCTCTTTTCATAAAAACGCATCGCTATTGGCTCATTTTCGAAAAAAAGTAGTAAAAAATGCAGAATGTCGTTATTTTTCAAAAAAAAAATTATATCGTATCGTGGCGAAATGATTGATCTTTCAGATTCCGTAACTATTTTTTGTCTGTTTTTCGTAGGAAAAGAATGATAAAATTTTTTAAAAAAGAAAAAAGTAGTTCTTCCTTCCAAAAACCCGGGGGCATGGCAGGAACAGGCGTAACGCAATTTTGTTAACGCTTAGAAAAAATTTCCCCCATCTTTTTTTCACCCGTGGGCCCAATATGAAAATCTATTTTTAAAGGGAGTAAACCCCAAAAACCTTTCCCATAAAAATTTTTATTTTCCCTTTTAAAAAATTCATGATTTTTAAAAAGAAAAGTTATGTTACAGTCTTCTCTCTCATTATATTCATTCTGTTTCCATAATGTACTGCAAATATTTTCTTTTATCTCCAAAAGGTGAAAATATTTATAAGACTTATCCATGTGATTTATATAGACACAGCGGATCTTTATCGAAGCAAACAAATCTATTTGAATTTGGCTGAAAAATTCAAGAAATTTATTTATGTATGCACATTAAAAAAACGTAAAATTTCCCTTGAGGGCTTTAAAAAAATTCATTCGTTTTTTTTAAATATTTACCCAAGCCCCTTAGACGAAAAAAAGAAACAAAAAGTCAGTTCCATAGGAAAATTCTATTATACGAAAATTTTTTTAAAACACCCCCGGAAATATTTTGTTTTTTAAAAAGGGAAAAAGTAGTCTTCTAGAAGAAAATTTGATTCTACTGTTTGCATTTGTTGCAACAACAGAGGGGAAAAAAAGACAATCCATGGGTGACTCTGATAATGGTGAACAAAATAAATTTTTTCCACATAGAACTTTTTTACGTCCTTTTCAACATAATTTTAAAGGAAAATAAAATTAAAATAATATTTTTTTATTATTTGAAAATAAAATTCAAACTTAATTTTTTGATATTAGAAAATTATAAATTTAAACATAAAAAAATTTAATGTTAGTTAATAAACATAAGAAACACGACATTTATTAATAACCGAAAATAAAAATTTAAATAGCCTCCTTTAATATTTAGAAAAAAATAGGCTTCAACTTCTCATTTTCAATGGTAAAAGAAAAAATTTAATCGCAAAGAATTTTTTAAAGGTAGAAAAAAGTTTCAAAAATATAGGTATATTGCCTGATGTAAAAAAAAGATAAAAACAAGCTCATTTGCACCGTAAACAATAGAAGCAATATGTATTTAGAATTTAGATTTACAAATATGTTAAGTTTAAAAGCATTTATGCATACTTCGTTTAAAGCAAGTCTATGCTGACTTGCAAATTTAACATAACAGATACTCTTTTAATGTGTAATTGGAGTCATTTTTTTCTAAATACCAGTTGATTCATAAATATTGTGACCAATTTCAGAAGATTATAACTTTTTATTGAATTAAGTTTTTTTAGATGGAACCAGGGGGCCTCTAAAATACCTTTGAAAAGTGTTTCGGCTAAGATAAAAGAGTTTTTTCGATCAGTTTTGTGGGTATTTTTCAAACTTCCGTATTAATTGCTTTTTGAAGCCCTTTTTTTTAAAAAAGGCTCTTACTTTACGTCTATTTAATTGTTTTTTTTTAAGTATCCCCATTAAAAATAATCACAAGGAACACAGACAGAGGATAGTGATAGTTATTTATCAGGAGGAAGAAAATTTGTTTGTTTTTTATATTTCAGTCATTTTATAGTTTTTTTTTTCAATATGATTTGGTGCACAATTTTGGTAAAAAACAAATTTTCCCTTGGGGTAAAATTTTTTTTCTTTCTTTAAAAGTGTTTCAAAATTTCATTATGATAGTATTTAACACAAATTTTAAACTTTGGTTCTACAAAAAATGGTTTTGTTAAGCCTTGAGGGGACATTCCCATCCATACCAAAACACCTGACGGTCAAATTGCCTTTTGCAAAACAGCTGCGTCTTTGCGACGCTTTTTGCGAGAAATATATTGTATCTTCATTTTACAAGTTGTGATTGACATATGACACAGTACTTCATCCGAAATTATCCATGTGTTGTATCTATCTTTGCATAACATTAAATACAGAGGCCAAGAACGTTATTTTCGTTTTTCTACGGTCTTAATAGACATTTGATGACAGACTAGAAAATTCACTTTTTTATAGCCAATTTACTGACGATAAATTGTCAATTGATATATCTGTAGTTTCTTTGCCATAGGTTTTTGAGGCAAAAAATTTTCTGCAGTGGTAATTCTTTTAAACTTTTTTCTTTTTCATTAAAGACTTCCATTCGTTCACATTTTTACCCTGGAGTTTTTGATTGCGAGCTAAATTTTATTTCTTTTTGATATTTAGATAGCAATATGTCTTTTCTGATTTTTTAATGTTTTATTTTTTACAAAATTTGAAAACCATCCTTCAAAAGCTGTAAAATTTCGTTCGGATCTAATTTCAGTACTATAATTTACTCGCAATAATAAAAATGCTTAGATTAGTAATTTTAATATTTCATTTTTAAAATAAATCCAGTAGTAAAACGATTGAATTCATCATAATTAGTTAAATGCTTTTAAAATTGGTCACACTTATTTTGAATTTACCTGTATATATATGAAGGAATTCATTCTCGCTTATTGATTATTCATAAGAAATTGCTGACACATCCATAGATATCTTTTAAGCTTAAAAACCTAAAATAATGAAATTAATTTTGAATAAATTGTCGTTTAATTATCTAAGGAAGTCAAAAGAAATGAGTAGAAAAGCTAAAATATATCAATAACACTGATAAAAAACACAATCATCTTTTTCTAGCTTAGATTTAGAGCAGTGTGCCCCGACCCTTTTTTTTATCTCCGCGGACTGGTCAACGTTTGATAATGTTACTGTTCAATACTCAAATTCACAAACTCATTCACAAACTGTAAACTAAGTGCGAAATAAATGATGGGGTACGAGTGTTTCTCAATTTAAATAAAACATTTTTGTATTTACAAAGGGTGCATAAAAAACTTAAATATTATCGCGCACGCTCATAGCCGTCCGTTTCCTCCAAACGCATCTAGAATTCACTTTCCCTCTTCCGGGCGCTTTTTTCCCCCCCTGTTGCCACCAAAAAAAAACTACCACACCCCTTCCCAGGGTCGTCCCCCCTTTGCCCGGGTGACTAAGATTTATAGGCCTCGCCCCCCCTCGGGTCAATCACTCCCTTCGCTCTTTGGGTGCTTTCGCAACACTTACTGCGGACTGCTAAAGGGGAAGGGAGGGGATGGTTGATTTTTATTTTTATATAATGATATTTTGCGTGTTATTTGTGCGGTTTTAAAAAACGTCCCGCTCCCCGGATAACCTCTAATTTATGGAAATTTGCACAAACCCAAGAGAAATACACCGCAATAAATAAAATAGAAATAATTTAATATATTTTGGGTGGCCCGGTACCATTTGATCCACGGACTGGGAATTTAGGTATTAAATTTCATATTGTTCTTTAACTTCTGAGAGTCAATCCTTTACGCGTTTCTTTGTCAACATGGTTCCATGCTAATTATTTAGAAAACACGTACTTTCCTTAAACAAATGTAAACTCAAGAGACGCTTATGTATATGAATATTTTTTTTATATGTATAAGACAAATGATTAGGTTAAAACTTTTAGCATCATTTAAATACAAAAAAATTACCCCATTTTTTAAAAACCCCCAAAAATTCAATTTTTTCACGGGTTTTGTTGAATAAAATTTATGGTTAATTGCTAGAAGTTCTTGATGAAAATAATGAAAAACAAACGGGTTTCAAAACCGACGAAATCAATCTGTTGATTCCCAATGCGGAAAATTCAAATCAAAACACATCAGCAAAAATTTTCCGGTAAACACAAAAAATATTAAAAAAAGTTGCTGACATTGATCAGACTTCTGAAATGTTTGTATACTTCAACATTTTTCAAAAGTATCTTGGGAAGCATCACTCAACAAATTACGAAAAAAATCTGATCAAACTTAAAAGGGAAGGGCACGACTAAGAAAATTCATTTTGGGATGAGACTTGGTGTAATAGTAGTACTCGTTTAGGGTGTTCAACCCTCAATGTAATTCCGTCGAATGGCCAGTCAATTCGGAGAAAATAGCCTCGAAATTCATGCTTAGATTTTATCCATTTAAATTTTAATTTCCTCCAGTGACTCAGTAGTGTGGTTGGTAGAATGACTGCTTTTTACGCCGGCGAATAAGGTTCGAATCACGCGATCAACTTTTTTTCGATTCATTAATTTTTTTTAAAAAAATTAAATAATTTTATTTAAAAAAGACTTATTAAATATTTTATATAGTTATAAAAATTAAATTAATAATTTATTAAAAAGACATATGTCATTTTTATTATATTAATAAAACATATGTTATTTTATTATTTTTATTACATAATTAAATGAATTGAAAAAAAGTTGACTTTTTTCAATTTATTTATTTATTTTTTAAATTAAATAAATTTATTTATGAAAGGTTTATTAAATATCAAATGATATTTTATGTAATTATTTTGTATTTTGAAACCCAGTGGTCGAGTGGAAGCGTATCGCGCTTCCACATCACAGGCCGGGATTCTGTTCCTGGGGTGGGCAAGGTCAACTCAACCTTTCATCTCTAATGCAGTAGGTCAATAAATGAGTACCAAGCTTGCTTGGGGACATAAAGAATGGGGTCTTTCTTCAGACTGACCACCTGATCGGGACATCTACTCACCGCAGCCCCAATGGTCACATATATTAGGATAGGCACAGTAGGCCCTGCCTTTTATGGGCTATTGCACCACTGAGTTTGAGTTTATTTTGTAATTTATACAAAAAAAAAAAAAATACTGTAATTATATAAATATTTATATTATATTTTATAAATATATTTTTATATTAATAAATATTATTTATAATAAACTATATAATAAATATTAAATGATATTTTATATAAATTTAGTTACAAATAATTTTATAATGTGAAATACAATATACTATAAATAAAATATTACAAATAATATAAAATAATTTATAAAATATATTATTATTATTATTAAGTTAATTATTTTATAATTATATAAGATATTTAATAAGTCCTTTTTAAATAAATTTATTTAAATTAAAAAAAATAGATGAATTGAAAAAAAAGTTTGATCGCAGGATTCGAACTCTATTCGCCGGCGTAGAAAGAAGGCGTTCTACCAACCACGCTACTGGGTCGCCGGAGGAAATTAAAATTTAACTGTATAAAAGCTAAGCATGCATTTCGAAGGCTATTTTCTCCGAATTGACTGGCCATTTGACGGAATCACATTGAGGGTTGAACACCCAAAAAGAGTACTACTATTACACCAAATCTCGACCCCAAATGAATTTCTTTAGTAATGCCCACCCCTTGTTAGAGGAAAGCGTCACTTTCCGTCATTTTCTGGTAGTTTCTTTAGCTATTTTTTCTCAGTGCACCAGCTCCCGGGGTAAATTATATAGAATATTTTTTGTGCATAAAATATCTATGGCACATAATACGCAGTATGTTTTCAATAAAAATATCCTTAATCATAAACCTGTCTTTCACAACAAGTCTCTTCGGTAGAAGAGGTTTCGTTGGTTAACCTGATTCGATTAATAAGGAATTACCAGAGAACAGGTGACTTACAAATGCCTACTCTAGTTGAAAAAGTCTCTTATTAAGATTTCTTTTATGATGAAGTATATGAATATGCATCTAGGAAATGTTGCAGGGGAGCAGCATCGTCAGAGAAAAAGATCTAGATTGGTATCTTTACTAAAACTTGTAGGTTTACTTAGTTGGAAAACTTCCAGAAATGGACATTTTATTTATTAAACCCAGGGTTAAGATATTCAATAATAATATGGAGCTATATCAAGTCAAACATAAGCATTATTGAATGAAAATATTTACAGTAAACAATTAATTACCAATTAATTTAAGCGTATGAATATGACTCGTATATCATTCAATGCGATAAATTCCTTTTATCTATATGCGTAGACTACTTTCGAAGACTAATTAAATTATCTTTCATGTATACAATTTATTCTATTAACTCAATCTATCTTATATTTCAGCATATAACTTTCAAGCTGCCTTTTTGGTTTTTCTCTTCACCGTATAAAGCGAACCTTTTTTCCTTACTAGGAAATCTGAAATGTTCATATACAATGCTGTTATCTTTTGAGGACTAGGAATAGTGTGAGAGTAGATAGTGAAAGCGCACATGGAATGAATTTAAACCTGGCTAATTGAAAAAAGTTATTTAAAAAATTCAATACATCTAATAATTTAGTTAGAATGAAAGATTATTATTTATTCATGGATCAGAGTAACAATGATGGAGGGTATAGGGAGTAAACATGAAACAGAATTTGATGATGTATCTGAAGATACAACGGAAAACGAGTATGACGAGCTTTTTCAGGTTATATATTTATGAAAGTCTCCATAAAGAAACAGTATTCGGATATATGTAGAAATCTTATTTTTATGATATGAAGGAATTTTATATGTAGACATCTTATTTTTATGATATGAAGAAATCTTATATTTAGAAATCTTATTTTTATGATATGAAGAAATTTTATGAGCAGAAATCTTATTTTATGCGGTCATTTCCTACTTTAGGGTTAAGTGTAAGACATCACTTTCGATTAACATATCGTGGAGCTTAATACAAGCATTGCTGAATATTTCTAAGTGAACTTCTGACGACTTGTTGAATCTGTGGTGGAACTCACTTCTGAATGTATTGTCTGTTAGAGAACACCTATTTTTTTTAAATGAGTTCAATGCACATGTGCGTGCGTGCTTGGTTTCTCGAGGGAAAGTGTCCAGTATAATACAAGATTCTTACGAGAAATTTTTGCCATTGACATCAAATTCGATCCGTGTGAGATGACAAAGAATTAATGGCTGAATGGTGTTTTAGGCTATGTCCAATGGGAAAAAACACGTTTTTGTGAAGGCGTGACTTATTCGACTTTTCGAGTAAGACATGGAGCAAGAACACTGATTCATAACATATTCGCAAATATCTAGCTTACTATATAGTATCACAATAGTTTATGTTATTTGATGGGCACCTAACCTTCTTTGTGAAGGATGGAATACCATGTTTTTTGTCCCAACAAGTAGAGTGGTATATGTCGCTTTGTCCATGAACGTGTTAAAACAATCAGACTTCCACTTTCAGACTTACATGATCTCTCGGTGAGACCTGTACCAGACATTTACTCTCTCTGGAGCTCGACTAAAGCTCGTATTTACGGCCCTTAACGAGAGGCCCTCGACCGAGTATTTAAGCTCTTCAAGGCATAATAGTCTGATGTTCTGAATACCAAGAAAGCGTAGCAAGCACTTAACCCTCCAAGCGGTATGCACGTAAAATCCCGTCATTCCAGAGATGCTTTTTCTGCCTTCAAGCAAGATTCCCAAAAGCTGCAGAGCCACATTCTTAAAAATAGGGTTCAACTGCTTTTGAGAACCCCACCTGATGGCAAAAAAAATACGTGCGGTGCATTTTCGAAGCATCTCCAGAATGGAAAGACTTTAAGTGCAGACCACTTAGAGGGTTAAACAGCATTTAATTTTTAAGTTTTTCAAGTAAACTGTTATTGTTTCAAATTGAGTCCTGAGTTTTTGTAATAAAACGTAACCGGTTAACCAAAACAAGTGTAACGTTTTCGTCAAGCAGCTGTGAGCAGTTTCTTTGAGGAAATAATCACCACATGTGCAAAGACACCTGTGTAACTTTGAATTATTGCGTAGTACCATCTTGGATCGCCTGCCGACCTTTGACATCATGAGGGACCCTTTTCCCGTCCCTAGCAGGATGTAACGAGATGCCAAAAAGCACCGGTCCCCGGTACCCGAACAGAGAGAGATGCTTTGAACCTACAAGTGAGCGGTAGCCGAAGGTATCCCTCCTCTCACAAACCACTGTTTTGAACTCTAATAATCTTGTAATAAGTTTAGTAACTTCAATGTATAATTATGTAAATAGTAGCTGTGATTTAAATAAACTAAATGTTTAAATTAATCAATACCATGCTACCGTTATTTATCCCAAACGTCACACAAGCAATAATCCCACGAAGAGAAAAACCATATCTTCCACGCATCCGTAACAAGTCAATGCCAGGTTGGGTTGTTTGCACGTCACATAAGAAAATGTACTATTGGGACGTTACACGATATTAAGTGGTATTCCATAACTTTCTGCACTTAAGTGGATATTTTTAATGAATAAACATTTGAAAGTGAAGAATCAAAGAGAAAATATAATTGGCAGTAAATATAGAATAGAACTATATTTTTAAGGAAAGTATTTAGCATTGTTTTTCTTCGATATTTTTGTTAATTAGTTCCCATGTGTTATTTATATAAGAAACAAAAGTAACAAAAATTGAATTGAATTTTTTATTTTTAAATAGTTTTAAGGATATAATTAATTTCTTTTTGAAATGAACTCTTAAAAATGTAAAAATATCTTTACAAATATAAATGTAAGAATTCCTTAAGAAGGAATTTCAGAACTTCACATATATTTATCGCATTAACAGTAAGAGAAACAAAAAAAAGCTGCAATATATACATATATATATATATATAGTATGTTTATTGATATTGATTTATAATATTTTATATAACATTATTTTTGTTTCCTCACATAGAGATCAGTAAGAACAGTTTTCTATGCTGTATTCTCATTTATCCTCCAGTTGCATAATGGACGGTTTTCTTAATAACTGTAACATTCTAAATAGCTTTTTGAAAGAATGTAAAGACAAACTATAATGTATTGCTGTAATTAGGTAATTCAAAAGTTCTATTTTCATCAAGGTGGTACTATTATTCAAAACAATATAAAAAAAAATGTGAGTATTAAGTCGTGTAATAAGGATGTGAATATAATATTTATGAAGGCCCAAAATACATCATTGCCAAATTAGAACTATTTAAAAAAGCTTCCATGAATTGAAAGCATTTTTTTTAAGAAATCAAAAACCAACTTCTAGCTGAATAAATATTTTTTGTGCTAATTTTAGTTTTTTTAAAAATTTGATTTTTACTAATTATTTCTCTAAAAAATTGCAATTTGTAAAACTAAATTTTTCACTTAAGTATTTATTACCCAGATTTCATTCTAAATTTAAAAAAAATAAGCTTAAATACAATGTTTAGAGCATTTAGGCTAATATAAAGTGTTATTTTTTTGGACAAACTTTTATAAAACTTTCTTCAAGAATCCAGTCGAGGCAAGTGAAAATAAATTTTGCATTAAGTACGAAAAAAGTTGATAACTTCATAATAATCTTTCTGAAAATCCACTTCTTTCACAATGAAACTGCTTTGTATTGCTTAATAACATCCTACTTTGAAGCTACACAAGGGTTCTTGGGGATGGACTTCGTAAGCTTAAGCCAGCGATACTCAACCTGCGACCCATTGAGCCCTTTTAAGTGACCCGGTGATGGTCCATTGCTCTGAGAAACTTACTTATTTAAGAACAATATATTGAAAATTTGGTGGAAATTCTTTGTCAAGAAATATCAAATATATCAATTTTGCTTTTTGGTGTCGGTGTCGTATGGGTACGAATTAATATTTTTCTTTCTATTTGGAATGGTTACACAGTGAGTGATAACAGACAACAGTGGACTAGCGACAATTTTATGGGTGGAACTAATTTTTAACTATCTTTCATATCTTGTAAGCGAAAAATATTCGAAGAAAATATATCGTTTTAAGACGATTGGATGGCTGACTATTTTGTAGTAAAAACAAACATGGAGATTAGTAATTGTTTGATTTGTCACGAAAATGCTATATTTAAAAAATACCAATAAAAAGGAATCTCTCATTCAAGGACACTTTTCCTCGAAGATCTCTTTCAAGAGGGGTGATAAATAGGCTTTCTTGAATTATCTTTGCAACAGCAAAAAAGTGTTTTGTCAGTGGTAATATCACAGCGGTAACAAATGCACCCTATGAAGTTTGTTATATTATTGGTAATCGTATGAAACCGTTTACTGATGCAGAAAATGTGAAAGAGTTTCTTGAATAGCTCTAATTTAGAGCTAGTGATAAAAATAAAAATATAAAATAATAATAATTAAAAAAAGCAAAACAGGAGTTATAATAATTTGATCGATTTTCCACATTTTAAATTCCCAATGCTATCTTGGTCTTAAAAAATTTCATTAATCCTCATATCCCCTCCTCATTTATTCTCATGTTGGGGGCTCAATGAAATAATCCCGTACATGTATGCAGCCCCTGAAATGAGTTGATATATGTATGCGGCCCAGCAGAAAAAAAGGTTGAGTACTCTTTTCTCAAACCATGGTAAACCGACGCGAACAACACCTGTACCTGTGAGAGAGCTGGCTTTACACTTTCCAAACTTGAACAACAAGCCAACGGAAGGATTTTAAACCTCGACCGATTCAATACATCAGAAACTCCAATAAATAAAATGACAAATAGGGCTGTGAGAAAGATGGTACAATATTTGCATTATATAGGATTTCTTAAATTCTATTTAAAGGGATGGTGGGGACCTTCACAATGCCAAATTTGGTCGAAATTGCGATTTTGATTTTGTATACTTATAATATCCTTATAATTCATAGAATAATTCTGTCAAAGAATTTTGTCATTTTGATTAATAATTATTGAATTATTTTTTTTTATTTTACTCAAATAAATGCTCAAAATGCACTTTTCTTAGTTTGTAAATTTTCTCTTTTAATTGTTACTTAAAATGCTCCTTTTATTTCAAATTACGTCATGTGACTGAAATTTTCACTACTTATGAAAGATGATATAATTCACAAATTTGTGCAATACTTTTCTAAAACATTTAACGGATCATATTTTGTGTTGTTTTGACTACCTTGAATGTGTGATAATTGGTGAAATGTTTCATATATAATATATATAAAAAATTTATCTTTTTTCATTAGATTT
The DNA here is from genome assembly GCA_019973955.1 of Trichonephila inaurata madagascariensis. NCBI lineage: Eukaryota > Metazoa > Arthropoda > Arachnida > Araneae > Nephilidae > Trichonephila > Trichonephila inaurata. Next base: position 41,716 of record BMAV01008264.1, read on the forward strand.
TATTCGGAATTTAATATCCATGCACAGATATATTTTGTTTTTGTGCATCTATATATAAAACAAAAATTATGTGCATATCTTGAAAACTAATGCGCAAGAAAAATTTTAAAAATAGTTTAAAAATTTAATTTTTTAAAAATAGTTTACAATAGTTTTTTTAAAAAAATTATATTTAAATTGTGAAATATAATAATCATTTACTGTATTGATTCCATTTTCAGCTAATTAAGCTAACAATTTAAAAAATTAGTTTTAATAGCCAGGGCTATTAGAGATGGACCTCGTAACTTTCAACCTCGGCTACTAGAAGAAGACTATATCTGAGCTGGCAAAACTACCACACCACGCCAACGTGAAGATTGGGAGCCTCCGCCAAGTTAACGGTCATTAGCCTCCTCTACACGGTGGGTCTTCAGTGATACTAGACTCCGAGCTCATGACACTCTGGCCACGAGTTTGTGACCCTAACCACTTGGCTACAGATGCCACAAGCCCTTTTCCAGAAGTCAATGAAACTTTCTCATTTTTGAAATGTAGTATAGCTATTACATTGTGAGGTTGAAGTGGAAAGTGCAGCTTTGATTTCGGAATTGTATAGGCTCTTTAACAATACATTGTTTATTTCTCATAAGACATCCAAATTGTTCCTAAGAATGCAATGTCATTTAAACGAAATAGTAATGTGAATTTTATCCCGTCAATGCATTCCAAACAGAGAAATTGGTACCAATTCTCTCCAGAGAAACAGAATGAATGTGGAGATGCAATGTATGAATAAATATCCTCTTCCTCATTCCTAGGTTGATGTCTCTGAGGGCCAGAAGTAATTATTTAAACGATAAATCTTGAATTAATGGATTTTATTCATAGAAACTAAAAGATGTACTAATTTGGTTAAGAGAAATTTAAGATAAGTGCTTAGGATTGCAAAGGGAACTTGTTACCAAATCCTGTAGGAGATATTATTATGTTCAAAATTGTTTCAAGAGCAACTGATTAATGTCAATTAAATATTCTGAAACACGAAGAAAGAATTCTTTACATAAAAAGAAGGGCTTCTGAATTTCAACAGGGAAATAAAATAAATTGGCAAATTAATAAATCCCATTTGTTATTCATTTTACAGTATCTATGCAGGGCATTAAAGTAGGTTTAATTCTAATTTATTAATGAATCTTAAACATTTATTTGAAAGCAAATATAAATATGCACTTTTATCTTTTTATCGTATATGCGGGCTTATTATTCTAAATTTATTTTTTCTTTAAATAGCTATCTGTCATTTATGTACATATTCTTAAAAGTATTTGTGTGAATAAAATATAGTTTTCAGACAGGTTTTGAAAAACAATTGAGTGCTGATGGTTTGGGATAAAAAACCTTAATGTAATAAGAAATAACTCAAAAATAATTTAATTGCACAATTTGAAAATATATCAGTTTAGCAAATTAAAGCAAGCATAAATTGTTTATCAGATGCATAAAAAATGATGTAAATGTCTAAATCCAAAATCTCAGCTTGACCAAGTTAAATGAAATCTCATATATTCATTCCTACATTCTTCCCTAGAGTAACACTGTTGAATAAAATAAAAAATATTAATATAACATTAAAAATGCATTTCTCTCTCTGGTGCACGCAAGGGGGATCCAAAGGTCACCCTTAATGTTTGGCTTTGATTGATTATAATCCTGTGTATATAGTAAGTAAAATACAGGAGTATGATACGAAAAGGGTATCCTCGACCCCACATTGAAAAAATTCTTGTCGCCACTGATTCCTCTTCTTATAATGGTTGAGTTCTACGACGAGAAATTTTTCAAAATAATTATGTACAAAATGAAGTAGTCCTTTATGGTCTTATTAAAGTTTTTATATACGAATTGCATTACATTATATGGTACTTATGTATTATATCGTCTACCAATTGCGTCACATCAAAAGACGTCACCAAATGCCGATATCAACGAATGGTAGATTTCTATTCTCTCGCATGTTCGAACACAATTTTAACAATTACAGCATTTGACGACATTTTGTTGAATTTTCCATTCTTTAATATGACGAAATTGGTTGACTGTATAATACAGTAAGTACCTACTATATTTAAGTATATTTATTTAAGGTATGAATATTTATTTCGTGAAGCTACAGAGTCTTGTTTATTTTTTTGTATTGTAAGATGATTCAGAGTAAAAAATATAATAAAATCATATGAAAAATAAATATTAACTCTTAGCTTCCCATTCCATTTCACTTCAACTATACTATTTCCATTCTGTTAATAAAGCAACACATCCCTTGAAATCTTGGTTATTCAAAACTTTATCTGCTTGAGGTTAAGTATTCAAAACATTCTATTTTTATCTGTTTCTGTTAGTTATGTTTTCTAATTACGCTGAAAAGGGAAAATGAACAATACGACTATGGAAAAAACTTCCAGGAAAAAATAAATAAACTTGAACATATAAAACACATGTGAACATGCGAACTTGTCCCATGCAATATAGATTGAAATTCAGATATTTACTGTTTCTGTAAAACATAATACATGTGTGTGTGTGTTTCAATATATATATTCTATTTCCATAATATTAATCAAAAACATTGTTGCTTCTCTTTATCCTATAAAACAATTTCAGTGGTTTGGTATATTATTAAAGGGGAAAAAGCTGCAATAAAAAAAATAATTATTTTATCTACTTCAAGTTACTTCTCATAATAATAAAATAAGAATAGGAAATAAATTTCAAACATTTAAAAACTGAAAAGTGTTTGTTATAAATGTAACCGATCACACATTTAAAAGAATTCTGTGAAGAATCAATTTATGCATGGGTGATAATGATTCGAAAAAAAAATATAACATGACATGTCTTAAATTCAATAAAATAGTATTGCAGTTTGTTTTACAGCAGTTGTTGAATCAGTTGAGGCAGATTCGAGCTGGGTTTATCAATAATTTTGCTTAGTATAGGAAGACTTTATTATTTGGCTCAAGTTACACACGCGTATTTAAGTTACAACAAGCATTTCCAAAAATTATTTATTACACACGTTATTCACACCACAATCAGTCATTGTAAATTTATATTTAGATTTACTTCAAAGGGTTTACGAGAGAGAGATTTGAAAACGCTACAAATGGAGAACAAAAACCCAAGTCATGCATAATAGTCTCCTGAATCTTATATTTTAATAATCAACATTTATTTTCCTCTTATTATCTTGTAACTGCTACAAGACATAAAAAATAATAGGATTACTTTCATCATAGAATAGGCAGACGCACAGCGTCTGTTTTTTACATTCAGTATTCTATAGAATTTTTTCAGGATCTGTAATCCTAAAATTACTGTGTGATACAATTATCTCGATATCATTGAATGCGATACACATAGATTCTATAGTCATCTAGTAGTAAATCTATGGAAGTGCGATCGATAGCGTCTCGCAGTTAGGATTAAATTAGTGTTAGGAGCATTCCCTATCTATGTCGCGTAATTGATCAATCAAAATACATATATAGTATACAATTACAATATGCAGTATATGCTAACATGTCAAGACATTCTTTCAAAAGAATACACGTTATTGTAGCAAACCATACTTACAAGTAGCTAACTATAGCTATTGTAAACAAGTATTTTTCCAAGATTTAAAATTTGCTATATACTATTTTACTTTCAAAACATTTCATTCTATTTGTAAAGAGCGAAATTCCATGATTTCTTGTCAGAGGAAAAAAAGAGTAAAAATTTTATAAGACTCTTAGCAATCTATTTCTGTGTCTTCAGCTGGATGGACACTTGACACGAAAAGATAAAAGGATAGAATGGATAAAATTTATAGTCGCTCTCGGATATTTCAAAGCAAGCATTTAGGGTATTGTAGTGCATTTGCTACTGTGGACTTCTCATAGGATCCCTAAACAATTTGCACGGTATGTTAGCTAATCCTTCATCATAAATGCTCTTTCATTGGTGAAACTTAAGTCAGTCTCATTAATGGAGTTTCTTTGCTGACCGATGTCTTTTGTTTTTGAAGGGCGTAATGACTACTGTAAGGTGGATACAAAGGATTTAATACAGATCTTGGAGAAAAGGTAATAGAGCCCGTTTTGGACCTTGTTTTGGCTTCAAAAAGTATAAGGGAGGGTTGTCAAAGCTTATCAAGGCGTTAAAAATAAAATTAACTCAAATGCAATTTTTTCGATTGCCAATACCTTATGTTTTAAGACACACCCCTAAGCATTCCCGTTCGGTAAGTCACTAGCGGAACAGGACACATACTTAAGTACCCAATAGCTAATACATTAGTACCTATTTTTTTATAATAGTTATTTAACGCAGATGAAAAAGATTCAGAAATTATTTAATACTTCAGAATTAAAAGGATTTCAAAAATATTCATGCAGACTATATATATATATAATGCAGAATTATAATTTAGAAATATTTTGTTTTCAGTAGACTATACATACAAACACTTTATTCAGTAGGTAAATAATGAAAACAAATAAATATAAACTAATAAAAATTAACTATATGCACACTTTCAACACTAATATACAAAAGTAAACAGTATAATTAGCATGCAATTTTCAACTTAAAAAGTCATATCAAGAATAAATTCACAGAGCAGATTATTTTCTTCATAAAAGAGTTTACATTCAATTATTTATTGTATAGCATAAAGGAAGAAAAATGGATGCAAACAATTTTAAATAACGATTGTTTACGTTGGATTACATGAAACATGAACTTCTTTTTCAGCTCAACAAATGCAATAATTCTTAAGTGAGAAATTTCTGGTCTTCAATCTTTTTTAATTAATGAAATGAATGTTGATGGAAAAGGAACTGAAAAATGTTCAAAATAAAGAAAAAATATCTGGAAATTCCATTTTATGGAAGGCCGGCAATTGTAGTGCTTTGGACGTCAATTATTGAGTCAGTTATGGAAGATTTCAGAAAGAGCTTAAATAAAAACTGCCCTTATGGTTTTACAATAACTTATTATGATTTAAGTTACACGCGGACAATAAACATAATATCGAGCAGGAATGGATAAGTCTTCATTTTACTCGAAGTTGAAAGTGCTGAAGCTTCGGCTGGTTGTTAGTGAACGTTTCTTATTAAGCTTTTGTGCATGATGTGTAAAAAGTAAACAAAATAAAATGAAAATAAGAGACAAATAAATAGTTACGACGGCGTCATTTGCCTGTTTTATACTTCCTATCATAGCTGAGTTATGGTGTAATATCGCTTCTTTTGCATATTTTGCAACTTATCTTCAGAATCCAAAATCTCATAGGCACTTTGGGGAAGAATGAATTCTTCATTTCTCTTTTAAACAAACATCAATCGGGTACTCATCCTAAGACTCAGGTAATAAATTTGCAATTTCCTCATCTAAAAACTTATTATTTTGAATTTTTTTTTTGGAGGGGTGGATGCCTTGTAGAGTTATTGCCTCTACCACTCATATTTACAAGACATTGTTTAACAACTGATTTAGCTATACATTCATAAAACACAGATTTACAACTAGCTTCTAACCTGTACTTTATGCCAAAACTGGAAGACACTTCTAATAAGCAATGTGCTGATTGAAGTGAAGAATAAATGTTTTAGGCTCGGCTCTTCACACGTGAATGCATGACTAGTTACTATAAAATATTTATCCTCACCACGAGCTGGCCTCTAAATGAAACTTTTGACACCCCATTATGCGCTATATCGGTAAGGAAGTCGTTAAACGCCTAAAAAGCTAATTGTCAAAAAATTGCGAATAAAATGCAATATTATATTGATAAAAATGAATTACAAAAGAAAATACAGAAAAAAGAAAGAGCTAAAACTGTTAGAAAAAACAGAAAAGTGAAAAAAAAAATTCTTCTTATGAACAAATATAGCATGAGACAGACTCCTGATATAAATTTCAAGCACATTAAAAATTTTGTGTTACATACAGGGATTTCAGTTTTGCAAATATTAAGTACTTTATAATAATACATTATTACGCAGTAGGTTACAGATATATTTTTGAATGAATATAAGGTCGAAACTATTTGTTATTTAACTTTTATGAGCTTTTACATTAATTAAAAAAAATTTCTCTGTTATTTTGAAGCATAATTTACTCAAATATGCTAATGAATTTAGCTAATAAGTAATACAACTCATAGCTTGGCAATTAATTGAAGGGAAAAATATACACAAAATATTAATTCCACTATCTGTGTTTTTATAATTAATGCACAAAATGTGAAGATACACGTTTAACATATTCAACATCCTCTTATCTGATATTAGCTTTCTATTCACTAAATTCATTTAAATGTGAACTTTTTTTTATTTATAATATTTACGATAAAGATCTTATCATTCTTGAAAATTACATCAAGTCAATCCCATCCTTTTAGTTTTTATATAAAAATATAGAAAATTATAAAATTTAGTCGTGTTTCTTCATTCAAATTGAATATATTCATGAAGAAACAGAATCTGACAGCCTTGATTTCACGCACAACAAGGCTTCATAATGTATTGAAAAGAGTCTCTGTGCACAAAGATATTTTTTCCAAAAAATATCAACTTTTTTTAATAAATGTTAATGTTACTTTTCTGGAATTCGTTAGAAATTTTTTAAATAGTACACATTTTTCTGCCTATTCTACAGGAGAGTTTGTGTGGGAGACAGGTATATAAACTTCTTCAGTTTCAGATTTCTCCTCTCTTTGTTGTTCTATCATTTAAAATAACTTTTTAAATCGAAAGAAATGTATGTGTAAGTGGAATTTTAGTTTAAAGAAACCATTGCATGTTATTTTGTTTCTCTTACTTACAATACAGCACAATGCTGATAACATTCATCATGTAAATTATACAGTTTGAGATATAAAACTTCTTTAAAATTCTACTTTGGTGATAAGTTAGACTCTTAATAAGCAAAAGTTATACTCAAATATCTGTATAATTATTTGAAGATAAGAACTATTTAATAACATATAGATAGATTCAAGTAATAAAAATCTTTATTGTTTAACACTTTAGAAAATTTTAGCAGTAGATAACGCAAACCAATGATAATTATGGCTGAAATTTGGTAAAATTGTTACTGTTGGTTCAATTTGTATATGAATGATTTTATTCTAACAGGATCACAAAGGGAATAGGCAAATCAATATACATAATATATTTGATAACAATATTCCATGTATCGAAACTTGCAATAACTTTAGTATCCCTCTACATTTGTTTTATTATTTTTTTCAATTTATACTTCTTTATATATTTGGTCTCAGAGATAAATATACGAAAATTATAATGATAAAAACTTTATATATATATATGGGGACAGCAAAAGTAAAGAACAATTTCCTTACCTTACGAAAGAGAACACGAAAAACGAATAATACGGAATCTCTAAATTATGTTTTCTCAGCTTAAGCGTATTCTTAAAAACGTTCTTCAATCTAGCAGAAATTATTTACCACAGTTTTCTTGCAATGATAGGTTTCATTCAAAAATGAATTTAAAAAAGTGGAATTTCTATCCAAGTTTCATTCGTGAAGCAAAATTTTACAAAATAAATGTATAGTATAACTACATTAAAAGCGAGATTCTTTTCCATATAGCTTTTCCTAATACAAGCTTTTATCAATGGAAATAACCCTATAAGTTATTATCTTTTAATTTAAAAATTATGAACATATTTTATCTCCTAACTGAAAATAAAAAGCATTGACTGTTTTGAAAAAACGTTGTATCATAAACAGCACGAAAGTTAATCGATGTGGACTTCGTAGTTTTGAGTTATGATCAAACAACCAGGATTACTGACTTAAGACTACCTGTCTTCTAGCTTCCACGTTTTAACTTGCTAGAATTTTAAGGTTTTGTTCCATAAAAAGTGCAGAAATCTTCGAATTTCAAACTTTTTCATGACACAATAGAAATCAGAACTTAGAAACTTTATCAGCCGCTGTCTGATTTTGAAATTTCCAACCATTCCTTTCGGTTACCTTATCCACAAAGAAAAATAAACAAGGATAACTTTGTTCTTCGCTAATTTTTTGTTTTGTTAATTTAAAGGTGAATGAAGAAAAACAAAAGACGTTAATTTACTGAACAATTAACATAAAAAAATTTCAATTTTAAAGATATTTACTTGATTTTTCCTACTTAATTATGTAATGAAAAATAAAAAGAATCTAAGAGTTATTGATCACTTTCTTTTTTGCCACAAGAAAACCCGATGAAACCATTTGCTTATTAGAAAAATATATATATGATTTTTATATAATTCAACCAGAAGTTTGCAATTATTTAAAAACTATGTAGAAAAGTAAAGTACGCAGAAGCCAACAAAGCTATCCAAATAATCTATACTTTGTTTGGGTTTGTATGCTAAGTGAATTGTTAAATTTCATTAAGAAAAATCTAACACAGAATTTAATGTGATTGGGAGGTACTTTGAATTCGATATTCTGATTACTTTTCCATTTCAAACTTTCGCAATGATATTGTGAAGAAAAATAATAAATAACATATGTTAATCTAACACACAAAATACGTCTTTTTGAACGTAGTACAAGCATCTAACTCGGCCTTAGACAAACAAAGGAAAACAGGAAAATAAGAGTCATTACTTATTAGTGTAGATATATTTCTAATTGTGTTTGAGAGGGAGAAAATTACAGAAAAATTTATTTATATATAGCAATAGCATTCTTTTACGTTTTTGTGATGGAATATTTTTATAATAGTCAGCACTGGATAATGCCAAAAAGAAGATGATAACTTAAATATATGAATGCATAGAAAACTCATAATATAAGGAGAAAAATAAAATACTTCACAGTAAACAAAGATGATTAATTTTTAAGGGTAATAATTGCCATAGATTTTATCACATACTTTTGGATTTGAAGTAAAGTTTTAGTCTTATTTATCTCTCTTTTTATGTGTATTTCAGATTTAAGGCAGATAAAATCACAAGTTCCTTTTTTTTCTTAAAAGAGAGAAAATTTTATACAGGCTTAATGAATGATTGATGTCCGTAATGATTTTTTATGATGGAATTAAAATTTATTAAATTTTTCATTTGCAAAAAACAATGTTTAATTTTTTCATTCTTAATTTACATATTAAAAATACCTTTACTTAAATCAAAATGTTTTAAAAAGAAAATATTCTGTTACAAGTTTTAATTATTGAATAAATATTTTACAAAAAAATAACTTATCCTTAGGATTTCTCAAGAAAAAAGTTTAAAAGTCAGATTAGAAAAAAAAGTGTAATTAATATTTTACAAAAATGACTTAAAATTCCCATTTTCTTAAAACAGTTTTCGACTCTTATATTTTTATATCAAAGAAAGCTATAGTACTAGTAAGTAGATGTATGGGAATTTCTCAAAAATAAAAAGCCCTTACCTAATAATGCCAAAAATTCTTATACAAAAATTTAAGATCGTCTGGTGTGATTCAAACGCAGCAGGTGAGTTTTAAATTTCCTCTACGAAGATCGTCGACAGTATTTTTAAAGTATCCGACTACGTTCGGAAACGTGATTTTAAAAGCTAATAAATGGATAATTTTCATCATATTTAGTGTCACTTAGATTAGAATACATGTATAAAATTGTTTTAAGGACACGTTTTGACAAAAAAAATTATTTAAATATAATATTTCGGCAAAAAATTAACTTAGAATAACCCTTTTTCAAAATGTTCTACTTTTGTGAAAAATGCTTCTATTATAAAAATATATTTTGCCTGTATATAGCTCAGGCCTCTGTACAGAGGCTCAACTATGATTTTTGACAAATTCACATTATTTTCAGAGTTACAGCCCATTGAAATAATTATCGGCGTTTTATTTTTAAATTTCTCCCCTCTGTTGTCGTAAAACATGGATAAACCCACTTCTAAGTTATATATTTCAAAAATTCTAATTGAGCCTCTATACAGAGGTCTGAGTTGTATACAGACAAAATATTATTATAATAGAAGCATTTTTCACAAAAGGAGTATATTTTGAGAATGGGTCATTCTATGTTCATTTTTTGTCAAAATATTGTAAAATAATTTTTTATTGTAATACTATTTTTAAAACAATTTTATATACATTTTCTAATCTAAGTGACACTAAATATCACAAATATTATCCATTTTCACTCTTTTGTGCAAAATCACGGTTCCGAACGTAGTCGGATACCTTAAGAAAACTGTAGTCTTTTACGTATGTTGTTCTAAATAAGTCAGAGTTTTAACACAGTAGAATGAACGTCGTGTGTATTAGTTATTTTTCTGAATAAAAAAAAAAAAAATTAAAAAAAAATTAAGAGTGAATTGAGAGTTTAAAGGCTACTAAATGTTCAGAGATAAAAAAAAAAATATTGTTTTATCGAACAATTAAAAAACTTTCTGAGATCAACAGCATTGTAGGTCGTTCTCGAAGCGTTCGTCCATGCTCAATGAAAAGAACATTCTTGATAAAAGGATAAGCGCGTAAAATGGAACAACGAAGTGCATAGTATACGACGACCTTAGACTGAGAGGTTATTGTAGAATAACTGGCCATTTTCTTAAAAGGAATTAAATTACCATAGGTGTCTTAAAGCAAACGCACTGTTGCAGCGGCATGCTCATAACAGCCACAGACGAATTCAGTGAACTGAAGAGACAATTTTAGACACTGAAAAATCTTTCAGCCACTAGAATTACCGTGTATACTCAAGGAGTACATAAGAATCTAAAGAAAAGAAAAAAACGTTTGTAGAGAGTTCAAAATCTAACTTTCACAATGCTTGGGGGGATGTCAACTATGAAAGGGTCTCAGAGATTCAATTTTGTGAGAAAGAACTAAAAACCACGGCAAAGATTTATCAAGACACTATCTCTTAAAACCAATAATGAACATAAACATGTTCAATAAAAATGATTGGGACATTTACGACCCATTGGTGATAGAAAAAAAATGTGCATGAGAGAGACTTTATAAGACCTAAAGATTTGTCATCCAATAGTCCGAACATTAATCTACTCGACTATAAATTGTAGTCAGTATTTGAGGCAAAGGTGTGGCAAATATAACATCCTAATAGGCTAAATTCATGTGATGTCATTAGTCACATGATAATGATAACCACGTGTTTCTAGCCAATCAGTAACTTTTGCTCTTTGCAGTAACTTTATCTTAAAAAAATTACATATTTGTCAACAATAATAACACACATAGGTATACAAAATATGTTTTATTTAAAAGTACATGCAAAAAATAAGATTTTTTAAAAAAATTTTAAAATCTTTTTGAAGAAATTTTTATTCATAAGATTTGAACACTTTTACCCAATTATGAAGTTTGAAATTTTATTAATATTTTAAAAATAGAACTACAAGTACAGTTAGTTTGATGTTTGTTTTGAATTCAATGGAGAACATATGTTTATCTTTATCATGTGACGTTATGATTTAAGCCCATTTAAACAATGTTAATCGTTTCTTAAGGAAAGCAGCGAAGTAAATTCCCATTGAGGAAGCTCGTGTCTCGTAAAGAATAGGTCAAAGAAACTTAAAGGCTGTGTGAAGTTAAAAGATGATTATCTTGAATTATAGAGTTACCGTATGTTAAATGTAAATGTAAATGAAACTTTTTCTTCTGTTAATGCTATGATTTTTTTTCCTTTTGAGAGATTTGATAGTTCACAATTTTGGGTTGCTATGGAATCAAATTCTATGTAACTTCACTCATAATAGCTAGCATATGGTCAACTTTAACATGGAAAGCAAAAATAAACACATTTTCAATAAATTATTATTTTTTGCAAAAATGAGAAAGTGATTGAAGTTCACAAAGAGACATATAAAGTTAATGGCAATTGCGTAACAAAACGCAAGTGTCATAAATAGTTTAAAAAATCTTGTTCAGGAGATTTTTCCTATAAAGATGACTAACGTTCTGGCCGACCTTCAGCACCTAAAGATGACAAAATGCAAGCCATAATTGAATCATGATGTAACTGTGCGAGAGACTGAAGAATAACACAAATCAATTGAAAAAACAGGAAGTTTTGTACTCTTTATTAAGAAGCTTGATGATTAGATTTTTCATCCAAACATAAATTGAGAGAAATTAATAAATGCCACAAATCAATGTTTAAGAAAAGCATTTCAAACGTAATGCAATGTACCATTTTATGAAACGAGTTATCCCTATTGATGAAAAGTGGGTCAGATACAATGGAATTAATGGAAAATTTCATGGTGCATGTGTAATGTATCTTTACCATAACTCTTTAGCAACACGTACGAAATAATTGGAGCTTGATTGGGAAGTGATTCTACATTCCCATGTAGACCCAACCTTTCTCTATAGATTGTCTTTAATTTAAAAGTTCACAAGGCCTGTTAAAAGATAAATACTTTAGGAATAACCAAGAGAGCTCTTAAATCACTCTTGGTTGAGTTAAAAATAAGAGTCTCTACGTGGGCGATATCGTGATATTACTGGAAAAATGACAAAAGATCATCGAACGTAAAGGAAAATATTTTAATAACTCAAGCTTATTTTTTTGTACAGAAAATTTGAATTTTTTTCAGCCTAAAAAACTGAAATCACTTTCTAACTAACTCAGTAATATTTTAAATATTTAAATGCTGGAGAGAGAGATAAAGTTTTGTCTCCCCCATGCATTTTATTTCTTAATTACCATAAACAAATAAGTTTTCTTCGTTTTCTAAATTTATTTCTCGTTGTATACATTAATCCTGTTTATTTCCAAAAAAATTTGGGATATTTTCCCAAATCCCTAAAAAATTTTTTGTTTCGTATTCTATGTATTTTTCTTTTTATCCCCCTTTTATTTGTTCAAAAATTACTTTTTTTTGACAAAGTTTGTAGTACTTCTACACCTAACTCCAAATGAAGATAAAAAAAAGGTCCGTTGTTCGCTTAGAATGCCTTGATAAAAGTAGAGGAAAAGGCCTCCTTTTTCCTTGCTTGCAGTCTACATCGAAGACCTTTTTTCGTCCTTTTTTTCTTTTATTTTTCTCGTAACTTATCTTTTCAAAATAACTTTCTTTTTGTTTGGCATCACCTTTTTCTTGCAGATTTGTTTTGTGGATTGTAGTGTCAAACGTCGAAACTTAGAAGACTTTTCGAGCTTTTATTCGGTTGATATTTGCTTTTTCTTGATATCTTCCTTCTGAAAACAAAGGTGAAATTTCTCACTTCTGGAAAAGGTATTTCGTTTTCAATTTTGCCTCTACCAAAAAGTAAAGATTCCAAGAAAAGCCTTACATTTATTTTAAAATAAAGTTTCACATCCGAGACGTAGATAATAAAGTGTACAGGTAAGTTAAAAGTTTTTAAAAGAAGTAAGCTAAAAACGGGTTACTTTTTAATGAAAAACAACCCCGTAATGATTTTGCTCATAAATTATTTTACATTAATTAATTCTACGATGTATTTTGAACTGGGTATATATCGCATTTTTGGAACATTTTTGAAGCGAAGGTAAGGAGGTCGACTTATATATGAATGCGCTAACCTCGGTTCATTTAGGAGAAAAAGCTACTATTTACATTTTCAGTTGGCCTGCAATTATTTAAACTTTGGGGGTTTTTGGAAATTTTTTTTCCCCAAAGAAAAAAATCACATAAATCTCTCAAAGTCAATGTCAGAATCCAAACAATTCATAAAATTCACATTTACTCATTGGAATGAGGTTTGACTTATTGACGTTTTACCTCCATAGCATGATCGACGATCACATCTCTTATACGAGTTTTTCTTCCAGCTAATTTTCCAAACAAAGAAAAATGGCACAGGAGGCTAGAATTCTAGAGATAGTGTAAAAGATACCAAAGGAATGAAAAAAGCATGGTAACTTTAGATAAGACTACTGGTAATAAAGCTATTGTCTTTAGCTTTTTAGTTTACAGCAAGTAAATTGGAAAATATACCAGGCATTTTGCCTGTTCCTATAACATTTTATCTTTACAGGAAAAATTTGAATAGAAACCTATTTATGTCTTTTAAAAAGCGTTGAGTTTTTTTGATGGACCTCGCAATTTCATACTATGTTCAAGTGACGAGGACAACACCTGCCTGGTCCCGT
>BMAV01008265.1:14401-24891 GCA_019973955.1 Trichonephila inaurata madagascariensis
AAAGTCGAAAATAAAAGATTTAAAATAATTATCAATTCATTGAAAGGGAGCAAAGCAAGATGTATTCTAACATAATAATAAATAAAATACTTATTCACACTGATAATTATATCAGTATGGCAAAAGGTATTTGATAATTAATTTAACAATTCCAAGTTAAAAACAATTCTAAGTGACGTGCATGGGCTTGTCATGTACAAAATTTAATACTTTTCCTAAAAATTGTTCGGTTTATAATTGAAGTGGGATTATAGTTTTGGAGTCGAAAACATTATTATTGCATTCAAACATAGTTGTCGTGTGAGGGGACACGATGAAAATTATGACTGGAAATTGGAGCGCAAATATTGAAAGTTTGAGAAGTACTGCTTTAATTCTATTATCTAATAGTTAAGATGGACAATTGATAATTTTATAGAACACCTATGGTTTATGAGAAAAGCCTGCGTTGAAATATTACATTCTGATTCATTAACTCGGCTCATTTTTCTTTGAATTAACTTCCATTTGAAAAAAATAAGAAGGCTAACTGCGATAAATTTCGCATTCCATGCTCAAATGACTATAATGACATTTATGTTAGCATAACTCTCATAAGTTTCCATCACGCCACAAAATGTTTTTGAGAAATCTGTTGAATTTAACTGAGCAATATATATCAAATCATAAATTTGTAAAATAGTAGAAAGGGTAGAATTTGTAGGACTACAGATAAAATGCAAATAAAATAATAAATAATGCATCCCTTTCTAAAAAAAAAATAATTTACAAAAAATCAAGATTAACCATGTTTATTAAATTGAAATTTCTAAAGTAAATGACTTTTCACTTAACACACACTCACACATACATATACACATATACGCACGCACACATATGTGTTGCAATTCAATGTTTGTTTTATTCATATTGACATATCAATGAAAAAAGTTACTTGAAATTTCATAAATATATATTATCGTTATGAGTTTGTGAAGAGTTTGCCCAGTTTACCAAAAAAAAAAAAAAAAACCCATTATGTTATACATACTACAGAAGCCCAGTAGCTGAGTGGTAGTGCATCGCGCTTGCCTGCCACGGGTCCGGGCTTCTGACCCCGGGCTGGGCAAGAATGAATAAACCTTTCATATCTTCAGTGGGTGGATAAATGGGTACCAAGCTTGCTTGGGAACTAAGCCCTGGGGGATTCGCTTCAGACTAACCACCTGATCGGGACGTCTGCTCATTCACCTCAGGGCCCAATGGTCACGTATACTGAGATGAGCACAGTAGGCCTTGGCCCTCATGGGCTGTTGCGCCACTGAATTTAGTTCAATTTACATCAAATTCTTTTCCATTATAACATTTAAGTACGTTATTTAGTTTATTTATATAAGTTATACATATGGATAAGAAAAGGGGTTCGTTAAAAAGAGTGTTCTTTTGAGAATGGGTCCATTATCTTAATTTAACCAAAAAAAAGTATAAAAGCGAATATTTTCTTGTGTCGGATAAACATTAAAATACTTGATTATTTACGTATCAGTTTACTTAACCCATTAATTATAGCTAACATACACTTCGACCGATGAAGAGATTTATCATACAGTTAGTCCAAGCTATCAGTTTTTATTGCAGAAGGTGGCCACAGTAGCCGAGCAGTCATGTTTCTGTATGAGTTTGGGTCTTGATGACACTAAGGACCAGTCATATAGCTGATGCACGTTAAGTTTGTCGAAGGTCAAGGTCCTCATGTTGGTGTGGTGTGAAATCTTGGAGTATGGGTTGCCAACTAAGGTGACATTTTCCTCACCCATTGAGGTTTGTTACCAACAACCCTTGTGCAATGTCAAAGTGCGGCGTTACTAAATCATCGTTCAATCGATAAACACATTTTCTCGAGATTGTAATGTAAATGAGTAACTAGTGTTACATCATGGGTGTCTAAACTATGATTGTTTGACGGCCATATTGCAAGAAAAAAAATTGCTGGCCCACACATAGGGACGTCTTAAGACTTCTTGAGGCCCTGGACCCCTACTCTACAATATGCCCTCGGCCCCTACTCTACCTGAAATTCTCTCTAATTTATCTTCTTATTTTTTATTGATTCCATGAGAAATCCTTCAATGAGTTTAATTTAAAAATCCCTTCTAATTTGTAAATTTATTATTCACAGAAACCAATTCATTGAATATTAGAGAATATTCGAGGAAAGAGTAAAATTCTTTTGTATGTTACTAAGTTTTTAAAACGTATTCTGCGTTAAATTATAAAATTTTAGGCCCTGGATCTCTACATAAATGTAAGCCCCACCTATGACCCTTAAAAGTACATAACTTTCGTTGTCTAATACGAGGGCAAACAATAACTCGAAACAAATAAATGTCCATGACTTAAACCGCACAAACCGGCTCGACCGACTACCCTCTTTTGACTGAATGAGTAATGTTGATATATGGAGGTAGGCCTGGCCTGTACGTGGACGACGGTCATGACATGTAGCCAGTTGAAATATCGTCCAAAATTCCCAGTTTTTTGGAGAATACAACCTCACATAACATTTGACCAATGAAATTATTAGAATTACAATCTTATTAAGGCTGATTCGAGAACGAAACGACGCCCCCATTGTGGGGCCCAGTTGGCCCATGCCCTAAGACGTCCCTGGCCACACATACAATATTTTTTAACAAATTGAAATAAAAATTAACTCTATGTAATTTTATTCAAATAAATTAACTTCTTTTAATAATATTTTTTTTTAAAATTTTTGATTAGATATGTATAAGCACATACTTATTTTAAATTTGTAAAAGTTTCGTTTCATTTAGTTTGGATTTCATAAAAATGGAAAAAAATTCAAATTAATGAGATGGATGAATTTGCTTTTGTTGAACAAGCAAATCGATATCGGGTGCAATAGACGAGGTTGCAATTCGTAATGCATTTTCAAGATGTTTGTCAGTGATCTTTGTCCTATTTTTGTTTTTTGTATGCTTCATTCTTGAAAATAATTGTTCGCAAATATAGGTACTTCCAAAAGCTGAAGACATTAATAAAGCACAATTGCGAAAATAAGGATATTTATAGCGGGGTAGAGGTAATCTTTATAAAACTCCAGTAAAGAAACATTCCCAAATTTTTCTTTCAGTTGAATGTCACTTTGCAGTTCAATGCATTCTATTTAAAGATTTGAAGGTAATTTATTTATTTCTAGAGGAAATAGGGAAGAAATATGATGAAATACTCTTCATTTTTTCGAAAATCTTGAAATCTACTTTCAAACTCTTGAATTAAATCAAAAATTAATACAGCATATTTTGCATACTTTGTGCAACTCAGGTTTATGTGCAGCCAAAGCACCGAAAGTGTCAAATCTTTTACTTTTATCTGATTATGCCAAAATTTCAACTTTCTTTCAAACGCTGTTAGTGTTTGGAACATATTATTAATAAATATAATTATTGATTTTTTCTTTGAAGTCTCAAATTTAAATCATTCAAATGTTCTGTTAAGTCTACTAAAAAAGCTTCGTCTAAAACCCAATCTTCGTCTTCAAATTTAGTCACAAGTTTCCCTTTTTTGTTTCCATAAATATTTTTATTTCAATTCTCAAATCCTAAAATCTTTTGAGCATTTTCCCCTTACTGAGCCATCTTACTTTTGTATAATAAATAACATCTGCAAATTCAGTGCCCATTACCTTAAGAAATTATTGACATTGTCCATGATTATGTCCTTTTGCTCTTATAAAGTTTCTGGTTTTTATAATAACGCTTAATATACTTTCCATTTTAAAATTTTTCCATGTAAATTGCCCTGATGTACAATGCAAGAAGAAGATATTTTATTAAAATTTTTATTTCAAAATAAAAGTCAACGAATCGATTATATATGAAAAGTATTCAAAAATTTATTTTTTTAATAAAAATGTGTTCATTTCAGTATTTACATTATTTGTGTTTGGGCCGCACTTTAGACATGAACTAAACAAACAATCGATACGCTTCCCTGCTCTGAATAATGTTTTGATGTTTAATTGATTAAACATTCACTGAATCATTGGGAATGATTCTGACAGTTGCTTCGCGATAATTCCTCATGTTCCCTTCTTGTAATCTTCATGAGAATTCACTCAACATTTTCCGACATGCATCTTTTTTTCCCCTACAGTATCTTGTAATTTCGTTAATCATGTGATTACGGATAACCCAAGGCCGCAGACAAGGCTCACGAAAAGAGTTTAAATCCCGCCTTTTTTCCCACGGTCCGTCAGCGGAACGAAGGGGAAAATGACAGTTATTGATGAGGTATTTCTTCGGGGAAGATAACCAGAGACCAAAGCTGTGTAGTATTTAAATCCGTCATGTGAAAACTTGCAAACCATACAACTATTAGAAATCTCTTTCCATTTAATTAAATTATTTATCAGCAACCAATGGGCTCCTGTTTTAAGTATCCATAAATTGGTCAGATGATCATTTTTCAGAATTTTAATTCTTTAAACAATGCCATTTTGTTTTTAAAATATATTTCATGATAAGAGTGACCGATTTGTCGTTTTTGTTGCAGCGGTTCCGTGTTCAAAATGTGATGCAAATAATCAATTTAGAATAAACTAATTTTTTTGGTAAAATCTAGAAAGTAACAAACAAGAACACGTATTTACACGTAAGAACATTGAAAAAAATCTTTTCAATCTAAAATCTAATTAAATAAAATTAATAAAAGCAACAGCTTTTTCTATAGTGTGTCAAAAGCACGTATAAAATTCGAATGCTAACAGTCAACTGCACAGTTCTCGCATCGAGATTCCCATACAAAAAGGATGCCAAATTTTGCAACAAAACTTATTATACCAAACGATTAAATACCAGTAAATAAAATATACAGTAAGAAAATTTTTACATTTATATAAATTATTAAATCAGCAAAATAATTTCCTACGTTAATAGACATTTCAAAAATAATTTCAAAGAACGTATTTCGTATTTACATATTACATATTCTGATTTATATTCGAATCTCTAAATCAACTGCATATATAGTTTCTTTTTGCACTATATGCTCAATTGTCAAATTTTTTGAATGAAATTATTCAAAAATTAACCTTTGAATGTTTCTTTTAAACTTCCTAGTAGAGTTCAATTGCTTCAGATTTTTAATTAATCAAAGATTAATTCTTGATAGTTGCGATTAAGGAAGAAAGGCCATGAAGTGGCTAAAACTGTTGTTAGAAAGGGATATTTTTTTAAAATTTTTCTTAGGCTGACTAATTTCTTAATTGGTTTGTCCGTACACCGTACGGGCACTGATATTTTCTTCTTTCTATCTTCGATTTGCACATATTTTTAATTCTTATAGTGAGATTATGAAGCTTAGTGGCCGAGTGGTAGCGTAAAGCGCTTCCACGTCACAGGTCCGTGGTTCAAACCCCTGGCTGGGCAAGGTCAACACAGCCTTTCAATCCTTTAGTGGGTCGATAAATGAGTACCAAGTTTGCTTGGGAACTGAACCCTGGGGGTTTCACATCAGACTGACCACTTGACCGGAACATCTGCTGATGCACTGCAGTGCCCAAGGTCATAAAAACTGAGATGGGCACAGTAGGCCCATGCCCTCTATTGTTGCGCTACTCAGTTCAGCTTGGTAAGATTATTGGTGCTAGTATTTTTAAGAGATGCTGTTTGCCCATGGTACTGAAATATTTCTCATCCGGGATTTTCTTTGTGGTGAGAAGGTGAAGGTGGGAATCTTTCATTGAAGGCAGAAATTTAGATTCTTGAAAATATTCGACAAAGAACAGGGATTGGCAATTTGTTGCTTGAGAAGAAATGAAAACGGAAAGATAATGTAAAAAAGCCGATATTATCTTTGTCCCCATTGCAATGTAAGACTTAGTTTTACACCATGCTTCAAATTGTGTGTGTGTATATATGTATGCACACCGTTTGAAATAGAGGTACGAACATGAAATATTTTTATAAGTATGAGAGAAATTCTTTTAAGAATATGAAACATTGTTCAAAGCACGCGGAGTGTACAAATAAAAAGCAAACATTTAGGATTTTTTTGTGTTCCACAATTATAAAATAAGAAATAGTGAGAAAAATTAAAATTGAAAACTAAAATAAAATTCTTCCTTTTTTTTGCATTCTGTTAAGTATTATGCTTATATATATGCAATAGAAAAATGTGCCTCTCTTTTTTATCATTTTGGGTAAAAAAATTAACCGTTTAAGGGTTTAAAATTTATTACTTTCATTTTGACTAAGAAACCTATATTTTTATATGAGGTGATTACAGTATAATTTATGTACATCGGAAACTTAATGAAACAAATGTGAAGTATTATTTAAAAGACAAGTATTGTGAGATTTATACGTCTATTTAAACATAAGTAGATATATATCGTCTCATGGTACGAACTCGTGACAAGCCGGCCACTAGTCCTTTACCTTGCCTACACAAGGCTATTGTGACCATTAGTGATGGGAGATACAGCTGGGTTTATAAAATGTTGCAATGCATATTATACTACTCACAAGGGGAAGGCACGACTAAGGAAATTCATTTGGTTACGAGACTTTGTGTACTTGTAATACTCCTTTAGGGTGTTCAGCACCCAATGTAATAACGGCAAATGGCCAGTCAATTCGGAGAAAATAGCCTTCGAAATTCCTGCTTAGCTTTTATACAGTTAAATTTCAATTAACTCCAGCGATGCAATGGCTTGATTGGTACAGTACCTGTTTACCACGCCACCGGCAAAGGTTCAAGTCACGAAAAAGTTTTTTTTTTTTTAATTTTATTTTTTAAATTCATTTAACTATTTTTACAATTAAATAAATTTATTTAAAAAAGGTTTATTAAATATTCATATGATTATAAAACAATTAAATTAATAATATATAATATAAGATATATATTATTTTTATTATATTAATTATACAATAATGTTTTTATAAATAACTGTTATATAGTATATTTTATATATTATTATAATTTTTTATTGTATTTTATTTATAATATATTGTATTTCATATTATAAAGCTATTTGTTACTAATTTTTATATAAAATATCATTTAATATTTATTATATAGCATATTTTATAATAAATATTATTTATGAATTATTATATTTATAAAATATAATATAAATATTTATATAATTACAGTTATTATTTTACTTTTTAAAATATAAAATGATTTTCTAAAATATCATTTAATATTTAATAAACCTTTTTAAAAAAAATTTTTAATTGTAAAGATAATTAAATGAATTTAAAAAATAAAACAAAAAAATTATTTGCGCGACTCGAACCTTGGCCGGTCACGTGGTAAACAGTTACTCTGCCAACCAAGCCATTGCATTGTTGGAGATAACTGAAATTTAATTGTATAAAAGCTAAGCATGAATTTCGAAGGCTATTTTCTCCGAGTTGACTGGCCATTCGGCATTATTACGTTGGGGTTGATCACCCTAAAAGAGTGCTATTATTACACGAAGTCTCGTCCCGAAATGAATTTCCTTAGTCATGCCCTCTCCTTCTCAGTTATCAATAATAATCTCTTTTGGTTATTTATAAGGCAGAAAAATAATTATATTGTGAGTCTAAAATCATCTATCCAAAATATTCTTTTTCAATTCTTTTTCGAAAATGCAACCTTTCTGAAGCATTATTAATGTTTCAGTTTTCGTTTTATTTTCATCCCTTTTTGATGCATTATGAAAAATACGTTATTGGTAAGAAAAGACTACGGCTTGTTTTGAAAATGTGGTGGTAAAAGGTTACCATCGGGAATATCCCGCCTAGCGTCGGTTGCATCATTTTTGGCGACTTTATCATCTGCGTCTCGAAACAGAAGAGTACCCTGTTTAGTAGATGCCGTCTCATCGCAATAAACGTTAAAAAGTACAAAAACGCTATTCCTTTTTGACAAAATTTACTTTGACTGTTAACCATCAAAATAATCAAATACCGAAACTTCCTTCCCCTTGAGAATAAATTTTTTATTTTATTTTTTCCTTCATCTATATGCCAGAGAACATCTTTTCCCCATAGGTAGACTCTGAAATTCCGAAAATGAAAAAGTATTTTTTGATCCACTTTATCGTAAATGGAAGAAATATATTAAGGTATTTACTCGAATCTAAGCCGCCCTATTTTTCTTGTGTTAATGCTACTGAAAATCGGGTGCGTTTTAGAATCGAAGGCAAAGCATTTGTTAGATGGAGTAAATTAAATTTCCACCCCTTTCAAAAGGAAAAAAGGAACCATTCGTTGTGGTCATTTGCAACGATGATTTTTCCCATTCCGCAGTTTATCTCCAATCTATCCTAAACATCGTTGTTTGTTCGTATTTGGGAAATTTTTTTTGTATACGCTTTCTTTTAATCACCTAAACATCAAAGATATCCGTAATAGCAACAAGATGAGTTCACTATGTGATACCCCATGGCCCGGGGGTATCATCTCTTCATCCACGTGACCTAGATTTGTAGGAATAAATGATTGGCCACTCAAATTCTCCATAATAAATTTAATTTATTGTTGTCTAAATATATATTGAGCAACGCAACACAAGTCTTACTAGAGGGGACTTATCAGGAGTGATACTACGCAATTATTAATTCTAAGTAAAATAGCGCTTGAAATCCTACTCACTATCTTAATGAGAAATTATCCACAGAATCTTTATCTATTGTAAATTCCTTAATAAGCTAAAGTCCGTTTTATAATTAATCTCTTACCAATATCTTGCGGCGAGCAGGCCTCGGCTTTCTGTCTCTTCTTGTATTCTATTCTTCCACTATTATCCGACTTCTATTCCGCTTTTATTGAACTTTCCGGCTTCTATTCAACTCTTATAGCGCTATGCGACTTCTAGCCGACCTCTATTCGACTTTCCGGCTTCTAGCCTACTCACTCGCGAATGCTAAAGCTCCAATATATATCCATTCACTAATCAGCATATCGCGGTTTCTTCTTGAGAAGGTGGGATTGAAATGCCATTCTGGCCCCAAAGATTCCCCAAGAGGATTAGTGAGAAGACGCCATAAAGCCCCGTAACAACTATGACTTAAGTATGAAAAAGGAGGCAATTTTACATGCAGAAAAAAACGGAAACAGAGCAGCGGCCACTGAAAATTTTAAAATGGATGAAACAAATATGCTTTGATGGCGTTAAAAAGTCACATGATTTTGCTTGTAAGTGTTCTCATCCTGCTTTAATAATTCTTTTAAATTCTTCTATAATACATTCTTTTTAAAAAATGTTGCATAACAAATACATTGGAGGGCACAGAAGACGACTCCGTGTGGGCGACGTCTACATCAATTCCGAAGTCAGCTGCAATAATGGGAGTGACGAATCATTTTTGAAACATGATACAGACGGAGAGTAATTATAGGTTCGTGTATATATTTGATAATTTTTAATACTGGTAAAATGAATTAACTATTATGAATTAATTATTAAAAATAAAAAGTTGTGTAAAAGGTTCATCAATACCCGATACTTCAGAAATTTAAAAAAAAAATTTAATGAGATACCAGGTGGCTATAATTAAAGTTACACTATTCAGAGGCCCGTAGAACCTGTTATGCTTATCGGATTTTGATGGACCTTGGAATACATGCTATTTGAACCATGGGGAAAAGATTTCTGCAATAAAAAAAATTAGTTATTGACAAAAAAATTTTGACCACCAGGTGGCTTCTATCGAATATTCTTTATGCAAATCCGTAAAACCTTTATATAAACTTGCAGTCATGGTCAGAGAATCATTCAGCGATTGTTTATCATTGTTAATCATTCCTGCTTTACAGAAATGAAAATGTTTGTGGCCCCCCCCCCCCCCCCCCACTATCTTTGTGCAAGATGGAGCAACTCCTCACAATGGGCGCCAAGTCAAAGCACTGCTTAGGTTCCCTTCACACCAAACGACTCCGATTCATTCACCATCAAACTTGTCTGATCGACCAAGATTCGGCTTCGTAATTTCCCGCTCAAATAAGCCAAGATTCGCTTCATTCTCATTCACGCGTGATTCGACAGGTCAGATTTTCTTCACTCATTCACCAGCAGCCGAGAGCTATTTCTATAAGAAAAAAGGGAATTCAAACAAATAGAGTGTTTATTTTTATTATTTTTTATGTTATTAGTGATTTTTTTCACATAAAGTTTCTATTAAAGAAACTGATTTCAGATGTTTGAAGATAATGATTTTCTCATTAGGATTAGCATGAGTTTGTTTTGGTGCCAATAGATGGCACTTATATTTTTTGGTATTCATAGTATTCTTTTTCAATATGTAAACTAACTCTAGTTCTTGTCACCGAGTGTGTAGGCTACTTTAACCCTGCTAATCTTGCGCAAATAATAATATTAATTTTGCATGTATTATTTTATTCAATTTTAGAAATTTGAAAACTTTATTCTTTATTTTTTAATACGTTAAAGCAAAATGTGTTGTTTTTTTTTGGGGGGGGGGGGGGGGGGGG
>BMAV01008265.1:24991-45874 GCA_019973955.1 Trichonephila inaurata madagascariensis
AGGATGTTTGAAATAGTTTCAGAGATCAATTTGATAAGAATTTATTTAATTTTGGGAGAGAAAAAAAATTAAATATTTATAAGAATGGTAAAATAAAATAAAACATCGATATTGTCGATAATTTTAATTTTCAAAAAGATTCCATTTTATTACTACATAGATCTCAAATTTTGTTATATAAAACAAACTAAATGTAAATGGCATGTAAAATTTTTAATTCATTAATGTATTAGCAAATCATTTTTAAATACATAATAAAAAAAAATAATTGTATGCTACAAAAGCTGTAGTATATAACAACATTTGAAATGCCTTTTAAAAACATTATTTGTAAAAGTAATTGCAATATAATATAGTTACAATACATATTTATTATTTGTTACTACTTTTCAGACTATAATTACACTTGATACTAACAGGCAAAATATAAAAAAATAAATAAATAAAACCATTCTTATATTTTTTGTTTTATGTATTTCAATTTGAAAATAAATGAATAAGCATACAGTTGTGAAATTAATAGCTTGAAACGTTAATCTTCTTAAAACTTTAAAAACAGCATCCCTGTTCAACAGCAACTGATGGAAGAATGATTGACCCGTGGCGGTGTGAAGGCAAATCTCTGTTCATTCAGAATCGCTGTGAATTCGAAAGATCGCTACTGACTCGGAATCGTTTGGTGAGAAAAGAGCCTTAGTGCTAACTTTGGTGATAATCGTGATTATCCAGATATTTTCCGGTTGCATGGCCTTCTTGCTCACTCGACTTAAATTCCTGTGATTTCTAGTTATGGGGATTTCTAAAAGACCGTGTTTGTAGAGGAGGAATCAGGACTTTACCTGATTTGAAAGCTTGCACTATACGTCATGTAGCTGAAATCTCTCGTGAGTCACTTAGCGCTACCACTGAAAAAGCTATAATGCGCTTTCAACTATTGATGTCAATGGAGTACATATTGAGCATATTCTGAAATAGAATAAATTTTAACGATTCTAAAATATTTTTTGTCCTTCTTTGGGTACCACATTTCCTCCTTGTGGTCAAAATCTTATTTATTTATTTATTATTTCATTGCAGAACCATTTTCCACTTGGTCCATATAGTATATATTCCAAGTTTCATCAAAATCCGATTAGTAGAATGGGTTCTACAGGCCTCTAAATAGTGTAACTTTAATTATAACCACCCGGTATCTCATTAAATTTTTTTTTAATTTCAGAAGTATTGGGTATTAATGAACCTTTTACACAACTTTTTATTTTTTTTTCTCAAAAATGTGAAGAGAATTGGGAGTACAGCTTAGAATCGATGGCGGCTTAGATTCGATTAAATACGGTATATTCCCTTCACAACACACACTCATTTAAATCTACTCACAATTTTTATAAATACAGTTATTGAGTATCTTTCTTATACTGGGGCCTTTCTGAACTTAAAAAGAAAAACTAAGCAGTGTGTTATCAAATGAAATAATTTATTCTGCAAACTCTATATATTCAATTCCTTCTTTCCAGCTCATGTCAAATCAAGTAAAGAGATAAGAGATTTTTAGTTCATATTATAAATCTGCTCTGACACTTCTACTATTGGGTCTGATAATAAAACCTATGCTTAATTTATTACACTAACTATTTTGACATGTTTACTATTCCGAGTTGATAGTAAAACTGATGCATAATTCATTGCAAGCTCTCTTTGACATATTTACTATTCAATATGATAACAGAATTGATTTATTTTGGATCAATTTTAATGTTTTTGCAATCAAGTCTTTGAAAGGATTGATTCTTGATTTATCGTATCTTCTTTGACATCTTAGCATTATAATTGATAACTGAGGGAATTAATGATTCATTTTAAGTTAACATTGGTAGACTTGTATCAATGATGAAATATTGTAAGATAACAGGCGCTTATGTATTAATTGGAAAAACTTTTTTGTATGACGTAGATTAGTGAAATATGATTAATTGGAAGGCTATCTGAATAGTATAATCATTTGCATAATATTTCTTTCTTCTATACCCTCTGAACTGTGTGAGCTGATAAACATGCTAATCACATCAAATAATTAAGATTATGGATATTTGTAGTTATTGGGTGAAATATAATTACAATTACAATAAACTTAAGATATGATTTTTCACAACTAAGATAAGCATTTACCAGAAAACACACACACACAACAATTGAAAAGAAAGTTCTGTTTTGTTCTTTTTAATGAAATTTTTAAGCAAAAATTTTTACTGTAGCACTAAATGTATTATTTTATAGTTGATACGCCACTATAACTATATTTTCCTTTTTATATATATATACATCACTGAAAAGGTGCTTCACGAAAAACAAGAACAAACCAGCAACACACTGAAGAGTACCTCCACTTTACCTTGGTTGCCAACTCTCACTTTCAGATGTCGCTAAATGCACCTGTAAAAGTAGCTAAAATGTCGCTTAGTGTTCACCAAAATACGCTTTTTCAATAATACGTTTTGTTACTCGTCATTTTTGAAACTGACTCTTCATAAAAATATAAATAACATTTCAATCTTTTTTTTATGGACCATCAAAAATTTTCCACGAACCACCGGTTGGCTACCACTTTTCTTGGACATTCCGCCCTTATATCACGTGTTCTCATGTACGACGTTAATAAACGCTCATGGAATAAGTCAGCCACCGAGCTACTAGAACAGTTTTTACTTATTTAAGTTACTTTTAAATTAATTTTACGGCACCAAGAAACAAACTAAGCCGCCATTTATTCGAATAAAATCTTTATTAATAGAACAACAAATTAAGAACATTATTTTCATTTTAATCTTGTTGAGTAGTTCATATACTGCTTCGCCAAACGATTATGGTTTTACATTTAATCTTCCTGAGTAGTTCATATCCTACTTCACCAAACGATAATGATTTATATATATATATTTACATTTAATCTTGACGTAACAACAGAAATACTCAACCTTTTTTTTTTATTGGGGGACTCTTTTAACAATTTTAAAATTTGGCAACACACTCTCACTCACAATAAAATAAGCTAAAAGAATCTTACTTATCTGTAATACACTATGTAAAATAGTTTATGATAATAATCTTCGATGTTAAATAAAGTAATATGTACGACAAAAGCAACAAAATACTTCTCGAGTAATTAATTACAAATGAATTATAAGAATGCATTTGATGCGAAATTTGAGCTTGATTACTTTTGATAATTTCGTTTATATTGGGTCATAAAAAGGATAATATCATCACTTTCATTTTGTCATCTACATTTAAAAGTTTCGATCTTTTTTTCTTATTATATTTGTATTTGCTCATGCTGAGAATCCGAATTCACGCTAATAAGATATAGCAAATTGTAACAAAATTTTTAATGCTTTTTGGCTATATATGTTATGAGATCTCTAATTTCAATCCAGAACGAATTAATTGACTCTTCCGAATGTTTTGAAGTTAAATCTCGATTCTTACACAGAGAGCGAAATTAGTTTTTCCTCTTCATCCAAAATTCATTCACATACAGATGTATCCATACAGAAATGAATTCAAACCCAATCAAATTTGTTTATATTTATCTATCCACGCGCGTAAGGTTAAGTTAACACTTAGTGAAATATACCCCGAATACTTTTAGTTTATTTCTATAAAACGGCCCAATGATTCAGTTCCGGGTTTTATTTTTTTTTTTCTCACAGTATAATTCAACTCAAACTCAAACTCGGTGGCGCAAAAGCCTATGAAGGCCAGGGCCTACTGAGCTAATTCCAGTATATGTGATCATTGGGTGCTGAGGTGCATGAGCAGATGTCCCGTTTAGGTGGTCAGTCTGAAGGAGACCCCCCAGTGTGTAAATCCCCAAGCAAGCTTGGTACTCATTTATCAACCCACTGCAGTAGAGATGAAGGGTTGTGTCGACCTTGCTCAGCCAGGGAATATATCCCGGACCAGTGGTGTGGAAGCGCGATACGCTACCACTCGACTTCTGGGCCTTCTACAGTATAATATTAGTAATTTTTAAAAAATTTGGCGGCACATCAAAGTGCCGAGGCACAGTGGTTGAGAATCACTGTACTAGAAACATGCCAATTTTTTACGCTATTGGTTGCTTTATTAAAATTTCTACACGATTTCAATTAAAAATATATCTTTGTACAATAAAATTTAAAGTTGATACTCATTTCTTCTTCAATGGATCGACAGCCCTGGGTAGACCCTGACCTTCTCCAGAAATTTTCTCCTGGTATCTCTACTTTTTGCAACTGTTTTCCTGTTTTTGATCTTTAAAATATTTAAGTCTTTATCGACACAGTCAATCCATCTTAACGGGGGTCTTCCCCGGGATCCATTTCCCATGGACTTTTCCAGAAAGATTTTCTTGCAGCAACGATCTTCATTCATTTTAGCCACATGACCAGTCCATTTAAGTCTCTGTAATTTGATAATTTTTACAATATCAGGTTGTTTGTAAATTTTGTTGAGTTCTAAGCTAGATCTTCTTCTTCGTGGTCCATTCACTTGGATTCCATCAAGAATGAAGCGTAAGATCTTTATCTCGAAAATTCCCTAGACTTCCTCATCACGTACAGTCAATGGCCAAGTGCCTGATGCGTAAGTCAGGACAGATTTTATAAAACTTTTTTGAAGTAGCAATTTAGTTCTCAATTTGAGAAAACTGGATTTTAAATAACTCTTCAAGGCATAGAAACATCTATTTTCTGCAATGATTATTTTATAAATTTCTGGGGCCAGCTCATTTTTATTATTTATCTCAGTTTGATAATCATTTAGCAAATACAAAACAGAACACATCACCAATAGATTCAGCCGATAAATCAATAACAACAAATGAGCATTGTTTGTACCTTGTACACCCCCGCTATTGTCGCTTGTCGCGCCCCCTACAACTCCACACTTCTACGAGTTTTCTCATCCCGAGTGGACGTACTCTCCCAGTCGTTCCGTCGTAGAAAGTGTTTCGATGCTTAAAGTTCCTCTTTGTCTAATTTTACTTACTTTATAAATTCATTTTGTTAATTTGTTATTGTTGTTTACCTATGTCAGTTATCCGCAACCCCCGGTCCACGGACCGGTACCGGTCCGTCGATAAAATAGTGCCGGGCCACCTAAAGAACATTAAACTATAGCCATTTTTTAAGTGGTGCATTTCTCTCGGATTTGCGCAACTTCCACGGAAATCACATTACATTTCACGTTAAATCACTTTTATTCATTTTTGGTGTAACTATATTTTATCATGAAGGCATATTTAAATGTAACTAAATTAAAATTGTTAAATCAAATCAATCTAAAATATGAACAATCAACGTGTCCCACCCTCAGTGGGCCACGGTAAAATTATCAAATGTTGACCGGTCCGCAGCGATAAAAAGGTTGCGGGGCACTGACCTATGTTAATCATAATAAATATTTGTTTGCTATGGATTAAGGTTTTATTTGTCTCTCTTGAGTATTATCGACGTTAATTTATTGTCGGCATCCCGCCACATTTAGGCCTACCACCCCCTGTTTTCAAGCATAAAGTTTAGCCCGTTTGTTGCAATTTATCGACATAAATTTTAAATAAAATTGACACAAAGGCATTGACCTTTCAAAAGAATACAGAGTAAAAAAGATCAATAATAATCTGGATAATCTGATATCGGTTTAATATACATAAAGGAAGGGGGAAGGGTAGAAAAAAAGAGAGAAAAATAAATAACAATATTTGCAAATTGCGCTCAGGAATGCAAAGTAGCGAGTTTTTAAGCGGAAAATTTCCTTTAACGAGAGAGAGTTCTTGGTTTAATAGGAGCACTACGTGACACTTTGAATAAATAGTTCGAAACTAGAAGTGCGACTTCAGAATCAACATTCCTGTTATAATTTTTCTTAATCGAAGCCGATCAACATCGGTTTTTTTTCCATTAGCAGCCCGAAAATTTGAATGAAAAACTAATCTCTAAATAAAAATATAGTAAAAACAACGAACATAGAACTTATTACCATTCTTTGTAACGCGTGTTGAGTATTTTAACCAATTGTGGGGGTATTTTTCCCTTCAGGAAGATAGACAAAATAACAAGTAATCTCTAGCTCATTTATCTATTTTGTAAGCGAAGAATTTCTAATGATTATTTATTGTAATGGCTTACCACATTACCTCATTTATTATAGCAATTCAACAAGCTTTTTCTAAATAATTTGATCGTAAAAATCTAAGACACCGTTTGGAAATCGTAAAAAATACATATTATTATCATTAAAATGTATTGCCTCTAGATAGTTTTGGAATACAACGAAAATCATTTGACACGAGACTGAAACATTTTTTCGTGTTAAAGGATATTGCAACAAGAAACATATACCCAGAAAAATTAAATATATTAGAATACATTCTATTTATATAGATATGTGTATATGCATAAATTTAATAAAGATCAGTGAAAAAAAACATTAACAAGAACTCGAAATTTAATACAAAATTATCAAGTTTCTTGAAAAACAAAAATATTTATTTTTGCAAAATAATCTGACATTTTTCATTGCATTGTCTTTTTTAGCATCAAATTTTCAACAAATTGTTCGATGTCGCCCATTTTGTTATTCATTTTCCCATTGGAATGTGCGTCCAAATAACTACACGTACTTTTCATGATGTTCCTCATTTCGGATGATGTGGGTACAAGAGCTGCATTATTTGTTTCATTTTTGTCGTCGGAATCTGCATCACTAATATTTTTTGAGCTTTGAACTGACTCCAAAAATGTTTTTTTTTTCCTGCCATAATTGGGTCTGTTCACACATATCATTTTCTACAGCAACGAATTCTTCCCATGATACAATAAGACAGTCCAATAATACAGAAACTTTCTGAAACTTTTCAATGAAGGAAAAACTTTTCATGCCAAGTGATTTTCATTTCGTGTTAACAGAAAAAAATGTAAGAAAATATATAGTAATTCGACGGGATGGTTGTATTATTTCGTGTTAACCGATATTTCGTACTCGTTTTCGCTTTAAATGTATTTCACTGTATTTAAGTTTTTAACACCTGTGATGTTTCTAATAAGACTAGAAGTTAATATGTACAGTAACCTCACAAATTATTCAGAAAAAAAATGGGAAATCCCATATAATAAAAATTTTGGTTTATTCATTTTGTGTACTAAATTAAAAATGTAAGTGAGGTATTTTGAAGCTTAGTTCCCCTCAGGGGGCTCACCTTCTTTAGGCGGGAACGGGTGCCACAATCTCGAGGTACCCTAGTGATCTTTTCCTTTTCCCAAGGGGTTTACTTTCTTTGGTAAACACGGGTGTCACAACCCCGGGGTACCCCAGTGATCCTTCTCTATTTTCGACCCTCCATCTTGTCATCCAATTTCTTCTTTTCCCGTCCAGACCACAGACCTGTGAATGTTTGGCGCAGTATAGCCAAAACTGGCTCTTGCGCCATAAAACACTCAACTCAACTCAACTTGAAGCTTAGTTAGTTAATTGATTAAGGACGCACTCTAAAGCGTCCCGAGAGCTATTGGCGGAATCCCCAAGGGACCCGAGCTCGCCCGAAAGGGGTTTAGAGCTACAAAACGTTCCCCCGACAAACAACCACCCCACGTTCAGTCTTTATTAAACAAAATTTTAGTTTAATAAGGACTTATAATCCCTGGCGTAGCTAGTTCTATAAGACCCCTTTATCAAATTCCCTTAGGGGCCCTTTCTTAGATGTGGAAGCCCTGTTAGTGGATTGTAGTTACACATATTGCGGCCCCTGTAGCTTAGGGGCTCCGTATCATTGATACGGCGGTAGCTACGCGTACCTGCTTGTAATACTTATTAAACAAATCCTCCGCTGTTATTACGCAACGTGCTCTACAGGGTGTTGACATCTTACCTAGGCTTGAGAAATCACCAAATCTGTCTCCAATTGAGCACGTATGGGATATCATTGGACGACAACTTCAGCATCATCCACAGCCAGCCCTACCGCCCCAGTATTGATACAATAAGTAAAACAAGCATGAAAGTCTACCACAAAGTGACATTCGGCACCTGTGTGACACAATGCAAGCTGTAACGTTCCCGCCACACAGCTGTAAATTGGCTTCTCTGTGGAAATGATCACCACGCGTGCAATGACACCTGCAACTTAAAATTATTGCGCGGTCTTGTCTTGGATCACCCCGTCAACCTTTGACTCCACGAGGAACCCCTTTCCGCCCACTAGCCGGATGTAACTCGAAGCTAAAGACGCCGGCCTCTGTCTTCCCCGAAGCTAGAGAGGGCAGAGAGAGAGAACGGGAAATGGTCTGAAAACTTCCTTAAGAGAGAACCCCAAAAAACTCCTCTCTCACAAACAGAACTTGGACTCGAATAATCCAATGGATAAGTTTAATAACTTCAATATATAATCTGTAAATAATAGCTGTGACGTAAATAAACTAAATATTTAAACTAATCAATATCACGCTGCCTTTAGTTATCACAAACGTCACAATGCACACTTGCAGGCTTGCATTCAAAATTCTGGCGGTTACACTGACTATTAATGTAACAGCATTTCACATTTGAAATGTTGTATTTTCTTGAGCTTAAATTAACCCGTGATCTTGAAAATTTAATCAATTAAACATGTTTACTACACAACTCTACAATAATTTTTTCTAGGTGTTGGGATTTTTTCCCCATCAGTGTATATTAAGACAATATTCAAAATGAAAGCACAGAGAGAGAGGGAGAAAAGAGCCAAGCAAAAGGAAAGAAAAAATAAAATATTCCAATTAGAATGTCAAGTCAGAAATTTTCAGATGCCACTTGCTAGCCATCACTCTGAAATAAGATACTGCTCCCGTTTCTTTTTGTTCGAATGACGTCATCAAAAAGCGCAAACGATTTCTCGTGACAGATTAAAAATAGATTGCTTCTGCATTTAAAGCTTAATCTTTTCTCTTCTTTTTTGCTGTATGTTGTTGTTCTTGAAGAAAGGAATGCTCGCTATCATGAAGTGTTTCGATTCCCTCAAATACTCAGCTGTCGTGTTGAAAAATTTTAATGACTCTTAATCATCTACTTACTCGTTATTCCAAAAGAGGAATAAATTCGATTCTTTTAAGAGGTTTGTTTATTCTTCTTCAACATATTAAACTGTTTCGAATGTAAGAAAATTTAGCAACATACTCATTAGAAATTAATGTTAATTATGTCACCACAGGTATCGAACACTTATTATTAAATCAGTATATATGATTATAAAATAATAATAAAAATTAAGAGTAAAAAAAAAAAACTTTTTAAAAACAAGCTTTTATTTAAATGCTCTAAAAAGAATAAAATAAACTTTTCTTTTACAAAGTTTTTTGCTATCAACTTATAATGTCATTATACAATTTATGATATAAAATCTTGTCACGGGATTTAAGTACACGTATTTACTTAGTTTGAAAATTTTAAAAATTAAAATCGATCAGATCAAGTTATTTAATTTGCTTGTTTATTTACGCAGGTAAATCTCGCGACAAGAATTTATATCATAAATTGTGTAATGACGTGATAAGTTGATAGCAAAAAAATTTTTGAAAGAAAAGTTTATTTTATTCTTTTTAGAGCATTTAAATAAAAAATTGTTTTTTAAAAAGTTTTTTTTTTTTACTTTTAATTTATTTTTAACTTTTTAGCTATCGCTGGACAGGTTTCTCAGTCTGTTAATCTCATTCAACGCATCTTTGTTGCAAGGTCGTTTGCCGGTTAATTTTGAACAGGCTAGCTCAGGGGTAATGAATCTTTTTCCCACCGGGCCACGTACATATGATAGATATTTCACTCGAGTCACAATCAGAGGATGATGGAGGACGGAGATAAACACTGTAAGACCAAAACAACATTGGACAAAGTAAAATTAATCAAAATATTAAAATTCATATTTTTTTTTCTTTTTTGCTTTTACTATAATACTATATTAAAAACGAAAAACACAAAAAGTTTTTTTTCTTAAACCGTAATTTTAAACCAAATTTTAATTCTTTGTGCAGAGAATTTGGATAATACTATTCCACAAATGAAAAAAAAAAAAAGTTTCGTGCGATTATCTTTAAAAATAAAAAAGTTTTCAAATGTTTTATTAAAAATTTGAGTATTTTTTGAAAAATCGTAGAAAAAAAAAGATTTTTGGTATTTTCTTTTTTTAAATGACTGATTCTAAAAGAGAAAAGCGTGAACTTTTTTAATGCAGATTATCGATTCATTAACACGGAAAAAAAAATCATACGGAACGATTAAGAAATCATTTCCATAAAAATGCATTTTAGAAAAAATCGTATAAAATAGAAAATATCATTATATTTTTTAAAAAAGATTTCACCGTATAGTGACGACATAAATAATCTTTCCGATTATGTAATTATTTTTTGGCTCAGTTTGACAGAAAGAATAAGATGGGTTTTTAAAAAAGGTCGAAAAATCGGAACTTCTTTAAGCTCAATCCGATAAGATGCTAGACAGAATAAAAAGCTAACAGGGGTAAGGGGTTTTTAATTAATATATTTTTAACTGATTGCGATATCGGATTATAAATGGTCAAAAAATGTAGTGTCATCCAAACTAAACATGTTTACAAAATTTCAGCCCAATCGGTTGAAGACATCAGATTCAAAATTGAGTTACAAGATTCCACCCGAACAAATTACTTTGATTGATATCTTTTTAACTAATTGTGATACCGGAATACATATGGTCAAAGCATGCATTGTCATCCAAGCTAAACGTCTATACAAAATTTCAGCTCATTTGGTTGAAGACATCAGCTTCAAAACTGAGTTGCAAGATTCCACCCGAACATTTTACATTGCAAGTTAAATAAAAGCTTGTAAAAAACAGGAAAGAACGTGGAAATATAAATTTAATCAAGAGAAATAATTTCCGAATTAAAATTAAAGTGATTTAAAATAAGTTTTAAAACTGCAAGCTCCCGGAAATTCAACCGGGGCAATTCATTTGAAGTCAGCTTCTCTAGGTGTGAGCGCTCGTGGAACGAGATAAAGTAAGCTTCTAAAACATGGGTAAGAGATTTTTCATTAATATATTTTTAACTAATTGCGATATCGGATAATAATCAAATATAAATAATCAAAACATGCATTGTCATCCAAGCTAAACGTGTATACAAAATTTCAGCTCAATCGGTTGAAGACATCAGCTTCAAAACTGAGCTGCAAGATTCCACCCGAACATTTTACATTGCAAGTTAAATAAAAGCTTGTAATAATTAAAATGAATGCCCAGTGGTTGAGATGTAGCATATTGTGCTTCCACACCACAGATCAGGGCTGGGCAAGGTCGATTCAGCCTTTCATCCCTACTGCAGTGGATCCATAAATGAGTACCAAGCTTGCTTGGGGACATAAACACTGGGGGGTCTCGCTTCAGACTGACCACCTAAACGGGACATCTGCTCATGCACTTCAGCGCTCAATGGTCCCGTATACTGGCAGGGGTGCAGTAGGCCCTAGCCTCATGGGATGTTGCGCCACTGAGTATGAGTTATTGCTTTGAAAAATTGCTTTGAAGTTAAAGATTAGGATTCAAACTTGGCACCTTTTTTTTTGCAGACAAAAAGAAAATCAACCCAATATTAACATTTAATCTGACTTCATTACTGACAGATAATAAAGTTCCTTTTTTTATCGATCTACGAGATTCTTTTTTATTTTTATTACGTCATTTCATATATTTTTGTTCTGTGTGTGGTCTATTATCTCAACTCTATTTCTACCAACAAGATCACTTTTATTTCTCGAAATTGGCTTATGAGAATGGATTTAAAACTGTGTTCACATCTGATAGTTTCCTACAAAAGATTTTTCTCAAAAGTAATGA
The DNA here is from genome assembly GCA_019973955.1 of Trichonephila inaurata madagascariensis. NCBI lineage: Eukaryota > Metazoa > Arthropoda > Arachnida > Araneae > Nephilidae > Trichonephila > Trichonephila inaurata. Next base: position 36,872 of record BMAV01008265.1, read on the forward strand.
TTTGATTGATTCATTGTCTATTTACGTTGCACTTTTAAACAAAACAAAGATTTTTTTAAAACAAAGGATTTTGTAATTTTGTACCACGATCTAGTGATGAAGATAATATCTCAACAAAAACGACTGAAGAATAATATCAGCAAGTTGGAGGCATTATAAAACTCTTTATACACCTCACCATATGGTCTTAAGTCCTAGGGACACTGAAGACCAGGGACGTCTTAAGGCATGGGACAACTGGGTCCGAGCCCAGGGCATCGCCCTCGGTGGGGGCCTCGTTTCTCTCTCGATTCTGTCTTAATAAGATTCTGATACAGACACTTTTAATGGTCAAATATTATTCCCGTACATATTCTCAGAAAAACAGGGAATTTCAAACTACATGTCAACCTGCAAAAGTTGTAAGACTGTATTATTATACGATGACTGTTGTCCATGTTTAGGCCTGGGTCTAAAACTGTAAACAATCATTCAACTCATTTAGTCGAAATGTGGCCATCGGTCAAGCTGGTTTGTGCCAAGGTTTTTGAGTGAGTGAGTGAATATTAACGTCGCACTGTTCAGCTACACGAGGGCTTTTGGCGACGGATCACGTAATTTTGAAGTAAGGTCAAGTGACGTGGACGACACCTGAGCTGGCACCCCTTCTCCTAACTACCACACTACACCAACGGGAGGACATTTCAGCTCTCGACAGATTTAACGTGCATCGCTGCCCTACACGGCGGGTCTTTAGTGGTTCTGGGCTGGAACTCATGACATGCCTGCCATGATCCGATACCTTGACCACTGGGCTACCGCAGCCCCCCAAGGTTTTTGAGATTGTGTGTCGTGGACATTTATTTGTTTCAAATTACCGTTTGGACGAGTATTTGACAATGCCTGCTATATACTGTCTATTTTTATACTGTGCCTGTCTCTGTGTAAAAGTAGGTAGAGCCTACTTTTGCATAATGGCCCAGGGCCTCAAAGAATCAAGATGTTCCTGCTGAAGACCTGTCCTGTAGAGGGGCTGATGCATGCTAAGTTTGGCGTCTTTCTCATCACTTGACTGTAGTTCAAAATTACGGGAACCGTCACCAACAGTGTTTGTGTTGATTTATAGCACGGGCGTAAATTAAAATAATGTATCAAACCTCACCTAAACAGATTTAACGGTATGGGTCGGGAAATTATCACATCCAAAACAGCATCTCCTGAAATAAAGCAAGTTTACACCTGACCTTGAAATGGATCGGCTATTTAGGGTGACGAGAGTACCTATAGAAAACCACAAAACCTTTGCCCAAATTATGGTAGAGCACTTTCGTGTTTTACAGTTGGAAAAAGACAAGCCGGATGGAAGCTTTTATGAAGGCGCTCTCCAGACGGGCACACGTCCTGTTCAAAGGAACCGTGTGAACGACGATTCTTCAGACCATATCACTTTCTTCCATACATTGTTCTTCCAGATCATGGCACCCCTTGAAACGAAGTCCAGTAGTTTTTGTTTTTTTTATGTCAGACAACAGTTATTTAATTAGATGTAACGTTGGAAAAACTACTCTGCCATGTATAAATTATTTGTGCAATTTCCTTTTAACGGTAACTGGTGATACGGAAACCTGCAGATTAGAAAGATGTTCTGCGGTTTCTTCCCTGTAATCGTCTTCCTTTTTGTGATATCACAATTCGCTTCAACATACGATGGTTGTGTGGGTGCGTGTTTTTTTTTTTTTTTTGACAGCATTCGTTTCTGCTTTTAGTTGCGGTTGGCGGAGGTTGTTTTAATATGAGGAGGCCACCGTAGCTCCCCAAAAAACATCCATAACGTTAACGGTTGTGGTTACAGATCCTCGAAACAGACGCGCTCTAACAGTTTGCCATTTCTGAAAATTTGTAAGTATATTGGTGAGCGTTTATTCACTCCGCATTCTAAGGCAGTGCGAAGACCACTGGCGACGGACCTCATGAATTTTGAATTCATGGTCGAGTGAAGAAGACACCTAGGTTGACAACTCCCTCTCCTAACTCCCACATCATACCATTGGGAGGAATTTGAATCACGATAAATTTTTATCTTGTATCAGTCCTTCAACACGATAGGTTTTCAAATCTGCGACACGACAACGCTTTCCACAAGTTTGCGACGATGACTGCGTTGCTACTGCGGCCCTGAAAATCTGCGAGATTAAACCAATCTGTACCTTACCAAAAAGTCCTCATATTTATTATTTTGTAATAGACAGCTGAATATAAAGAATACATGCACTGTTTTGCATCCAATCAGTTTCTGGTAGTTATACTCTCATATCATTAATATGAAAACCTTGCTTAAGCAATGGGCATATTGATAGCTATTTTCATTATTTTAATAAACACTTGTAAAGAGAGGTTATTACTGTTTAGTACATTTTTACCTTTCAAGTTCGAGAACACTAAAGCTGACCAAAGGAATAAAAACAGTCTGTGTAGAAATGGCTGAGAATAAACTGATGAATAATTTCACGAGGGATTTATCAAATCAGAGTATTTTACTTCTTTCAGAACCGACTATCTCTTTTAATTACTCATTAAATTTTCTTTATTCATATTTTGAAAATACATACATATACAGGGTGATTCATGAAGAAGTACAGACTTTCCAAATGCTGTAAAACAGTAACAATCAAAGACCTCAATGAACCATAAAGTAGATGTTCTCTTAAAGTTTGTGTCTCACTCCTGACGGAAGTGACGTATGTAATAGAATGCGTGTCATGTGACTAGAAGTCAAAATGGCAACGTTTGCAGTGGAAAAGGCTTTTTGTGTTTTTGAACTTAGCAAAATGTCACAGAAGCCACTTTTTCGGATATTTCAACTCTAGTTGATGCCACAGTTGCAAAACGACATTGACAATTCCATTTTCCAATTGGATGATGCACCACCACTATGGTCGGCCAACGTGCGAGATTACCTCGATGAACATCTACCTCGGCGATGGATTGGACAAGTCACGGACTATAACATGTCACTTACCAATGGTCACTCAGAAGTCCTGTTTATTTCTTCCAGTGGGGCTACGTAAAGGACAGGTCATTCGCCCCTTTCCTTCCTGTTGATCTAGTTCATATCACAGCCGCTATCAATGGACTTGATTCAGATATCTTAAAGTGTGTTTGGGCGAAAATGGGATTACTGGCTCAATGTGTGTCGTGCGACTAAGAGTTCACACATTGAACATCTGTGACTGTTTCTATAACAAAACTTTAAAAAATAATCCTATACAATTCTGTTACATGTGACATATAATATCTTACATTGTTCTTGATTTATAGTGCATTGAAACCGTATATTTCTTTATGAATCACCCTGTATGTTAACATATTTTGTAAAGAAAATGAAAAAAAAAATCTCTCTCTCTCTTTACATGTATATATCAAGTACAATTTTTCTTTGTGTTTAAAGCATGGTTCACACCAATCATGTAACATTGAGACTTAGTTTCATTACTTTAAAAACACGTTAAGTTCTTTAAGGTATCCGACTACGTTCGGAACCGTGATTTTAAAAAAGCGCATAAATGGATAATTTTCATGATATTTAGTGTCACTTAGATTATAATACATATATAAAATTATTTTTAAGGACATTTTGACAAAAAAAATTACTTAAATACAATATTTCGGCAAAAAATTAACTTAGAATAATCTTTTTTTCAAAATGTTATACTTTTGTCAAAAACGCTTCTATTATAATATTTTGCCTGCATATAGCTCAGACCTCTGTTCAGAAGCTCAACTATGACTTTTGACTATGACATTATTTTCAGAGTTACAATCCATTGAAATAATTATCGGCGCTTTTTTCTTAAAATTTCTCCCCTCTGTTGACGTAAAACATGGATAAACCCACTTGTAAGTTATATATTTCAAAAATTCTAGTTGAGCCTCTGTACAGAAGTCTGGGCTATATACAGGCAAAATATTATTAAAATAGAAGCATTTTTCGCAAAAGGAGAATATTTTGAAAAGGGGTCATTCTATGTTCATTTTTTGTCTCAAAATATTGTACTTAAATAATTTTTTATTGTAATACTATTTCTAAAACAATTTTATATACATTTTCTAATTTAAGTGACACTAAATATCATAAATATTATCCATTTATATTCTTTTGCAAAATCACAGTTCCGAACGTAGTCGGATACCTTAATATGTACGTTCTTTTAAGTACACGTTTTAAAGTATATTAATCATCTTCATAAAATTATTTTTTCATGTAAAAGTAGCTTAGACGTTTAGATTAAGTAATATTATGAATCAGATGAGAACAAGGAAATTAGTTACGCTGATCATTTAAGATTTGTTAAATATGAAATTTACTTTTTCTTACTTAAATGGGACTTCATAATTTTAGTTAAACATATTTCATTCAAGATTTCAGCATAAAAATTCCATTTTATCACCCCTTTTGATTTCACGAATGCAATGTTGATTCTATGAATTGATTATAAATATCATTTTTGAATAGCTTATTATACTTTAAGATGAATTGCTAATCAAGTTTGAGAAAATATTTTCATGGCCGCATTTAAGGCCTTTGATGCTAGAATAGTTTATTTCACTGTATAACACAATTGTTTAAAAAAAAAAAAACTATTTTATTAGATTCAATATTAAAATTAAGTGAAATGTTTTCTGAAAATTCATTACACTGATTATTCCTTTTTTTTTTACGCCCACAATTTCTACCTGTGGATATTTTTGGATGAAATAACAAATTTTCTTATGATGATAAATGCCAGATTAAATGTGCTAGTACTTAGCGGTTTAAAAATAGTAAAATTGCATAAAATATCATCGGATCACTCTTTATTTACTAGGCCTAATTGCCTCTTCAGTAAAAAACGCTGTAAGTGAAGAATATCAAGATTATGAACTGTTGCCAATCTGGCAAAGCAGAAAAGTTATAAATAAAATTATTTCCGGGTTCTCAAAATTAACAAATATAATTTTAAAAAATTAACTAAAAAAAAAAAAAATTTAAAGTTATAAAAAAAATTCAAAAAATAAGTACAATCATTATTTACATTTTAATCCGTTACAAACGACTGTCAAGTAAGTAAGGAAAAATATTAGCTTAAGTTACAGAGTTTTTAAATATTACAGAATAAAATTTAATTTTAAAAACCAAAATTTCATGGTAAAAAAAGAGTCCTTTAACTCTGCACTTTTTGTGCAGGGTATGTTATACCCACCGCCTAACTTTTTTCAAGACTCCATCAAAACCTTTTTTGGAAAATGATTAATTTCTCGTGTAGCTGATTTTAAGGTCATATCCTTTGAAGGGCCTTAGCTTGTAGGTGATTTCTAAATATATATTTATGGATACTGCTTTTTCGGGTATGTCATACCCTGTGCGGGAATCGCCGTTACAGTTCTAAATGCATGAGCCCGCTTTAAAGTATTTCTTATGCTATGGCGTATTATTGTAGTTATGATGAAGAAATGTGATATTTAAGTAATTTAATACATACAGTACTTAATAGATATAGTACAACAGTATTTTTAGATGAAGAAAGTTTCTTTGCGGGGATGATGAGGAAGAATCAAATGATGAAGAGTATAATAGCAAGTATGATTCCTCTACTGAAATAAATCCAGATAATTTAACTGAGGGAGCAACTATCTTCCTTGAAAAAATGACCACGCCATATTCAATGGCTAGAAAATGGAATCGTTAACTATGACAATATTTTTAATGTTGTTGGACGTTGCGACAATAACTTCTCAAATTATTTTGTTAAGTAGACAGAAACTGCCTACTAAACATCGAACCAGACGCTGATTTCTGAAGTGTTTTGGATTTCAATTTACAGAAGAACGTAGAAACCAGCAAGTAATGCTTCTACTAAATTAAAAATAAATTAAGATTCAGTGAAAACATCGCATTTACTGGCAATGAAGACTAAAAGAGTGTATAAACAGTGTAAACTGAATGCCCTAATAAAAAGAACAGAAATACTAAATTTACGTGTGAAAAGTGTAATAAACATATTGCATTTCCTACTTTTCTTCCTTTTTCACTTATGTTTGCAAATTTTACTGTAAAGACAGAACATAAACACTCTTGGGTATGAGATATTCTGCGCTTGAAATTCCGTTCGTTTTTTTCGCACGAGAAATGCCGGGTTAAGAAGACTAGTATTTTATTTTTAATCCTGATGTCCATATGCATATAAATGAATAATATATGTGTGAATTTTGTTTTGTCAGAGTATTAGGTAAAGAACATCAGACAGCATTCCTCTTCAAAACATAATACATGACGTGTTCGCAAGTGATTGGTCAACGACTACGCTCGTGACCATGACACACCTTTTCACTCCTTCCATTCTCTAGAAGGAAACGCTTCAAAAAACCAATAATGCGGAATTTTTTTTCCCTTCGCTACAAGTATTCCACTCTGTGAAACATTTTCGTTTCTCATCACCTCCCACAAGAAACATTCCTGAAGAACGTGTGAAACAGAATTCATCGATCCTTAAGCCTTCTTCAACCTGCCGAGGCTAAAATTTCTGTTCTGAGAAACCGGAAGCCCACATTTCAGGAAATACCCCCCTCCCCTCATCTTTTTTTCTTAAAAAAAGCGAGAGGCATAGAAAAGTCCCTCCCCTCCTGCGTGTAGAGGGACGATTTTTCTGGAGAGAAGCGAAATGGAAAGTGGCAAGAAAATTGTTGAGGAGAGGGGGAAATCTTTGGTCGTTTCCGCCAAACCGAGGAAAGAGAGCCGACCGAGAAAGTTCCACAAATTCCCACGCTCTATAATGTCCGTTTGCTCTCTCTGCAACGTAGCGACGATTTCGCATCGAGATATAGCCAAATTGAGTCTTTTATCGCTTTTTTTTGGCGATTGAATTTGATGTACACCTTACCTGTATAATATATCGGGGGTAAAATACGCCTAAAAATTGATATTTCTATCTTTGATTTTATTCGTTATAAGAATAATAAGGTTCAGAGAAAAAAAAATTATTTTTTTAAAAATTAACTACTGTATTTAATATTTTGACACACTTGAAAAAATGACTTTACAGTCCTATTTTACTAAAAATTGTTTAATTATTACAAAACACATTCAATGTCATGGTTGTTTTGAAGATAAATATACTAAGAGGACTTGTGTGTGTAGGGGGGGAGGGATATGATTTACGCAAAAAATTTTTAATTTAAGAATTTTCAAAATTTTTTTTGGTTGCCTCCTGTGTATGTACACTATGTAAAATAGAAAAAATAGTGATTTTAAAATGCTACTATCCCTACTAAAATTGACGTACATATATGAAATTTGATTTACAAGTACGTTAAATTAAGCGTAACAAAAGTTGGTATGGGTTTTGTGATAACATGATTAGTATTCGTACAGTACTTTTTTTATGAAGGCTTATTGAAAATTCTTTAAAAAAATGTATAAATTCTGAGTTCGATTATTTTTTTAAAAATAAGTATTACTTAGATTCAAAAATGCGCGTACCAACTTTTTTTACGTATACTATTTGTAAAAGGTAAAAAGTAAAAATTCAGAGCATTAGGCACAATAGAAAAAATTCATTAGCATTTTACTGAAGACAAACTAGTTATTTCATCTTTCTGAGATAATTAAGTTTAAAGTTTTGATTTGTGTGTGCGATAGGGATATGAATAAAAACGAACGTAAATACTATCATAATTCTGCTTTTTTTAAGTTTAGAGCGTTCAAATTTTGTGAGGTTATAGAAAAGTATATAAAGAATAATTTAGGCTAAAAAAATTAGATTTGATTTTTTAACCGGTTTTTGTCTATTGAATCGTACTCTGTTAAGCTATTAATAAAAAATACCAACATCAATAAGAATTTTTGATTGCTTGCCTAGAGCAATCAGCGTGGCATGGACCAACTGGGCCCGGGCCCAGGGCCATGCCCTAGGTGGAAGTTTTGTTCTAGGCTTTGTCTTAATAAGATCATGATATGGATAATTGTAATGGTCAAATATTATTACTGTTCATATTCTCCGAAAAACAGGGGATTTAAAATTGCATGTGAACTGGCAAAAGTGGTAAAACTGTGTTATCATGTGATGACCGTTGTCCACATGTCTAGATCTAGACCTAATACCATAAACAATCATTCACTAAGGACGTAATTACTTGTTATTATTTCAAACGAATGAAATGAAAAAAGAAAGAATCGTCTATTTAAGCAGTCCAATTTCTTCGAAAAATAGTCTACTAATGGCGGGGGGAGGGGGATCACAAGCGTTTGTTTTATAATTTATAATAACTACACTCAAAACTAAAATAAAGCATCTCTGTGGCTCTCTATCTAACCAAAACTCTTATTTCCCTTGCCTCCTTTTGGATAGCTGAAACCGGACATCGTAAGAGTTAAAGGAATGTCAGTTGTGACCTCACTCCGGGTGTGTCCCCCTGACTGAAGGGATGAAAGGCTGAGTCGACCTTGCCTATTCCGAGGATAGAACCCCGGACCTGTGGTGTGGAAGCGCGATACGCTACCACCACTGAACCTCTATGCGTGCTAAAGCTCGATCCAATTTCATTCATGAACCCAATGCAGGTGATCCTCTATAGAGTCTATATATTAGTGATTCTCAACCTTCTTTTTGTTACAGTACACTTAACACTTTCAAAATTTGGCAATAAAATAAGTTTTAAAAGAATTTTACTTGTCTGTTATACACTATGTAAAGTAGTACATGGTAATAATTTTCAATGTTAAATAAAATAATATGAACGACAAAGACAGCAAAGTGTTTATTGAGTAATTAATTACAAATGAATTATAAGAATACATTTAATGCGAAATTTGATCTTGATGATTTTTAATAGTTTTTTTAATGTTTATAATGGTAAAAAAGGATAATACCACACTCACATTTCGTCACCTGCATTTAAAAGTTTCTTTTCATTTTTTTTATATTTGTTAATGCTGAAAATCCGATTGCACACAAATAAGATGTAGAAAATTGTAAGAATATTTGTAAA
>BMAV01008265.1:45974-65908 GCA_019973955.1 Trichonephila inaurata madagascariensis
TTTTTTTTTTTTTTTTTTTTTTTTTTTTTTTTTTTTGTAAAGTTTTGCGCTTTTATGGGATAATCACCTCTAATTTTAAACCAAAATGAATTAATTGACACTTCGAATGTTTTGAAATTAAATTTCGATTATTGCAGAGTGAGATTAGTTTTTGATCTTCCTTTTAAGTTAATTCACATACAGATGTATCGGTTATCAAAAAAATGCATTCCGAAACTAGGATACATACAGATGTATCCTAATCAAATTTTTTTTATATCCATCTAACCATGAAAGCATAAATTAAATATATCACAAATACCCTTAGTTTCTTTCTATAAAATGGCTGAATGATTCGGTTCCGAATTTTATTTTTCTTCTCAGAGTATAATTAATAATTTTAAAAAAATTTGGTGTCACACTTCAAGAATTTGGCGACACACTAAAGTGTCACGGCACAGTGGTTGAGACTCATTGCTCTATAGCCTTATTTGATATATATATAGTCAAAATTCTCTACTAAAAAGAGATGAATACTCAATAATATTAAAACTAAAAAAATTGAAAATGCAAGATAACTAGACATAAGATTTTAGGAAGGATATATGAGACATTAAAAATATAGTAGAGTTTAAAATATATAAATATAAAATATGGATGCTACAGTATTATAAACATTGTTGACTTAGGACAGCTCTTATATATAAAATAATTTATATAAAAGTGGGGTTCACAACATGTTTTGTGTCCAGCCAACCTTCCCTTTTATGTTAATAATATTGAGCAAAAACTTTAATGAATAGTTTATATATATATATATATATATATATATATATATATATATATATATACAGAGAGTAAAAGTATAAAATATATGTACTTAATTATACGTTTTATCGGCGCACCAATATGTCTTTATTTATTAATTTTTGGTGTGCAGATGGTCTTAAATCAAAGAGAATGTATATATAATAGACATATAGTATGTTTACTGAAATAAATAATGAAATTGGATGCAAAAAAGATATTCAAGTACAGAAAAATTGTTAAGCTCTTGTGAGTATTTTAAAAAAGTTTTAAATTTTGTGATTGTTTATTTATTTGCTTCAATTAATTTAACTCCTTTAAATTACCAACAAAATAGAAAAATTATTTGGAAGTATTTATTTTATTTAAGCTTGAATTATTAATCCTTGAAAGAGAAACATAAATTAGTACCCCAGCGTTTCTCAAACTTTGGGGTGCACCCCCTAGGGGGTGTGATAATCCTACGTGGGGAGCGCAAGCATATTGAAAAGTCGAAAATAATAAATTATTTAAAAAATTAATTTACTGAAAGTAAGCAAAACAAAATACATTCTGAAATATGAAAAGTAAAATAATACTTATCCTACTAATAAAAAGTAACTATTACTTAAAAGTAACATATTTATATAAAAGTATATTTGTAATAATTACATAATAATAGTATGTCTATAATATAAATATATTACTAAAAGTAAAATATTTATTACTTAAAAGTAACATATGTAAAATTTAAAAATTTATAAATAAGGTCATATTGTACCTTTAGCGTATAAGTACATTATTATTGCATTCAATATATTATCATTAAATGGTGGGGGGAGTGATGAAAATTATGATTGAAAACTGGGTCGCTAGTACTGAAAGTTTGAGATGCACTGTAGCACGTGGCGTAACGTACATGCAGTGGCGTAACGTACATCCTCGCTACCCCCCCCCCCCCCCGGGGGGGGCCCCAAGCCCGACTGACGCCAAGTACGTACTTTGGCTTGGGGCCAAAAACCTGACTTTTCAGGGGGGCCCTAGTATTCTTCGTTACGCCACTGAGTACCCCCAAAAGTAGGAAAAACTGTACTTCATAGTTTTTAAGCTTTCAAATAAAAATTTGGTCAGGAAATCTGTTGAATACTCGTATTATCCAAATTTTTTTCATCCATTAAGAAAAAAATAACTCTTAACTATTCTATAGGTCATTAAAATATGATAATCTTTCTTTTTGTTATAATTTATTTGAAATATTGAAGAAAGTAAAAAAAAAAAGGAATATATTAATGACAAAGTTTTAATTATCCTCTTCTTTTTCATTTTCCAATATTTTTCAGATTTAAAAAAAAAATTTTAATAACAATTTTATTAAGGACGTGAGGTACATAACCGAATGCTGCGTGTTCAAACTGAGTACTAAAAAAATAATAAATAAAAATAAATTTTAAAAAAACGCAATTTTAACTAACGCAATCGTATAGTTCTCAAAAATAAATTCCAAAGATGCTCTAAGATTAAAAGTTTTCAGAACTAAAGTAGATTCAATAAAAAAGAAAAGATAAAGGATATCGAAAATGAACGTAATATACAAGAAAAATTACTAAATTATTTCTAAAACATAAAATGCATGTAGTAAATAGATGGTGAAAAGTAATTTTCACAGATAATGATGCTCGAATGTGTACGAGAAAAAAATTGGAAACAGAAAAATAAAAAAAAAGCTTTTTTTGTTCTCTGTCAAGTATTAATAAATTATTTTTTATGAGTATTTCAAACGTTCCCGTTACACTATTGCTTTTAATGTCTGCTTCTTATATTTGTATTATTCTTACTTAAGAATAATATTTTGAAGGAAAATTGTTTAATTATTTAAATCTTGCCTCTTATTTATGATAGTTGGAGTTGATTAATTGACCCTTTATAATTTGTAATATTTATTTCATTATTATATTCAGCTAAGTAAAATTTATATTCTTTTATAATTATTTTACAATATTTATGCAAATCTAAATATCTTTAAAATAATATTTTATAATTCAATATATATATATAACTCGTAAATTTTTTTAAAATTTTCAATTAGTTTACTAATGCATGTGTAAAATATCGTCTGGGGGTTAAGCAATTGAACTGTATTGTTAATATTTATAACGTAGATTTGGAAATACGTATTTGGAAATGGAATTTTGATTTATTTGTTGTAATTTTAAAATTAACTTTATCAATCTTAAGACTGAAATAGATTATATAAGTTACGTTTATATGTTTCAATCCAATCGCATTTGATTGTAAGTATTATCGCGACTACCGCAAAGTTAAAACAAAAGGTAGATAATTTTTGAGGTATTTATTTAAGTTATTTCTTTATTGTTAGAATTAATTGCACAGTGATTTTTATTTGGTCCATTTCAAATTTGTAGTTGAACAGTGACTTTATATTAATTTTATTAAAATGTGTAACTTAATAATTGAAATTAGATAAGTATTTATAGTATACTATATGTATTCATTAATTTCTAGTTATATTTTTATTTCACATGTAGGATTTATTGTTGTAATCCTAATTATATTTTCACTGATTGCTTCAGATTGTTGTTTAATCATTCTAATAAAAAACTGTAAGAATATGCTAGGAGAATATAAAAAAAATTATCTATCGTATCTTTTCTTTGCTTCGAAAAACAAATGTAAAACATGTGAAGTATAATACTCTTAAAATACTGTAATTTATAAATTTGGATAGGAAATTAGCTTCTATATGTAAATAGTTTGGAACTATTAAAATACAATTTTGGAACTCTTACATTATATATTAAGTGTTTTCTAAAAATATAGAATTTTTAAAACAAATTATAAATTCGGAAAGTTTATTTCTCGGTTTTTTGTTCGATATAATATTTCATCAGCTTCATTCAGCATATTTCATCATATTTATTTCGATCAGCTCTATTTTAACACAAAGTTTATTGACTACTTTTATATTTTGCTATTAGTTTCATAATAAGTTACAATTACACCAATAATACTAATTTAATAAAAAAGGCTTAAAAATATATGATAGTATTTTCAAATATACATATAATATGTAACATTAATTAATCATATTAAAATAATGAATTTAGATTTATAATATTCAAGAATTATATTTCATTTATATAATTTTTATTAAGTAACAATTCATTTAAAACTATTGTATTCATTTGTAACTAATATTACATTTCTAACTAAACTCATAAACCTTCATACTAAACTTTTGAAATAAATATTTTTCATGATTTAATTCATTTATGGCAGTGATCTGCAAACTTGGTCGAATCACTGAACCCGTGAAAGTATGAGTCCGCATCCAATCGCGGAACCTTTAGAATATATCTTAAAATAATATTTAAAGTAGATCAACCTTTTATAGACATGCGAAGATCAACATGCAAAGACTATTAAAAATACTGTACTTTTTTATTACAATTTTTTAACATAATAATGTAATTTGGTCATGTCATGCTGCAGGTGTCATGTACCATTGTATTATATTTAATAACTTGGATATGTGTTTAAATTTTTGTACACAAACTGTCGAAGTCTAGATATATTGAAAATATCTGTTGTCGGCTTTCATATTCTACTTTAGTTTTATTTTACATTTTATTGTTACTTACATTGAGAAATATTTTTAACTTAAAAACATTTCTCAGAAAGCCATTCAAATGTTTATATTTGTGTATTCTGTCGAAACTGTTGATAAGTTTTGTTCCTTCTTCTTCATTCGCAAGTCTTCCGATTCATTCATTTGCAACACACACAATAACCTTCGTCAGGGCCGTTTTTAACCTCCCTGGCAGCCTAGGCACTTCCAATTGCTACCCCACCTATTTTCAGAGCACCTCCTCCTTTAGTTCTTATTTTGCCAGTTTTGATCTGAGAGAGATTTTCCCGTAACTCTTTTTCCTTTCTTCGGTTTTATTCTTTGGACATTCTTTCCATTATAATTCAATTATAAACCCGCCGTGTCCCGGACTGGCAACCGACAGTGTAAGGAAAGGACAATGGCATGGTTTGGCCATTCTTGTTCATTTCTTACCTTAATGGCATCATGGACCACCCATCGTTTGCAATTACAGTATAAAGCAGTGATCCCCAAAGTGGTCTATATAGACCCCAAGTGGTCCATGACAGCAAAAACTAATTTGGGGGGTCCATGAGGTGTAGATGGGGTTCTACGATAAAGGCTCTCATTAAACCAGATCGTGATTTAATTTTAAAAGAAAATTTAATGAAATGGAAACCAGATTTGATCTATGTAACAGATTTATTTTCTAAATTTAATTAGGTTAATTTGCAATTACAAGGTGACAGCATAAATTTCATTAAAACAAGGACCCTTATTTCAGAATTTATTGACGGAATTAAGCTAACGGACAGGAGAGTAGCTACCGCCGTATCAATGATACGGGGCCCCCAAGCTACAGGGGCCCCAAAATGTGTAGCTACAGTCCCACTAATAGGGCTTTGATATCTAAAAAAGGGTCCCAAAGGAATTTTGATATAGGGCCCATTCAGAACTAGCTACGCCAGTGCTAAAGGAGTATATTTCCCAGTTTTTCAATCGGCCGCAGACAATCTGCCAGGAAAATGACGTTTTCACCTATGTTCAACATTTAAATGCCCTTTATTCAGATTTTGTAACTCGGTTTGAAAATGCGCATTGACTATGATAATTACCACAATAGGTAATTAATTCATATGGTCACATTGAAAAAAAATGTCATTTTACTGGAGGAACTGATAGGAACAGGCGAAATGGATGTCCTCAATTTGTCTTTAAAAAGACACACACACACATACCTGTTATTTATCTCGAATTATGGAGTATTGTGAGAAAGTGTTATTTATTGGTTTTCTTAGTAAGAAGGAGTTTCAGCGTGGTTGTCAATCTCCAAAATAAAAAAATAAAACAAAAAAGAAAAAGAAGAAGAAAAAGACTAAACACTACTAACCGAATACATTTAGAGTTAAACCAGACAAGATTGAGGACAAATGTAGAAAATTTGTTATTGAAGCACAGATTCATCCCTATCATTATTAACATTTGTTTGTTGATCTGTTATTTTTTATGTATCAATTAAATTTTAAATTAATCAACATGTTTTTTTAAGCTTTAAATTTTGTACTTCACTACAGTTAGAAATTAAAAATTTTTAAAGTATCTCTGTACCAGCTGTTAAAAACACATTTAAATTGATAAATTTGCAAAAACTCAATATCCAAAACCAAAAAACATGGCAAGGAGATCTATGAGACAAAAAAAGTTTGGGAATCTCTGGTATAAAGTACCCCTAAAGTACCGTCCGGACTCCTAGGAACCCCCTTCTCCCCTCTTTGTGTGCGCCACTGGCCTAGGCAGTATGGTAGATATGACCCTCGGCAGGGCCATTTTTAACCTCCCCGGCACCCTAGGCACTTCAAATTGTTGCGTCCCCTCCCATTATTTCCAAAGCATCCCCTCCCCTTCCTTTAGTTCTTACCTTGCTAGTTTTGGTTCGGAAGGGATTTTTTCTCAACTCTCTGACTCTTTTCCTTTTCTTTGTCTTCTTAATGGAGAGTCCTTCCATTATCCCCCACTTATGGACCCACCGTGTCCCGGACTGGCAACCGACAGCCGTAAGGAAAGAGAGTGCTATGGTTTGGTCAGTCTTGTTCATTTCTTACCTTTTGGCATCAGGGACCCTCCCCCTCCTACCATCCTTTTGTAAATAAGTACAGTACATTAATACAATCGTATGGAATACACATTATTGTATGAACTTATTAATTATTAACTTTTTCGCGATATGCTCGCCCCCCTCCTAGTAGAGTTATCACGCCCTTCTAGGGGGCGCACCCCACAGTTTCAGAAGCGATGCTACAGAGATTTTATTTCGAGTTTTGAGAACAATTTAATAACCGTATACATGAAACAAAATATGATTTGGGAAGAAAAGCCAAGTGATTTACATAATAATTTGGCCGATAGAGAAACGAAGATTTGATAATTTAGATATAAAAATGAAAGAGAATAATTGGGTTTTTAATAAACACTAGGCTCGCCGTTGTACGTTCTCTGTAATTTTAATTTTTTTCTCCTCCAACTTTTTATGCCCCCAAATCTCTTGCGCCCTAGGCATGTGTCTAACGTGCCTAAGCGGAAAAGCGGGTCTGACCCTCGGCTTATAACCGAGTGGGGGTTCGAATCCAGAATAAGGCACGGATGTATTTTCTTCGGGAAAAGAAGTTGGGCTTTAGCCTGTAATGGATTCCCGTCTCGAATTGAAAGCAGCGCACCCCTTCTGTTATATGCTGAGATCATCTTTTGTAATAAATGTCTGTAATCTTTTGTTTGTATTGTATGTTTCTGTTCTTCCATTTGTATTTCATATATATCACACACAACAACAAAATCACTCGTTTTACAAAATATCTGAACTCTTTTAAGACGTATTAGTGCCAAAAGTAAAACACGCAAAAAACTCATTTTTTTTTCGGAAGCTAAAGTTGTATTTAACCACCACCACCCAATCTCTGGCAAGCAGACACTCAACCCTCAAACACAGACCCAACACAGGCAGAGGAAAAGAAAACTTAACAAAAATAAAATTCACTATCTTCCGCTTTTATCTTCGTTTTACAGCCACAAGATGAGAGGGAACGAAAGAAAAAAAAGTGAGAGAAAATCCCTCCTCTCGAATTTCTGGCAACCCCGTACGTATTCTGTGACACAGATATTGTTGGCGATTGAATTTCAGTATTCAGCGAAGGATGTTCAACGGGAAGGGGAAAAAAATCGCCTCTAAGGAGAGACTCGTGGGAAAGTGATAAAGCCAATCAAAAGCTGAGGTGCTGACCACTAGATAGCCTTATCGCGGTCGGCGCTTCAGATGTTTATCGGGATGGCGACCGAAAAATGTGTGGAATAGTGTAGAAAAAAAATTTGAGGAGGCAAGGAATGACATCCTATTTATATAACTTTCTTATACGACTTATTTTTTGCGGCTATTTTTTTTATTTATTTCTTTTTCTTCTCCCTCTCTCTTCTGTATGTAATTGCTAGAATCTCGATATGCGTACTTTTTTTTTGATAAATAAGCTGTGCGATGGAGTATTATTTTACGCTTGTTATACGTTTAATGAACGAGGAGATTAGAGTTTAGATATATGTGATGAAATGAAAAAAGTGAATTTTTGTGAGTTTCCTAGTTATTTTATCTTGGTTCTTATTATGAAGATACACATATAATAAATACATATCCTAAATTCGAGAATTTCTAATTTATTTTATTTACAAGTGTTTACCTACCCGCTTCACTGAGTGTATCACAGCGTTTCTCAAACGGTGCCCCTCCCCCCAGAGGGAGTGATAACTACGAAGGGGGCGCGACCCTAAAGTCGAAAACAAAAGATTATTTAAAAAAATTAATTTATTGAAAGTAAACAAAAAAAAGCCCATTCAGACATAATAAAAATTAAAATACATATTTATACTGATATAGTACACTTATAAATGTATCAGTACTGCACGATGTGTATATTTTAAAATTAATTTAACAATACTAAGATAAAAACAAGTTTAATAATTACTAGTGATACCATGGGCTTGTCATCTCTATAAAATTATACACAAAAATTAACAATTATCTTAATAATTTATACTGTTTATATAATTAATCCTTTAACTGCTGATTAAAAGTTACACAGTTCGCTCCCCAACGGCACCGTTTTCCACAAAGATGCGCTATGTGACGCATGTGATGTATTGGAAGGGGGGTGGGGAGAAAAGGAATAAATAAGCAAATCCTCTGAAATAAGTAAATCCTTCGCAAACTCTGTCAAAGTTCTTTTATTACATTCCAAAGCTCTTCGAAATACTTTTATGGGTAGCAGTGCAAAGAATAGATCATACTTTGAAACGACGAATATATACGTCCGAGACAATTAACATTTTGGCTGAACGAGACGTATGTATACGCCAGTGACACTTAAGAAGTTAAAATCGTATTGTAGTTTTAGCGTCAAAGTATAGTATCAGTGGCGCACACAAGGGAGGTGTCCTAGGGGTCCGGACCCCCCAAAGCCCTTGATTTTTTCAAAGATTGATTATAATTTTAAATATATAATACGTAAAATTTAATTAAATATTTGTTTTTAATGATTAATTTATTTAATTAATACTAATTATTTATTCAATAATTAGTTTTTTACTGTTTTTTGTTCCCCCAAATTGACAAAATCAAAAGGAGCATGATACAAGAATGGTGGACTTTCGACCCTGGACCTCCCCCCTTGGAAAACTTCTATGTGCGCTACTGTATAGTATTATTCAATTCAAAACATTGTTAGTGTATGGAAGGGGGTGCGATGGAAATTCTGATTGAATATTGGGTCGCACATATTGAAATTTTGAGAAGCACTGGTGTATCATGATGTTACATGGCCATGCATTGTTTTTAAGTTACTATGTTTTATCTAAGTCCTAGCGTTAGGCTTTCATTTGCAGTCGAACCTCCATATAACGAGCTTCTGTGTTACAAATTTCTCTATTTTAGTACTTTTTCTTGGAGCCAAGAACAAGATACGTACATAATTAAATATATACAGGGAAAGTGTGTGAACTAATAGTAGAAATTGAAAAATCAAATGTATAATTCTTTTTTTTTACATGTATAACTAATTTGTATGTAATTTTTTAAAAACTTTTCCCAGTTCTCTTTCGTATTTATTTGGTATATAAACTAAACTCAGTGGTGCAACAGCTAAAGAGTGCCAAGGCCACTGGCGTAGCTAGCTCTGATGGGGCCCTGTATCAAAATTCTTTCGGAGCTCTTTTTAAATATGGGGGCCCTGTTAGTGGTACTGTAGTTACAGATATTGAGTTTTTGTAGTTTGGGGGCCCCGTATCATTGATACGGCGGTAGCTACGTCCCTGGCCAAGGCCTACTGTACCCATCTCAGTACAAGTGACCTTTGGGCAGTGAGGTGCATGAGCCGATGTTTTGATCAGGGGGTCAGTCCGAAGCGAAACCCCCAGTGTTTAGTCCCCAAATAAACTTGGTACTCTTTTATCGACCCATTGAAGGGATAAAAGGCTGAGTCGACCTTGCCCAACGCGAGGATAGAACCTCGGACCAGTGGTGTGGAAGCGCGATTCGCTACCACTCAGCCACCGGGTCTCATTTGTTTTATATAGTCTAATATGTTTCTCTATTGTAGAGCCAAAATGTACTATTTTTGCTATTTTCTTGCTATTGTCGGATTAAGTGATTGTTCATTAACTTCGTAGTTTTAAACTACACGACGTTTACTTGATGCTGGACCTCGTAATTTTAGACTTCGGACAAGTGACAGGAATGGCTGACATACCATTCTCCATTCCCCCTCCCCCACTACACGAGGATTTTGAGCTTTATAGTGATTTAATGCTCATCTGCTTCTTTATAGGGAAGTTATTACGAGTGGTCGAGTCGTAAGTGGCACCAGGACTTCAACAGAAATAACGTTGTCCAAGAGTGCATAACCATGACCGTTCTACTACCAGTGGCGTAGCGTGGGGAGTGCAGAGGGACCATGGGCCCGGGCGACATATGAAAAGGGGTTGCTGCAAGCACCGCGATATATATGAATTCAAAAAGTATTTCAAATTCCAAATCGCGCCCGCGCGACGAAACTGACGGAAACGATTGAAAGCTTTTATACAAGCACAGATGCAGGTGAGTGAGTGAATGAATATTTACGTCGCACTGTTCAGCTACACGAGGGCTTTTGAGGACGGACCTCGTAATTTTGAACCATGGTCAAGTGACGAGGCTGACACCTGAGCTGGCACCTCCTTCTCTTATATACCATACCACACCAACGGGAGGACGTTTGAGCTCTCGACAGATTTAACGTGCATCGCTCCCCTACACGGCGGGTCTTTAGTGGTACTGGGCTCGAACTCATGACAAGCCAGCTATGATCCCATACCTTGACCACTTGGCTACCGCGGCCGCACAGATGCAGGAAGTTTATTATTCGCTATGCAATCGCATTTGTTTCTGTGTTACTTAGGCTTCTGGCAACCGGTACTGTGTGAAGTCAATGATGCTCAAAATAATTTGCAAACAGAGGGTTTAAATATCCATCAATGTGCTCAAAAAATACGTGCTTTACAGATCTTATTAGATGCAAAACGAGAAGAATTCGTGGATGACGCTTTAATATATGCTAAAAGATTATGGGAAGAGCTTGCAATTTCTTTTTAACCCCCAAGACGAATCAGGAGGAAGCATATATTTGGCGACGGAAGTAAAGATGTTCAGTTATTGTACGAAGATGACTTGAGGCGAACAATGTTTTCTTTAATAGACAGAGTAACTACTGAAATTCGAGAAAGATCCCAACAGTTACAGAATCTAGCGCAAAAATATGCTTTTTTAAGGCCTGAAGTGATTTTGAGCATTAACGAACTTAACTTAGGTCAAGCTCCTCAAGACATTAATAAAAAAGAATTCTAAGCTGAGCACGTACATCTACAAGCTTTCGTAGCTGCAATAGACCCATGCTGTAAAAAAGAACTCATTAGGTCCGGCTCTCTGGGTTTGTTAAAATATATTATTGAGTCCAAACTTGAAGATGGCTTACCAAACATTGTCATAATGTTGAGAATTTTTTTTAATATCTTCCCTCAGAGTAATGCCAATTGCGAGAGAAGCTCCTCTAAGCTAAAATTAATCAAAAATTATCTCAGATCGACTATGTCCACGTTAAGGCTAACAAATTTAGCTATTCTGGAAATTGAATATGACATACATATTGATATTGACAATTGTATGAAAGATTTTGCTAGGAAACACACACGAAAAGTGCATTGTTAATCAATAAAAAAAAATTTAAAGCTGCTTTTTTTACTTTTACTAATTTTCTTGATTAATAATTAGAATAGAGATGCAGCGAATTTCCGGTCGGCCCCAGGCGGTGAAAGACCACGCTACACCACTGTCTACTACCGCAGCCTGACGGGTCGCAGAGTTAAAATACTGAGATAATATTTTCAGATATAAGAAGAGAATTTTGATGGTGTTGTCAAAAATTACCACTGAAGTAGCTAGTTCTGAGTGGGCTCTGTATTAGCATTCTTTGGAGGCCATTTTTGAAAATTCAAAAATGATCACATCAATAAGGCTTGTTTGAAAGTGTCGAAATATTAAATCTGTTAAAGGCCCTGTATCACTAAAAAGGCTGATTAGGTGGTAGCTACACCTCTGGAAATTACCACTAATTTTTATCAATCAAGACGTTCATAGTCATTGTGCACAAAGATAGAAAATCAAGCAATTCAAGAATTTGAACTTCTATACATTGCAACGAGGCATACAAGCAATTATAATACCTCAGATGAAAATTGTAAGCTTTTGATTTTAATTGAAAAGCCTAAAATAATTCAAACCCCCCAATTGTGTAGCCTTTGGAACCATAATTTCTTGCTTAGGGGAAGAAAAATAAACTGTGACGAAAAAGCGTAAAATAGAATTAAAAAAATATTTAAAAAATTATTTAAGTATTTCCTTTTATATATTTCTTAATTTACAAGTTTGTACAATTCAAGAATATGCATAAAAAAATTGTTTCTACATTTAAAATTATATATATCATCTGCATTTTTTAATTGAAAATTAATACTAATCGGTGAAGAGTGAAAATAAATTGTAAAAATAAAAAGTGAAAACATTTCATTAACATAAAATTATATATATATATATATATATATATATATTCGCAATACTAAAACGTTACTTTTCACCAATTAATTCAGTTTCAGTTCTGGTATGCGTCTTACATTTTCACCGCGTAAATCGGCCTTTTTAGTACTATAATTATCTAACAGTAGACAAAATTATAAAATTTAATCCAAGTTCATCAAAAAGTTACCCTTTTATGGACAAGGATAAATTTAGATATAGCACTTTAAATAATAATAATTATTACAAACAAAGCTTTGTCTTTTTTTTAAAAAAAAAAAAAAAAAAACAAGAATTATCTTGTAATGAGTGTGCTACCGTAAAGCCCTCTGCCCTCCAATTTCGCCTTGAACTCGATCCTACAAGTGGTCCTCTCCAAACACGGATTCTCTTGTGACGAGTCTAAGATTTCCAGACATTAGGAATCTCTGATAGGAAAAATTTCAGACATCTCTCGGAACTCTCGTTTTGAAAATTCAAGGATTGTTTTCTTTTCGCAATAATCTGTGTGTGTCTCACTTTTCAAAGACTGCCGAACTGTTTTAATATTCCTCATCTATCAATAATTTAATAGGAAGGGAAGATATAAGAGTGCTAGATTGTTCATGGAAAAGTGTTCGCGAAAGAGAAAATGAGTAAACTGTCTTAATATAAATCATGTGGATTCAATTTAGAATACACTCAACTCTTTTTATACCGGAGCCCCCCCCCCCCCTGCATAGCCCTTGATTTTTTTTTCGATTGATTATAACACGATGTATATAGGACGTAAAATGTATCACTAAGTACTTGTTATTAATAATCAATTTTATTAATTAATGCTAATTATTTGTTCAATAATTAATTTTTCATTGTTTTTTCTCCCGAAAACCGATAAAATCACACGAGCACGGTGGACTTTTGACCATGGATACCCCACCTCTTTGAAAAATTCCTTGTGTGTGCCATTCGTTAGGGTGGATCACGTTTATATGGAGAAAAATAGGAGCCTCCTATGAGGAAAAGTTCTATGATATATGATGGTTAGGGAAAAAATTATTAACAATAATACTTCCAGAATTTAATATTGCCACACAAAGGGGTTGAATTTTCGAAAGAAATGGATAAAGCCTTAAAAAACTTTGGTTACATGATTTTAGACTTAAAATAATTATTTTCCTACACTATAAGCAATTAAAAGCACTCATAAGCGAGTAGTACCGTGTAACATTGCAACATTTCATAACTGCAGCTCTCTTTTCCAGCATCCTTGATCTCCGCAGTCCGATCCAAGCTGTTTACCGTCTTCGTCTTTATTATGTACTGACATTTCGGCAGTTATGATATGTTGCAATGTTTCGCGGTACTACTAGCAAATGAGTGCTTTAAGTCGTGTATGGTGTAGTTTCAGTATTTACTACCATATTTTCAATCATAATTTTCATCGCTTCCTCTCCCCCTCCATAGAATAACAACCAACTGAAGCCGTAGAGCCTGGGTTTGAATCTCNCGACCATATTTTCAATCATAATTTTCATCGCTTCCTCTCCCCCTCCATAGAATAACAACCAACTGAAGCCGTAGAGCCTGGGTTTGAATCTCGCAGAGAAGGCATGGATGTTTGTAAATGTATAGTGCCTTCGCGGCATGGGGGTACTTTAAATAGCCGTCGAGCCGCCAGTCCTCTGATGAGGTTGGTGGAATGGGAAGAGAGATGGGAGGCCCCTGACCATCCCAAGGTGTTCTCTCACAAAATTGAGGGGAGAGAATAGAGCCAAATCATACTGTCACCTGTATGGTGCTTAAAGCTACGGCTAACAACAGGCATACAAATAGCCCCTCAGCACGATGAACTTCGTGGGCCTTCATCGGATGTTACTGTCGATCAGGTGGCATAAGTAACAGCAACAACACAATGTATTGAATGTAATCAGTGGCGTACACAAAAAGAAGCCCTCGGGTCCCGACTCCCCCCCCCCCCCAAAGCCCTTAATTTTCTGAAAATCGACAAAATCAAAAGAATGTTCGGCGGTGTATTGAAGCATGATACGAGGATAGTAGACTTTCGACCCTGGGCCCCCCCCCCCTTGAAAAATTCCTGTGTGCGCTACTGAATGTAATAAATATGTACTTTGAACTTAAGGCTATAATACTACTTTCACTATAATATACACTATACAAATTATCAAGATAAGTAATAAATTTTGTTTTTGTTACTTTTAAGTAACAGATAGAAAACATAGTTGCACTTGTCATTGAGGGGTGCCATTGCCATATGAGGTTGGACTTCTACCTGTTGGTCCGCGGAAGGTATTTTATTTCCCTTCTACCACCCACTAGAAAACCAGTGGAGGCATTCCCCTGGGCATCTCTTCAGTTGCATTTCTGTTGCCTCAACCCTCTTCACCATAGACCCCAACTGCTGCCATGACACCCTTTACACCGATAAAGTTGGTGATGTGGCCAGAACTGTGCTGCATGCCTTTGGCCCCATTTGACATTTTTTTTCTGCAATTGTCATACGACAACAAAAACAAGTAACAGATATTGAAAATAAATGACTTTTAAATAATGAATTTTTCAAAAATAAATTTAATTTTTTTTATATGGTTGCGTCTTCCACGTAAGACTATCCCATCCCCCTAGGGGGTGCGCCCCACAGTTTGAGAATCGCTGACATTAAGGCAACCAAAAAATTCTGGAAACTATCAAATTAAAGATTTTTACATAAACCGTACCATGTTTCTTTACATGTGTTAATCAGAAAAAACATTCAAAAATTAAGGAAAAGGGCTTTCTCTTGCACCTTATTTTCTGCTACTTAATAATTTAGATTGTTAGATAAAATTTTTAGAATTAGATTGCTATGAATTCTAAATCAAAATGTTTAGCGCTGACAGTATTAATTTAATGATGTTCTGTGTCAAT
The DNA here is from genome assembly GCA_019973955.1 of Trichonephila inaurata madagascariensis. Classification (NCBI taxonomy): domain Eukaryota; kingdom Metazoa; phylum Arthropoda; class Arachnida; order Araneae; family Nephilidae; genus Trichonephila; species Trichonephila inaurata. Next base: position 61,397 of record BMAV01008265.1, read on the forward strand.
TATATGACCCTAAGAAAACCCCTATTCTTTTTATGCAGTTGCTCATGCAAATATGTAAATAGTTTAGTATCAAGAGTCCTTCTTTGATGCAATCATGAAGTTGTAATGACACAATATCAATTCCCTTACTTGCAACACAGAAATAACTAACTAATATAATAACTAACTAGCCAATAACTAATATAGCTCTATGAGAATTTTTCATTTAGAAAAATATCTAGCTTCTCGAATTATTGAATTAGAAATAGCTTCCATATTTTATCTTTACTAGTTAAATTTGTTAATTTTTGTGTTTTCTCAAGCTGAGTAGTATTTTTGCTTTATATCTCTGTGCGTAGTTAAGAGAACAAGTAGTATAAAAAAAATTTTAAGTCAATTTCTACTTAAGTCAACAAAGAAAAATTTTGTTTTATTTACTTTTTATTAAATAGTTGCAATTAATATATAAATATCTATACATATGACAGAATCACACTATTAAGTGATAAAATAGGAAGCTATTTTCCTGGCAATTTTCCTTTTTCCTTTCTATATAGGGTATTGGACTACTTTTTTTTTTTGTTTATTACAATTTATTCGTTAATTAAATTTAATTTTTCTAATAAAATAGTATAGTAAAAAAAGGAATCACATTCTCAGAAATTAGGTCAGCCCAGTTGGGATTCGAACCCACGACCTTTGGATTAGAAGTCCAATGCGCTATCCATTGCGTTACAGGGACACAGCGAAAGGTTTTCCTTCCTCTGAATGCTGTTGGACTATTATTTTTGTTTGTTATTTATTTATTCATTTTTTAATTTAATGAATGAATTAATATTTGAAAAAAAACTGTATTAACATTCACTACAAGTTTAAAAACATGTATTTGAACTTGAATGGATGAATGGAAAGTACTTTACTAACGATTAAAATTTGAACGATATATATATATATATATATATAGTGAGAGAGTGAACTAATAGTAGGAATTAAAAAAGACAAAGAAAGCCAAAAATGTAATAAATTGCATGCCATTTTATTATTTTTCTATTTACAATAAAACTTTATCGGTGTGCTTTGACTAAAACAGCACTACAAATGAACGAACGAACAAAATGACAACATGCATTGCTGAGCTTATCACTCAAAAAGAATTTGCATTTCCTTAAAAAGTCAACCACCGCAAACCAAAGAAACCTCAAGCGAGATGAAACCCAAAGCATAGATGGCACAGATGTAATTTTCAAGTCCATTGTACGCCAGGCTTAGATCTTCTCCAATTTTTGTGACTTTTATTTACCATTTGGCAGCATATCCACCAGGTAAGATGTTAGTGTAGGCAAGTGGATGAGCGCCGTACCAAGCACCAGGGATCACTGGGGCAGCTGGAGCAACTGGAGCAGCAGCTGGAGGAGCTTTGGGTGCCAGGGCAGCTAATGCAGCAGCGGCAGCGGCTGTTCTCCTGTCTACTCCAACATCTCCAGAAGCCTTGAATCCATCGGGTCCAGCAGAATATTGAACAGTACGCCTGTCACCATTGGCATCAATGTAACTGTAGCTACCAGCAACATTACCACCAGCACCGGATTCCACTCGGCTATGACCACCATGATCTCCAGTGTTGTATCCAAAGTTGTAAGCTGTTCCAGCAATGTTCATGCCCATATCAGCAGCCATGGCGACGGAGGCCAAAAACAAAGCAGCAACGATCTGGAAAAGAGAAAAAAAAAGAAGGAAACTTAATCAAATTTTCTCATTTTAACTTAGGTAATTCGGTTGAGTAGGTTTGTTATAGTTATATTTTATTAGCAATTTTGATTGTCGATAGAGGCCCAGCGGCCGAGTGGTAGCTTATCGCCCCTCCACACCATAGATCCGGGTTCTAAATTTTAAGTAAACATATTGCTTCAAATAAACAAAAACTAATTCCAAATGAGGCACAGTTTTATTTTGATAATTAAAAAGTTTTAAACTAGAATGAATTTTAAAAAAAGTTTTAAAGATGTTTTTTACTGTCAGCAGTAATCCCAAAGGGTGGAGCTCTTAAGTTTTAGTTACCTAAACATTGATTTATAAAATATTTTTCTGTCATTTTCAGAGATAAAGTTCAAAATAGTTGAGAATGTTTTTGATATTATATGACTTCCCTCAGTTTTATATTTCACTAGTAATCTCTTTCTATAAATTTCAATTTCTGTATTTAAAAAACATCTAACATCATTGTTGAAGCTTTAATTCAATCATTTACAGTAAAATCTTTTTAAAAAAATGAATCCTTGAGAAACTTGAGAATTCGAAAATATTTCACTTTAACTACAATAAGTTGTACTAGTGTACTTTCTGTTATATAAAATTAAATTTCCAACTTGACTTTCAGTAAAACATGTCCCGCTTTTCTTTACTTCAAATTCTTCATTAGACTATTTAACTTTTTTATAAGTTTAAATCAAACACTGAGTATTGTTTTCGAACATCATTATAAGTTTTCAAAAGGAAATTGATAGTAGTAGGGAAAACCAGTGCCGATTTAAGCTTGTTTCAGACCCCGGGAGCAGAAGATCTACAGGCTCCCTTGGTACTGGAGGATCGAAATTTATAACCAGAAAATCTGGTTAAGTCCAGCTTACACGGGCCCTTCTGGAGCTCTCCAGGCCTCTGGGCACCCAACCCAAGCGCCTTGAATAAACTGGCCCTGGAGAAAACAATTTGCTCTTAAAATATCTATTAGTTCACCTTTATTACCATAAAAATCTTTACTTTGTTTTTATAAAAAAAATATATGATTTCTTAGAAAAAGTAAATAAGGCTCACACACATAAAAAAAGTTCTAATATCGAAAACGAAAACTAGCATACACACGAAGTTTCACAAGAATATTTACAAAATTTTAACTTTACATTTCAGTAAGTTATACATTTTCAGTAGAAAATACAGTCGAACCTATATATTGCGAATTTTTCTGTACAGCGAACTTTTTTCTGGAACCTTGAACATTTCACGATTTCCTTCGTAAAATAACCTTTCTATAGCGAAGTGCATTTTCTATATAACGAACTTGTTCTTTTGTGATTCAGTTTTTTTCTCCCTATTTTTAAAAAGTATTTCTGAACATTTCAAGTTATTCTCTCTTTAACACATTTAATAGTGCTCATAAATCTTGAACTGATTTTATTACATCCTAATTCACCGAGAGCAATAGAGTTCTGGACGTTCCATCCAAGAAGTGCAACCCTTAACCCCCGTTATCCAGTTCACTAGAAACATCTTCGATATCCCCTTTCACTCTAAGAGCAGTTGGCCAGTGTTCTAGTTATAAAATAGTGTATGTTTAATATTACTTGTATGCTTTAAATTAGAAAATATTCTTAGAATTCGTTAATTTTAATATAAAATTATTTTCTTATTTTCGAAAATGTAGTTCTTGTTTTTTTTTTTTGCAGTTTATCTTTCTTTCTTTTTTTGATGGGTAAGATATATAGAATAAACATATAATTATTAATAATTATTTTTTAATATATAGTGTTAATGAATTAAAAAAAAAATTTTATGTAGTTTATAAAGTATATTAAAAGATGAACAGATATAACAAATTTTCCATATAACGAACTTTTTTTCGGGACTGTATTTCAAAGGAATTTCTTATTATTATGAGAAGCATTATACATAAATTTGAATTTGGTTTAGCTGAGATGAATAATTGCCACTGAAAAGGCTTAGACTCGAAAGGTTTAAAGAGAGAATGGGAAAACAAAATTTCAAACTATTAGAATATTGCTAACTACAGAAAGATACAAAGAGTTACTTACGAATCTCATGGTGAGTTTGTAGAGGTTTTCCTTGTGCGAAGAGGAACGAACAGGAATCACTTGATGAGCGAAGTGACGATCTACAGAAAGAGGGAGCTATTTATACCCACAGATCTTCTGATGGACATCACTTAATATTCTTAAGAAAAATGCTGAGCATGTGAACAGCAAGAAAGAAACAAAACTTTCATGGCCACATTGGAAAGATTCACGTGAACACCAAACTTGTATATTGAAAGCACCTCAAAGGCAGAAGTTGATGAATAAATGATTAAAATCTGGAGTAATTAGGCGTGGTCCATCCGAGGTCAACCAAACTGAATGATCTGTCCACCCGGTTGGTCAAAGCATGCAAAGGCTCTTGGTGACTTTGGGTGATATAATTATCGAACGTCTGTTTGCGCGTCGGTAGCCTCGGGTGCTAAATAACTGTTTTGATTTCCAATTCGATTTCTTCTTTCTTTTTCCGTTATCTGATGTAATTGAATATAGGTGGCTGTCTTCTCAAGTTCGGTATTTGAAAAACTGGTACAATGTCCTTCCGTTATTAAAAGAAGAATACAAAACTTGAAAATATTTTCTTTAATGAAAAGGAAATTATGTCTCTTTAATGAGTTTAATAAACAGCAAATCAGGTTTTCACAAAGAAATAAATGATTAATTTGTTTAGATGAGATAATTTATTTCATGAAATGAAATATTCAAAGATTTTGAAATTTGAAAACAA
>BMAV01008265.1:82077-95185 GCA_019973955.1 Trichonephila inaurata madagascariensis
GTGACACTAGTGGAGAGATCTACTACTTTCTAGAAGATTCCCGAGGGTTCCGAACTCGCCAACATGGTCGCCAATGACGCCAAAATCGCCAAATTGGTCGCCAAAAATGATGCCAACTTGGCTCTACCGCCAAGATTTCGCCAAGTTCTCATTGGATCGCCATTATAACGTAAGGGTCGGCATTGCTTGTGAATGGTACAATTTTAACATGAAATAGACATAACATAGAGTAATATAAATGCATTAAACACTCAAATACAATTTATTTACACTATTTACACAAAATTCGTAACAATATGTATGGTTTATTATTAAGATTGTATTGTAGCTTTAGTGTCAAAGTTTATTAGTACTGCATTCAGTACATTATTATTGCATAAGGCGATAAAAATTATGATTGAAAATTGGGTCGCCGGTACTGAAAGTTTGAGAAGCACTGACGTACAGTCTTGAAATTGAACATGCAGGTCTCTTTCATAAACCCACTACAAAATGGTTTTAGTGAAAATCCACCCCCAAGGGTTGATTAAGGGACATTAAAGATAAATATTCCCGTTATTGAAATATTAAACCTACAGATTTGAAATTTGATAGGCCAATTCCTTTTATGGAATAGAGTTCCTCTAAGAAAGGGTTTTTCTAAAATAGATCCCTAAGGGGTGGTGCTTGGGCTTAACTGGTGTTGAGGATAAATATTAGACCTACAGACTTGAAATTTGGTAGGCAAGTTCCTTCTATAGAGTACAGATCCATTGCAAGAATGGTTTTGCGAAAATTGACCCTTAAGAAGCGTTGCAAGGGATTAAGGTGCGTTACAGATAAATATATTTCCGTTTTTGAACTATTAGACCTTTAGATTAGAAATTTGGTAGGCATATTCCTTTCATGGAGTAGAGATCCGCTAAGAAAAGGGTTTTGCCAAAATTAACCCAAGGGCTTACAAAAGGTTCAGTGTCTTTATAAATATTCACTTTTTTTAAACTATTAGATCTGCAGATTTGAAATTTGGCTGGTATATTCCTTTCAAGGAGCTGAAAACCGATACGAAAAGCCGCTTACAAAAAAATTGAATCCTAAGGGGGTTGCGAGGGATAAAGGGGTGTTATAGATAAAAAGAGAATTGTGTTTTTTCGAACTATTAAACCTAGACTTCAAATTTAGCGGACATGTTTCTTTCAAGGAGTAGAGATCCTCTGAGAGAGGGTTTTGTGAAAATTGACATCCAATAGGGGTTGCGAGGGCGTTTGACATTAAAAAAAATTCCCTTTTATGAATAACTAAACATATAAACTTGTAATGCAGAAAACATATAACTTTTGCTGATCAGAGATCTGATAAGAAGGGGGTTTTCAAAAGTCAACCTCCATGGGTGTTACAAAGGCGTTATAGATAAAAAAAAAAACCTTTTTTCTACTATTAGATTTTATTAAATACGTGTATATATATATATCTATGTAAATAAAATGTACTCCAATAAACTTAATTTTGTAAAATATATGTGTTTCGTTTTTTGTTGTTGTTTTTTCCGATATTCTTTAACACGAAAATATATTTCAGTTCTTTGTTTCAAGTTAAGCGATTTTCATTGTATGTTCAAGAAAAACGCCACTCGATATAAAAGAGTAAAGTTCAGAGTATTTGATAAACAGGAATTAAAAAAAAAACATTCTATATTCCTAATAGTTATATCTGGTTCCAATTTTTTTTCTTCTCACGCTAGGTAGAGAGCCTTAAATTTTAAGACTATTGTCACATATTTTCTTACAATAGATCCAGACTTGGAATAAATTTCAAATATATTATGTATCTTAATATTAAAATAAGTTCGCATGATTATTATACATATGTTCATTTATCAAACTGAATCATTAAAAATTTTATGAATACTGTATAATACACATGGTATTTTTTTTTTTAATGAAGTTAAATATTACTTAAAAACTGAAACATAGAAGGCGGAGGTTGCAGTGTAGAATAAGGGGCCCCTTGGCGAAGCCAATTTTTTGACAACCGGAATCGGTCGCCAAGCAATTTAATTTAGCGATAGGTGTTCCGAGAATCTACTAAGTGGAATTTAGCAATGAAAATAAAGAAATATTGATGCGAAATAAAAAAAATATATATATTTATAAAATTACCAGTAATGCATTAAAATAAAAGTTGCTTGATGACCGATTCCTGTCGCCAAAAAATTGACTTCACCAAGGGATATCCTACTTTACACTTTAACCCAATGTTTCACAACGTAGGGCCTACGTCCCACAAGGGGACAGTTTGATTCTTAAAGGGGGGAGGGTGCAATTCGAAAAAGGACTCATTTAGAGCGTAAAAGATGTATTTATTAGTAATATAGCCAATTATAAATAAAATTTTGAGAGATTTTACTGGCTACAAAAATATGAAGTAACTGATACAGCTATAAATGTTAGTGTGTCAATCATCTAAAAAAGTGTCAACTGATTTAAGAGAAAAATTTTGTGATTTACAAAAAATTAATTTCCCAACTGGAATGACGCAGTCACTGTTAGTAGATATTTCTGATATTTCAGTTTTAAAAATTTACAGAAATGCAAAACGATGCGTCAATTAAACCGTTACTTAATATAAAAGGAGTGACGGTACGGCTTTGAGAAGAAATCGAAGTCAAGCATCCAAATCCAACCAAATATGAAAGAGAAATATTACCATTTCCGTCTTCATAATTAAACTTACCATCTTCATATTAAACGCTCCCCCTGCAAAATCAGGTTTTTGGCCCCAAGGTGGATTTTACAAAGGATTGCGTACTTGGCGTCAGTCAAGCATTGGGACCCCTAAAATCCCCCTTCCCCTCCGATGCGGGGATTTAGTGCCATAAATGATCTGTTGTTAAAAACAAGAAATAGGCTAGATATAATAAGACGAGGAGACTCGAGACTAAATTTAACTAAATTAGAACCCGACATAAAATCTCTTTGCAACAAGCATCAAGCGCAAGGATCTCACTAAATTTTTTATTTCAGTTTTCCATTGCAGGTTTTAAAAATTTACTTACAATAATAGTTTACACTTATCATCTGAGTTATATATATAGGGAGCGTAAAGACTTTTTAAGGTATCCGACTACGTTCAGAACCGTGATTTTGCAAAAGTGTATAAATGGATAATATTTATGATATTTAGTGTCACTTAGATAAGAAAATGTATCTAAAATTGTTTTAAGAATAGTATTACAATAAAAAATTATTTAAGTACAATATTTTGACAAAAAATGAACATAGAATGACCCATTTTCAAAATATTCTCTTTTTGTGAAAAATGCTTCTATTATAGAGTAATATTTTGCCTGTATATAGCTCAGATCTCTGTACAGAGGCTCAACTAGAATTTTTGAATTATATAACTTAGAAGTAGGTTTATCCATGTTTTATGACAACAAAGGGAGAAATTTTAATAAAAAAACACCGATAATTATATTTCAATTGGTTGTAAGTCTGAAAATAATGTGAATTTTTCAAAAATCATAGTTGAGCCTCTGTACAGAGGTCTGAGCTATATACATGCAAAATATTATTATAATAGAAGCATTTTTCACAGAAGGGGAACATTTTGAAAAAAGGTTATTCTAAGCTAATTTTTTGCCGAAATATTGTATTAAAATAATTTTTTTTTGTCAAAACGTCCTTCAAACAATTTTATACATGTATTCTAATCTAAGTGACACTAAATATCATGAAAATCATCCATTTATGCGCTTTTTTAAAATCACGGTTCCAAATGTAGTCGGATACCTTAAAAGGCTTAAGGGAGAATAATAAACAAAAATGTTGAGAAACACTGCTTTAACCGATGAGGGAATATATGAAACATTTTATACTTTGGATTAAGGTGATTCATTCAAATTAAAATCAGAAATATAATAAAAATATTCTGTTTTCTTTTGAATATTGAAATTAGAATATAATTCTAGTATTAGAGAGATTATTTTTATAATGAAATCATCAAGAGCTTAGGTTCTATTTTTCAACCCAGCGGGAGTAAACTTTAATTCGGGCCCTATCCGACGTAGCGAACCACTTTTCAGTTTCGTTTTACCGATAGCAGTTTTCCCACATTTGCATCTTCCTCCGACTGCGACCTTGATGACATCGGCGACCCATTGTTTTTTCTCACACCGAAGATGTTGATCTGGTCGCATCCAGGACGAAATAAGGTCATTATGAGGGTAGTGGGAACCCAGTCGCAGCGTGCGACGGTCGCGTGCGGGTGGCCTGGGAAAGTTCGGGCTCTGTGGGAAAAACAGCGGCAAAGCTCTGGAATTGCAGCGTTTTATCGCTGCTGTACGTATGGCACCCACAGCGTTCTCCCACGATGGCGGGCTTTTGTTTCTGATTGGAAATACGGAAATTTCTTGTGGGAGGATGGAAAAAAAGAGAATTTTGTGAGTGATAACCGAGAGATTAAGTGTGAATCATTGGAAATATCTTGATATTTTATCTTAATGGTTTTTTGTGTGAAGTTTTATTGATCAAAAATGTGTGTATACCTTAGATTCAAATGAAAACCATGAACTATGATGGTATCTTCGAGGGAAAGTAATTTCATTCCCTATAAGTTTTAACGTAACCCAATATGTATTAACATTGAATTCATTGTTAAATATATAGCTTGTAAATATATTGTCTTCAAGAACACATTTCGTTTCTTTAGTTAATATTTATGAAGATTTTCTTTTTTTTTTTACAACTTTAGATTAATTTAAGTAACTTTCGTTTTTTTTTATTGTGATTCAGTTTTTGATCAATTTAGGAGAATTATTTCATATCAATAACAAAATACTTTTAAACTTCCCATGTTAAATTTCACAAATTGAAAGAACTCATCAGAATCGAATTGTAAACTAAGTAAAATGAAATATTATTGTCAAAATAGAATGAAACACAGAAGAAAAGTTTATAAAAAAGCACTAAGAATACCTAAATACATTTGACTACATTCGAAATAATTTTTCATGACATTTCACTTATTTTAATTTTATTTTATCTACTTAGAACAGTACACAGACCTCTTTTATAGGTCTTTCTAATTACATTCTAAAAACACGAAAACCCCGAGGGGTATAATCTCTGTGGTAAAAATTAAAAATCCCCCTCTCACCCACACTGACTAAGAATAATATTTCATCCTTTTAATATTATAAAACTAGTTCTATTTTGCATCTAAGCAAAATAGACAACACGCTTAAGAAAAACTATCCAATTACCGAAAGTTGAACATTTTTTTTTTATTGGTTCTCATTTTCTCACTTTTTCTCTTTCTCTTAATCACTTTAGGAATAAATAATTGGATACAAAAACTAAAAAATACTTTTAAACACACTCTTGCATGCTTATAATTATTATATATATGTGTGTGTGTGTTTGTGTGCAATAATTCCCTTAGTTTCATCCTGAATAACTTTTTTAAATTTTTAATGGTCTTATTCTTCAGGACCTGCGTTTAAATATTAAACTAGCCTGGCCGCATAACCGGGATTTAATCGTAACCTAATCTTAGAAGTTAACAGCTTACATTTTTTAAAAGTAAGATTGCGTTAGAAATTATCGAGAGGTAGTTTTCCTCCAATCATAGCCTCCGAGAGAAAAAATCATGCGGGATTTGCCGCCTCATTTAAATAGCCGGAGTTTCTTTTTCCCTTTCTTTTTTGTCTGCTTGTCTTCGCTGTGTAGCTTTTGTCTGTTTTTGTGTTCGATTCTGCTTATTGTGAAGTCCAAAAGCTGTTGTCCATTAGCTATTATATGTGTGTGTGCAGTAGCGCCTACAGGAATTTTTCAAGGGGGAGGGGGGTCCGGTGTCGAAAGTTTACCATTCTTGTATCATGCTCCTTTTGATTTTGTCGATTTTCGGGAACAAAACACAGTAAAAAACTTATTATTGAATAAATAATTAGCATTAATTAATAAATTTAATCATTAATAACAAATACCTAATTAAATTTTACGCACTATATACTTAGAATTATAATCAATCGGAAAAAAAAATCAAGGGCTTTGGGGGAGGGTACGGACCCCAGGACTCCCTTGTGTGCGGCACTGTGTGTGTGTGATCATTAATAAAAGTTGGATGTTAACTAAGATGTGCCTTTGAATGGAATAATATCTCATAACTAAAACAACTACAACATGGAATACGTAATAACTTTCTCCGTAGTGTTGCATGTATATGCAGTCGGACCTCTATTTAAAGAAGTCGCTAAATCCCGATAAAAAGTTCGTTATATGGAAAATTGGTTAAATAGAGATTCACCTTTTAATATACATTAAAGACCACAAAAAACAAATTTTTAATTCATAAATACTATATGTTGAAGGCCCAGTGGTCGAGTGGTAGCGTATCGCGCTTTCACACCTCAGGGTCCTGTTCTATTCCCGGGCTGAGCAAGGTCGACTCAACCTTTCATCCTTACTGCAATGGGGTCGATAAATGAGTACTAAGCTTGCTTGGGGACTTAAGCACTGAGGGGTCTCACTTTAGACGGACCACCTGATCGGGATATCTGCTAATGCACCTCAGCGCCCAATGGTCCCGTATACTGCGATGGGCACAGTAGGCCCTGGCCCTCATGGGCTGTTGCGCCACTGAGTCTGAGTTAAATACTATGTATTACTCTAAAAAAAGTAATTTTTCACACTTTTTATCATTTTATATATCTCACCTATCTAAAAGAAATACGCAAGGAGAACAAGGGGGGAAAAAACATTGTCCAGGAATATACTGTATTTTCAACTTTAAAAAATATGAATTTTTTAACGAAATTTTCTAATTTTAAGCATTTAAGTAATTTGAAACATACATTATTTTATAACCAGTAATTTTAATCCAAGACGTATGCGTCCTCACATTTAATTACAGATAAAATCTACTAATTTTACCTGAGTTTTTCGTTTGAAAAATTACGACAATTTCATTGCTCGAGGTGACCTAGGTATCTGGTGAAACAATTCAAGGCCATTGATCACCACAAAATGTGATTTAAAAGAGAATAACTTAAAAATTGTCCAGAAATAGGAAGAAAAAAAAATCGCATCTCAAGAGAAAAAGTTCGCTAAATTGAAAACACACTTCGCTATTTGGAGTTTATTTTACAAAGAAAATAGTAAAATAATCTTGGTTCCTGGAAAAAAGTTCACTAAGCAGAGAAATTCGCAATATAGTGGCTCGTTATATTGAGGTTTAACTGTATATGCTTATGTATAATACAAGGTGCGGCTATTAAATAGCGAGACTGACGCTGTTACCAGGGATGTCTTAAGACTTCTTGAGGCCCTGGGTCCCTACGCAAAAGTAGGCCCTGTGCCCCTACAAAAATGCAGGTCCCACCTATGACCCTTAAACGTAGACAGTACATAGCATATGTTGTCAAAAACTCGTACAAACAATAACCCGAAACAAATAAATATGCATGACTTACAATCACATAAACCGGCTCGACCGACTGCCAACTTTTGACTAAAGGAGTAATGAGAGTGTATGGTGGTAGGCTTAGGCCTATCCATAGACGACGGTCATCACATGTAGATAGTTGACATATTGTCCGAAATTTCCAATTTTTGGGAGAATACAGCCGGAAGTAACATTTGACAATTGAAATTAAGGCTGAATCGAAAACGAGATGAGGCTCCCCTTGTGACAGAGACCCTAGGCTCGAGCCCAGTTGGCCCATGCCTTAAAACGTTTCTGGTTATTATAGAAGAAATAAGCATGATACAAACGTCAGCAACCGACAGCTATTTAGCCTGAAGCCTTCTCTCTTTCACATTCAATACTTCTCATTTTTATAAACAAATCTGTATAGCTGTAGTCTTCGTTCGCATCAGAGTTTTTTGTTTTGTTTTTTGGTTGTTTTTTTGCATGGAAAATCTGATAAGTCTAGCAATACATCAAAGAAAACAATGTGAAATCTCACATGAAACTTGGAAAAAACGCTCTACTGAAACGTATAGTTTATTATAACAAATGTATGACAATAATGGTTTATAGGTTTATCGTTTTCATGTGTTTTTGAGGGGTTTAAGCGTTTTCAAATTGGCAGAGAAGACATAAAAGATGATTCACGCACGTATCACCCTTCCACCTCAAAAATGGATGACAATATCGAAAAAATTGGTAATCTGGTTCAATCCAGCCATCAGTTACGTACTCGTGCGATTGTTGAGACTGTAAGAACTGACAAAGATTACGTACGGCAAATTTTAAATAACAATTTTTGTATGCAAAAAAAATCTGTACCGAAATGTTGCCTACAATTCTCACATTTCAGTCACAAGAAACTCGCAAAAAATATTGGCACCAGTGGCGCACACAAGGGAAGGGGGGGGGGGGCCCGGGGGGCCCGGAGCCCCCCAAAGCCCTTGATTTTCTTCCGATTGGTTATAATTCTAAGTATATTATACGTAAAATTTAAATATTTGTTATTAATGATTAATTTTATTAATTAATGCCAATTATTTATTCAATAATTAGTTTTTTACTGTTTTTTGTTCCTGAAAATCGACAAAATCAAAAATAGCATGATACAAGAATGGTAAACTTTCAACCTCGGCTGCCCCCCCCCCCTGAAAAATTCCTGTGTGCGCTACTGATTGGCACTGAATGTCATCGAAAACGACCCAAGGTTATTGAAAAGGATAATTACTTGTGAGGAATCGTAGTTTTTTACTTACGATCCTGAGACGAAGTGTCAACCCATGAACTGGCAGAGCCCATCCACTGACAGCCAAGAAATCTCGGATAAGCAAATCCAAAATTCCAAGCAATGATGATTGTTTTACTGATATTCATGGGATTGTGTACCTTCTTTGAATTCCTGAACGTCAAACTATTAATCAATATCACTACTTTCACGTTCTTGCTGAACCCTTTGATAGAAAAAGTAAGGAACGACCAGAATTATAAGTCATGGGTTTTCCACAAAGGTAAGGCGCTGACTAATTTTGCATTATTTTTGTCAAGAGGTTTCTAGCCAAGTACAGCATTCCAGTACTAGAACATCCGTCTTTTTTACTGGATCTTGGGCCTTGCAACTTCTATCTGTTTTCTAAGCTGAAATCTACATTAAAAGAAACATGATTTGAGTCCGCTAAAGCTGAGAACGAGAAAGCGGCATGCATCCTGAAGGAGTTAACATGAGAAAGCTTCTTGCACTAATTCGAACATAAGGAAAATTCGCATGGAGTGTTATAAGGATAGAAGGGAGTACATTGAAGGTAATAATTAGTAAATATATATGAAATCAAGGTAAAACATTTTATAGAGCCTTATCTCGTTGTTTAAAAGCCACACCTTGTATTTTTACGTATAATAAAAAAACAGAATCCAAGTTGCTTCATTATGAAATGAAGATTTTAAACTGTCTTAATTTAGCTTCTAATTCCCATTTATGGGAAATTTTTTAATACTACATTATGATAAAGTTATTTTAAAAAATCATTACATTTGACTTTATGGTACGTAATTTGAATTAAGTTTAAATTTTCAATTTTTAACATTTAATAATATGTGTTTTAATGTTAATAAGATTTTTATGCATTGAATGTTGTGTACATTAAATTAATTAATCTCTTTTAAAAAAATTAAGCTTAATCCTTGATGTTCTATGTTGAATGGATATATTTTAATACATAATTACTAGATGTGTCCATCGATTCAAAAATGAATTGAAAAGAACAACAAAAAACAAAACATAGTAAATATTAACACTTAATATAAAAAAAAATGTTTAAGTCAATTCCTACTTAGAATGGATGAATAGAAAGTATTTTTTATTACGATTGAAAATTTGAACAAGATATATATATAGGGAGAGTGTGAGCTAATAGTATGAATTAAAAAAGGCAATACGTTTGATTTTATGGTATGTAATTTGTATTAATAAAAGCTTTTTTTTTTGTTTTTTCTGAGTAAATATTCTCTTAAGGGGGTTAACCTATGTGACGACCTATTTTTTAAGCATTCTTAGAGAATTTTTTTTTTTTTTTTGAGACGAGTAAAAAGTTAGAACTTTAAGTTTTTTATCATTCATTTATGTGTTTTAAGAATATATACACAAATGTTTAACCAAAAATATCCAATAGAACGTGAGTTATAGCGCTCTGAACACACCCACATCCAAAAAATGGACATTCACCCCCTCCACGATTCCGGCTGATTGGCTTATTTGAAATTTAAAAAATTAACGACGTTTTAATCTATAAGCTTAAATGCACCAAATGAACTACATTCAATTGAAAATATCGAAAATTGCATTTTTGGTAGACTTTTGACTGGGGATCCGGATTCCCCAAAAAAACCCTTGATTTTTTTTCCGATTGACTATAATTCTAAGTATATAGTACGTAAAATTTAACTAAATTGTTATTAATGATTAGTTTTATTAATTAATGCTAATTATTTATTCAATAATTAGTTTTTTATTGTGTTTTGTTGCCGAAAATCGACAAAATCAAAAGGAGCCTGATAGAAGAATGAACTTTCGACCCCGGACCCCTCCCCTTGAAAAATTCCTGTGTGCGCTACTGGTGCTATACAATGTATTTTATAATTAATTTAACAATACTAAATTAAGAACAAGTTTAATAATTACCAGTGACCCCATGGGAATATAAAATTACATACAAAAATTAACACTTATCTTTATAATTCGTATGGTTTATAATTAATCCCTTAACTGCGAATTTCAAGTTACGCGATTCACTTCCCACAGCCAACCATTTTCCACGTAGGCGCGCGCATGTGATGTATGGAGGGGGAGGGAATAAAGAAGCAAAAAAATATCCTGAAATAAGTAAATTCTTCGCAAACATTGTCAAGGTCCTTTTATTGCATTCCAGAGCCTTCAGAATAATTTTTTGGATAACAATGCAGAGAAAAGTTCGTACTTCGGAAAGACGTATATATACGTCCGGAGAACTTAATGATTTGACTGAGCGAGACGTTTATATACGCCAGTGGCCCTTAAGAGGTTAAGGTCGTATCGTAGTTTTAGCGTTGAAGTATAGTATTATTTAATTCAATACATTGTTATTGTATGAGGGGGGCGCGATGAAAATCATGATTGAATATTGGGCCGCGAGTATTGAAACTTTGAGAAGCACTGGGCTATGTTCTTGAATACACACACAGACATTTATATATGTTATTATATATAGAGAGAGAGATGTGGATATATATAGGAGGCAGAGAAGATGATTGATTGTGAATGTGAAAGAAGAGTGGCACTTGCATTAATTTAATTTGAAAAATTGTTAGGTACAATTATTTTCAGAAGCTAAAACACATAACCTCTGTTGGGGGTTAATAATTTACTATTAAATTAAACTTCTCAGGGATTTAAAATTATAAAATAAGAAACAGAAAAGAAAAACAAGAATAGAAAGTGGAACGGAGGAAAGAGAAAAAAGTATTCTATTATTTTTTTATATTTATAACCAAATTATCCATTTATGTTGTCAGTCTTCAAAAACTATGCTTCATGGTTAATTTCACATTAACCGAGATTAAGCTCTACTAAAGACCGACAAACGATGGTCAATTTAACTTACAAATTGCTCACTCTGTTTCGAATCTTCTCTCTGGCAATTTATGGATTGTGGTTTATTGCGAATAAAAAGAATACGTCGTTATTGAAGAAACAGGATTCTGTTTTTACTAAAGACCACAAAGGTATAACTAGAAATCATTTGTATGTGTGTTATCCCCAAGTTCATTTTTATAATAATAATTTAGGGAACATTTATTCAGAATTATTTGTACTTAATTACTAGTTAAGAAGTCTCAGGGGTATTAACTTCAGCTCGTAGGCTGAAAATATAAACAATTTTCAAATATATATAATTCTTTGAAATTAAAATTAAATAATACGAATCTTTTGCACATTATTCATAAAGGAATGAGGCTTCAGAAAAGTGCAAAATGTTAAAAATGTAATCATTATTTAAAAAATTATAAGCGTATGAAAATAAGAAACATTTCTGTAAGAAACATTAATTCAGTTTTACGTTGCGCATCCTATTTTCTAAAATAGTAGCTCTAATTACTAGTAATAAGTCGATTTATAAACTTAAATGTATCCTTATTACACTCTAGCTATTTTTATATAAATAAAATTATAAATTATATTTTTTAAAAATAAGAAATAATTTTTTTTTTAATTTTAATGTTTTTCAAATATTTTTAAATACAAAAGATATATAATACTAAAAGTATGTAGGGTTTAAAGAGTTCGGTACATTTTATAATTCTATAAAGTTTTATACATCAAAGGCTACTATTTTAGAAAATAGCACGCGCAACGCAAAACTTACTTAATATTTATTACAGAAACGTTTCTTAATTTCAATTGCTTATAATTATTTAAATTATGATTATATTCTAAACATTTTGTACTTTTTGAAACATATGTATATACATATGACAGAATCACACTATTAAGTGGCAAAATAGAAAGCGATTTTTCTTGCAATTTTCCATTTTCCTTTCTATATAGGGTGTTGGATTATTATTTTTGTTTGTTACTATTTATTCATTCACAAATCCCACATTCTAAGAAACTAAGCCATCCCAGGTGGGATTCAAACCCACGACCTTTGGATTAGATGTCCATTGCGCTACAGGGACACAACGAGCGATTTTCCTTTTTATAATGTTGTTAGACTATTATTTTTGTTTGTTCCTATTTATTCATTAATTAAATAGAATTAATGGATTAATATTTGAAAAAACTGTATTAACATCAAGTGTCATCCACTACAAGTTTTAAAAAATGTATTTTAACTTAAATGGATGAATCGAAAGAATTTTATTAACTACAAGTCAATTTGAATAATATATATATATATATATATTGGGAGATTGGGAATTAATTGTAGAAATTGTGAAAAAGACCTTCAAATCCATATAATGCATCGGATTACAGATCTGTATATCCCTTTATTAGGATTCCTAAAATATATCTAAAGAGATGAAAGTACTGAATTGGGATAAAAAGTAGCATAATATGATGGCTCCTGATTGGAGGTCGAGGTTCTCCACCCCTGTTTTAGAATCTAACGATCCGATCGGGTTAAGAGAG
>BMAV01008266.1:0-56957 GCA_019973955.1 Trichonephila inaurata madagascariensis
AGATTTTCCCCTTAAAAAGGTTAAAATAAAATAATTTTTAAAGATTCTTTCTTAAAGTTTAGACTCTCTGGTTGTGCATCAGTTAATACTCGTCTTGTAATAAACTTATTATAAACACACTTAATCACTTAATACAAAACATTATATAAACATATTTAAAAGAATATTTTTGGCCACGTTATCTCACAACTGAATGATACAAACGCAACTAAAGAACTTTCATTTTTCCCATACCAAAGGGGATAATTCCTGCATATTTTGTTTATTAAATATGGAAGAATGGAAAAGTAAGTCATCAATACCTTTATGAATAAACATGAAGTCTTTCTGATCAAACAAAACATATCTGCATATTTTACTCATTGCACTTTTTTCCACTTCAATTATTTTCCAAAAAAAGTCCTTACATGCATAAACAAACATGAATTAGTTTAGTTTGGGTAGAACAAATCTATGATTTCGATAAAAAAGTAGCTTATTTAAATATGTTACTTATTAATGCAATTTGATAGTAGTATTTTACCAAGAAATAATTGGTGAAAATGAATAAAACTAAATCTCTAACAATTGCTCGATATTGTGTTTCATTCTCAGACAATGTAACTTAATTATTAAACAAACTAACGTTCCAACATTCTTCAGCTTATATTGGTAAAACATTTTTATATTTATTTTATCTTTGTATACATTTATTTCATTTATAATGCTACATTTCTCAATTCCAGTGCTCACACAATTTGTTTTATGCAGTAGTGTTTTTATTGTAATTTCCAGCAACGATATTTAATTTACTGTTGTATCTCTCTTTAGGAATATTTCAGGAATATTCAATTATGATTATTAGAATCATTGGAAAATAGTTCTTTCTTTTAGAACATTTTGTAAGGAGAGTATTTACAAAGAAAAGTTGTAAAAATAAAAAGAAAATTTTATAATAATGAAATACACACTTTTCAAAAAATTTCCTCATTCTAACTTTATTTTTATATTTCATTCATACTTTATTTAACTAATCGAAAAATTTATTTGAATTATTTTCAAAATTTACAAAATGACTTGAAGTTATGATGTTCGTTTTTTCAGTTAATGTTTTTAACTGGGGTTGAATTAAATTTTGTTCTCTTTTTAAGGAGTATTAAAACAATAAAACATAATGTACGTATATTTAAAGTAGATGTTTTCTAACATTTTTGTCTCATTGATCCCTTGCCTTGTTTTTTGGTTTTCGTTAGACCCCTACCTACTTAATATTGAATTTCCGAAAATTTATCAACTGAAATGTCTTTTTGACAGCTGGTATAGAGCTATTATTTTTAAAATACTGAAATTTCTAACTGTAACGAAATATAGTGTTTAAAACTTAAGAAAGACGTTAATGAAACTAAAATTTAATTAATACATAAAATAACTGATCAACAAACAAATGTTCATAATAGGGAGGGAGGGATCGGGTGCTCTTTTTAACAAATGTTCAACATTTGGCATAAATCTTTTCAGGTTTAACTCTAAATCTCCTCAGATAATAGTGTCAGTCTTTTTTATTCTTTTATTTCTCTTTTTATTTTAGAGATTGGAAATGGCATTGAAACTCCTTCTCTCTAGAAAAAGCAATTAAAAACATCTAACAATAATCCATAATTCGGGATAAATAACAGGTATGTGTCTTTATAAAGCCAAAATTGCTGACATCCGAGTTTCTAATCTTTACTTTAAAATCTCTCTTAAAGCCTATTACAATCAGTTACTCTTGTATTATGTCATTTATTTTTCAATCCGACCATATGAATTCATTACCTACTGTAACAATCACCATAGTCAAAAAATTCTCAAACCAAGTTTCAAAATCTAAATAAAGGGCATTTAAATGTTGAGTGTAGGTTGAAACGTCATTTTCCTGGTAGATTGTCTGTGGTCAATTGAGAAACTGGGGAAATTCTCAACGTCCAATATTATATCAAAACTCAAACTCAGTTTTGCAACAGCCCATGAGGGCCAGGGTCTAATGTGCCCATTCGAGTATACGTGACCATTGGCGCTGAGGTGCCTGAGTTGATGTCCCGATCAGGTGGTCAGTCTGAAGCGAGACCCCAGTGTTTAAGTCCCCCAAGCAAACTTGGTACTCATTTATAGACCACTGTAGTAGGGATGAAAGATTGAGTAGACCTTACCCAGCCCGGGAATAGAACCCGGACCTGTGGTGTAGAAGCGCGATACGCTACCACTCAACAACTGGGCCTCCAATATTATATCACTTTAGCTTAATTCTGGCCAGAAACGGTGAAATTGTGGTCCTTATTTTAATAAAATTTATACTTGTTAACTGTAACTGCAAATTAACCTCATTAAATTTAGTTTGTAAATCTATTGAATAGGTGAAATCTGGTTTCCATTTCATTAAATTTCCTTTTAAAATTAAAATCGCGATTTGATTAATGAGAGCCACTATTGTAGATTCTTATTTGCTTGTCATGGATCCGCAAATTATTTTTTCCCTGACTTGGATTCCTTGAAGGTCATCATAGACTTTTTTTGGGGGTTAATATAGCCCAAACTTGGGTAATAATCGATTTAAAGTAATTAACGATTGCATACAAAAAAAAAAAAATAAACAGTGTTGATCGATTTTTCAACGTAAGGATTTTAATCTATATGCTGTTTAAAATAAAGAAGAAACTATGTTTTACACAAATGTATTTAGAATTTCAACATAACTCTAAGTATTATATGGAACTTTAGATGTGTTTTAATTTTTAACAATATTACACAATTTTATAATTTCTAGCAAGAATTATAAAAATTTGTAAATACTGCCTTGGAAACATCTTTCATTCTCATTTAAATTCAAAACGCAAGACAAATTTATGTAACATTACATATCCAAGCAACTAATGCCTCATAGACAATTAACAAAATCTTTTACTACCCATTTCATACCAAAAACTTATCTGGTGAATAAAATCACCATAGTTACATTTACAATGAACAAATAACCGTTTTAGTTATTTTTCATTTTGTGTTAGAGGAATAGTCTTAAAATTTAAAACTATTTTATTTATTTTTTATATTGCACTGTCTCTCAATATATATACAATTATGAAAGACTTAATGTTCGATGTAACTATTTCAGCGATATATAAAATGGTTGTATTTACAACGGAATTTAAAAATTTCATGACAAGTAAATTAGTTTTGAATTGCATTTCAATAAATTTGAATTTGTTTATCTCAAACTTTTCTATGTGAATGGGATATTGCCAAAATCTTCAAGGACTCCATGAAACTATGCCCGAATAAGTTCAGAACTTAATTTCCTGAGTACCGCTGCTATCGGCAACCTTCAGAAGATTCTACATGGTTTGCATCGCACTTTCTGCCCCTCCCACTCGAGTAATAACTCATGTACATTTAATTTTAAGCTTAGAGCGATGCTATTAAGAGGATTAGTTACGATATCATGGACACAGAGAGCCTTTGGGGGTGTTGGATTCGCTTGAACATTCAATGTTAATCCCTTCACAACCGAAAATTCATCGATCATACAGAGAATGTAAAGGGCCTGTTCCTGTATTCTTCGACGGATTTTACCTCATTTATAAATTGAAAAGTTATAAAGGAAGTGACTGAAAGCGAGTCTTGCATACTTTATTAAAAATTTTATAGAGGGATTTTATTGATTTAGAAAGGTCTTATTTTTTGAACTTTACATGTTAAGTATTAAACATAGAACCTTCACAATTTTCTGCGGAAACGATATGTTGTGAAAAAAAACTAAGAACTTTGAGCAAATGCTTGTTTTAATTTAATCAGAAATACAAACCAGAAGATTCTACTACTTATTTTTGAATATATTTCCTTCTGTTTTTGTCAATTTTTCATTAATCATTTTTTTGTTAAGTTTTACTGCTCTTTATATTTAATATCTTTTGGTTTTCTTGTTTTTGTTTTCCATGCAGCAAGATTCGTGACTTATTTCAAATAAATTTAAGAAATGCTTTTTCTGATTTCTGTGAAAAAATAAAAATTTTTCTCAGATAAAAATTACATAAATCAATACCAATATATTTTAATTAAAACTACACAGTACCCTTGTAAATGTTTTTTTCTGGAAGCAGTAATAGTAAAAGTAATTTTTGTTTTACTTTCGAATTATATAGTAAAGTTGATTCTGAAAGTAAAATGTAGGTTTGTAAACCATTACTTTACAATTTTAAGAATTAAAATTTTTTAAAGTTTTTTAAAACTTTTGTAAAATGCTCAATTTTTAAAATTTGTTAGTCATTTTAAGTGATTTATGTTTCTTTGATTATTGGGAACAAAAATTAGCATTGATTTAAAAATATGTTCCCTTGTTGATTTTTAATAATTTTTTATAGCTAAACCTGGATAAAATACAAACTTTTTAAAAATATGAACTTAAACATTTTAAAAAAATAACTAGAAAACTAGGAACTAAATACACGATAAGCTTTATAAAACATATAGTTGGGAGTTTATACAAAACATTTCAATCTCTATCTCGAACAAAAAAATTCCTTGGGATTCAACAACACGTACATCTTCAAAATTAAAATCCTGAGAAAAATACAAATAAAGTTTGTAAATTCATAATACAAACTCTAGTAATACATGCAAAGGTCTAATTTTTATGTTATTTTTCAGCTAAAGAGTCCTACATTAAAACACTACTTTAATTAAGTATGACAAAATTCTTCTTTTATTCAAATTATATTTTTGCATAATATTGCTATTATTTGTCGCGATAACAGGTTAGTTAGCCTCATTTTAACAAAATATGTTCACAAAAGTTTTGTAACTCAAAACATTTAAGTGCAGAATAATAATGATACTTACTTAACTTCAAAATCGCTAGGTTTGTACATAACATTTAATTTTTTGGGATCTAATTTTGGGAGGTTTATTATGTTTAAGTTTCGTTGGGGACTTAAGAATACTCAAATATAGTATTACAATATGTTTACTATATTGTAGTTTGGCACATCATGAAAATATTCATCTGCAATACTTGTAATTGTGCAGTATCAGCTGAGGGAGATATTTAAATAACACCATTGTCAGTAGTATTCCATTTCTTTGAAGTATTGTTTCACATAGCAACCTGAGAAAATTTTGACCGTGGCTTTTTCTCAACAGGAAAAAGTTAATGGAAAAGATTCTAATTTATATAAACTATTTGTAAAAACAAATATTCGCCTTGAAATCAATCTTAATTAAGTGTAGCTGTGAGAACTCAAATGCTCAAAAATAGCTTCAATTTACTTAATTTAACAATGGGAAAACTTTAAAATGAAACAAATACCAAACACAAAGCTAACAAAATTTCAAATATCTAAAAAACTAATCGATTATCAAATCGGAAATGTGTAGGCTAACTTATATATATGTATAATAACTTAATATTTACTGAAATTATAATCTTGTATACTTATTTTAAAATCATAATTCCAAATACCCTATTTCAAAATATGTCTCATTTCTTCCAGCCTTCAAGGATTAAAATCTATATTTTGAAAGATTTACTCGTAGTTCATCTTCAAATAATTAAATTTTTATGTTTTTGCTAGATTTAATCGCGATTCCTAGAACAAGAATCTGTAAAGAGTTTTCACGTACCTCACTGAGCGATTGAAAAGTTTACCTTACAAGTCTGACCCAAAGTTCTAACAACAACTTATGTTTCCCTTCGCTTGAGCTAATTTACTCTAGCATTCCTGTCCCCCTATATTTCCTTATTTTAAATCTAATAAGATGTAATTTGAGCTCTTGGTTGCTTATTACTCGAGCAGAGATAACGTTAAACTGTTTTGATGTTGAAATTGACCTAATAAAATTCCCGAATTGAATTATTCTGGTTTTTGTCTTGCAACGACTACAATATTTCAATTAACAAAATGATGCATACATCTTTATATTATATTATATTACATTATATTATATTATATTATATTATATGTATATATATATATATCAGTGTTTTGGGAGTCTTGCTGTCTGTAGACGCACCTTCTACCACGACGTTGAAGGGAGCCGACGCCATTGAAGGAAGACGTAGGCATGGACGACATGACGGACTGAGAAAGATGGAAAGCAAAGACACCATTTGCATGGATTAAGACGTTAAAGACGAAGGCGATAACACATCACGTGTTATCACGAACTGAACTAAAAGCCTGATGTGTATAGATTGTAAATAGTTTCGAGTTATTAAATCCATAATTAATCATAATCTGTGTGCCAGCCATTTCCTGACACGCGCTCACCCACATTTGTATATTATATATATATTATATATATATATATATATATATATATATATATATATATATATAAATGTGGCTTTACTAATTTTGAGAATTTGTTTCAGAATAGTAGTCAGTCTTTTATCATACTTTCAACGAGTTTTTACTCTACTGAATATTTGTTTATTTTTTATATGCTTTGAATTTTAGTTTTATTTTATTTGGTTTTCGTACCGAGTTGCAAAGGGAGAAGGTTGGTGCCTTCAAACTACTTTAACCCCACTTATTCGGTCCTAAGTCCGAAATTGCTTTCTGACTAGCTAGGTTCTTTTGTATAGGTCCTTTTTGTATTTTTCTATAAATTCGATCTTCATGTTTTGCTTTTATATTTTTATTACGTTATTTCTTGTTATGTTCATTATCTATTATTTCTGGTTTTTGATATATTACAAAAATTTCTTTCATATATATATATATATATATGTCTGTGTGTGTGTGTACGAGTATATGTATGTATATACATAACAAAAAATTTAACGTCATAGCGCATGAAATTAAAATAACTTCCTGTAAAAAAGTTAAGAGATGGATATCATAAGATATAACAAATGGTTTTATTACATTTAATAATTAAAGAAGATACAGCTTTTGTTTGAAGCATTCCGCAATTACAAAAATGAAAGAAAAGTTATCAGTGAATCCATTTGTCAAAACATTGATACTAAAAAAAATGATGTATGTACAAAAATGCTAATTGCACATTATTATATCATTCTTCTTAAGATACAGGAAATAATTTTATTAATTTTTTTATATTTTTGCATTACTATTTTTCTTCTAGATGACATTAGTATTCAATTAATTTCATTAATATATTCAAGTAGTTTTTTTATTGGTAAGAATTGTAATCCAGGTGACAAGGAAAAAAGTAAATGCAATAATTTATGTAATTTCAGTTGAAATGTGAAATGAATTTTGTTATTTAATTTTTATGGTTCAAATATCCTCCAAAAAAATTGCATAGAAAAATATGGCTTTTTTCTCAAAAAATTTTTTTAACAGTTTTGAAAGATAAATTGCAAAAAAAAAAAAAGTACATTTAAGTTATTTTTAAGAAGTTTTAAAAAGAGGAAATTGTTTAAAAAAGATTTTTGTACATATTCTTTTAACTACAAAGCGTGTATTTAAAAAAATATTCAGATTAATATACACAATAAGGATTAAAACAAATTACTTTTGGAATATATGATTAAAAGTAATTTTAAAAAGAACCAACTTTACATACCAAATTACTCATTTTTCTTTCAAAAGCTTTCTTATTTATTATTTTACAGATTAAATAGTTAATCACGAAGATTAGAAATAAATAATTATTTTGTTATGCGGGCATAATTGTTAATATTGATCTTTAAAGAGAAAAAACTAAGTTAGTAGTTTAAGTAAAATTTCGATGAACTATCAAGTTACTTTAAAAATAGAATTTTCTTACAAACATGAAATGAAAAAATTAACATAGCAGAGTTTAATGCAAATTATGGAGACAATTTTATCGATAGTAAAATTATTGAAAAAAGAATATACTTTTGATAATTACTTGTAAGGATTTATGAAGTTAATTTTTAAAAATATTATTTTTTTATATCAATACTACAAAAATATTCCTTTTTTCAAAATACTTGTTATTCTATATAATTTTAGTTGTAAATAGACAAAATATTTTATTAAATATACGCCGTCAAGTATTATATGTCAACGTAATTAATAAATACACATTTTTAAGGGAATTAGTTTTTCTGTATGTAAGAGAAAGTCATAGTTATTCTTATTATTTAGAAAGTTGTATTGGTTAAAAACATATTTTTTAAAAATGTGATGCATATTAAAAATATTTTTATTAATTTCAAATAGTTTGGAATATTCAAGCAAACTTTTAGATTAATTTATGTCTGAAGAATTATTCAAATGACTGAGAATAATTATGATAGATTCCTTATTTAACATTCGATGATTAACAGTAATGATAGTATAACTAATCGATACTTACAGTAGAACCTGTTTTTGTGCCGTCCTTTTTTATTCGAATTTATTTTGTGTACGAATTTCTTTGTGCGGTCTTTTTTATGCGTTGAATGAATTTCAACGATTTTGGTGCCACTGTGATGTTTTCTATCAGTGTACATATACAGTCGAACCTACATATAACGAACCTCTATATTGCGAGTTCTATATAGCGAGCTTTTCCGTGGAACCAAGAACATTTCACGACTTTCTTCGTAAAATAACCTCTCAATAGCGAAGTGCATTTTCTATGTAACGAAGTTTTTCTTTTGTGATTCACTTTTTTTCTCCCTATTTTTAAAGTATTTCTGGACACAATTTAAGTTATTCTATCTCTTTTAACACATTTTATGGTGGTCATAAATCTTGGTTTTACCAGGGTCCTGACTCATCTAGAGCAAAAAAAAAAAATGCCGTAATTGTTCAAATAAAAAACTCAAATAAAATTAACAGATTTTATGAGTAAATTAATTTAAGGACGCATGTGGTAATGTATGTTTATAATTTCTAATTATAAAATAATGTATACTTAAAATTACTTGTATGCTTTAAATTAGAAAATTCTCATAAAATTCATTAATTTTAATATACAATTATTTTCTTAATGTTGAAAATACAGTGTATACCTCAAAATTCATTTTCTTGTTTTCCTGGCAGTTTTTCCTTTTTTTATGAGTAAGATATATAAAATAAATAGATATTAATTTACAAAAAGCTGTGAATAATTACTTTTTTCATATATAGTGTCTAGGAATTAAACATTTGTTTTATGTGGTTTATAAAGTATATTGAAAGATGAACCTTTATATAACGAATTTTCCATATAACGAACTTTTTTTCGGGATTTAGCGACTTCGTTATAGAGAGGTCCGACTGTATATATTTCAAGACGCTCTGTTTATTGGTTATAAACATTCTCTCGGCAATGCATGTTCCATTGCTTTCTCACAACGCAATAACAGCATGCACTTGATTGAAGACGAAACTTTCAATGACTGTGACATAATCAAAAATTTTATAGGTTATGAAGGCGGATTCTTTGAGAGCGGATACAATATATGCTGGTATTCAGCTTTCCAACAAATTGAAAAGCATTTCCTTAAAATAGATACCAATTCCGAAAGGAGTTTGAAATTCCAAAATGAACTTCGATCAAGCATATTTGTATATCGTGAAGTTCACAAACAACTGACCAACCAACCGTCGTCATAAAAACTTATCTCTTACTTTATGGTGAAAAAAAATAAATTAATTGAATTGTATCCTCAAGTGATGAAAGCGATTTTGAACTAATTCATCACAAGAAGATGCACGCTTTGGATTGCGATGAGTAGCAGTGAATTATGTATGCGCATGTTGAAAATTTCTCCATGTATACTATGATAAACGAGCTGTTGCATTTATCGGTGTTTGATGATTAAAAGAAAGATCAGCCATAGTGTCAATACAATTCTAATTTATTGTTCTTTCACTTAATTTAACAATACTGGATAGGAAATGTACACTTCTAAGTATAGGAGCAATTACACGGCAGAAAGGATACTTAATATTTAATTACAATTCAATTAACTTACCCTTGGAACACTTTAGTGATCTACTGTCAAAATTACCCCTAATTCCATTTTCAATTGTTCGACCTCCGGTAGTTACTATTCAATTCTAACTTTATTGACTAAATCGTCAGTTAAAAATATTGGATAATTCAACAATTGATCGTCGAGTATCTCTCAGCCATTTTCCACAAACCGCGTACTTAAAAGTCAATGCTTAAATATAACCCTTCATTGACATAAACCGTGTCTTCTTCTTGGGGAGAAAATTTTCAATAGAATAACATTTAAAAGAAAGCAATTTACTCAAGAGGATTAGTGAATGCTCGCAAATAGACCCGTTACAATACAATGAGAAATTAAATGTTTTTAAAATGTTTCCAAATGGAATGAATTTATTTATTTTATTTGGAAATACGTTCTCATAATTTTCTTAAATAATTGACATATATTTAAATGCGACTCTTTTTATGCGGCCCCTTTCAACCACATAAAACAAAGTTTTTTGTAGTATGTCGACAAAATTGTTTGTGATATGTAAGTATTTATGAAATTTTTTGTGTGTGTGATTTCTTGTATGCGGTCCCTATCTACCACACAAGAACAGTTTTAACTGTATTCACTCTTTACTATTTCTATTCACAGCTCAATTAAAAAGCAAACATAAAAATATTTTACTAAATCCTAGAATTATTTTCACGACTAAACGAAATTGGTATCTATTGTCGAGTAATTGAACTAAATTATTATAAAACATTGAATTTTTTAGATCTACATTTTCAAGTCTTGGAGGTGATTTTTTTTCTCGTGTCTGATTTCTCACGTTATAAGTCTTAGAATTTTTAAATTTCGTAGAATTCCGCTTGCAAATTTCTTGTTAAAGATGTATGAAAATATTTATCGAATGTTAAATGCATAGTTCATACTTCTCGTATTAAAATAATTTTTAGATATTTTTGCAATAAACAACATAGTTTTTTTTATTGTAAAGCGATGCCAAAATTCAAAAATCAGTATAAAGATTACAAATATAAATAATTAAAAATTATTACTGAAAAAGAGAGTTATATCTTATAAAAGTTTTTACATATTTAAATATATTTTTTGTCATTAAAAACCAACTGATTTAGACACTGTAAATCGTTTGTGTATAAACTAATAAATAATAATGCATGAATTAATTGATTTAGGATAATAGTATAATAAAATTACTTTTTTTTTTAACATAAAATTTATGTGCAGGAATATTAGATTTGCTTAGCTATTATTTAATTAATTATCAATATTTGTTTCTTCTCTCATAATGCCATTAAAATTCCTACAAAAAGCTTTTTGAAAACTGCGTACCATCTTCTGGGTAAAAAGAAATCTTTTTCGAAATCAGTAATTAAGTCTTGAAAAATACTAAATTTTACGTACTGTTTCCCTTTTAAATTGTTATTTAAAAATATTCAAATATTTTTGGTGATATTATGATTACAGCCAAACATTTAAATTTAAATATTTTCTTTTTACAAAAACATTGAAATATAGCTTTAATAAATGTGTAGAGATTTCTATTTCACATATTAAATATTGTATCATTTCAAAATACATCTTAGCATATTTTTTTTTAAAAAAAACATTCATTTCAATACATATCTAACACTGGAGTAAGTATTAAGGGCTGATATAATCCATAAAAATGGTGTTCAGGATATCAGAATTCATTTTTAAAAGCAGCTTTAAATAAATTTAAGTAAGAAAATGTAATTTATCTCTGATATGTGAGATATTAGATAAATGTATAAAAATTTAATACTTACTTAAGTAGCAATACATATATTTTATTTTGAAATAAATAATATATAAAATATCTTCATGTTATTTTTCTACAGATGTATTGCAAAATTTATTACCATTAATATATTTCTTAATTTTCTTCAAACAAAATGCAATACACAAAAGAAATTAAAATAAAATTAAAGTTATAATAAGACAGAATCATATTGACTTAATTAACAGAAAATAATTAAAAACTAATTTGCATATACGTGATGAAGTAATATTTAAAAAATGTAAATTATGAAAACTATTGTAATTTTATTTTTTACTGTGCAATAAATGATCTTTTCTTTTTATCGCATCTTAGCCTAATTTAAGTGTTGCTGATGTAAAATGTCGTCAACAATATGGTAAAAAATTGTCACTGATATTTATGTCACATTTTAATAAATATTTTATAGTTATATTTGTGCTTAAATTAGTAAGATTGAGATATAATTTTACTAAAAAAAAAGTAAAAAATTAACCTCACAACTATCTTATCTATAATTGCATTTCGTCGAATCCCAACTTAGTACGAAAAAATAGTTATCACTTCTAGAATCAACCACATTTCCACCTAAAGAATAAGCTCATTCCAGAGCACCATTTTTTCTTGTCATTGGACAGGATAGGTGATTTGTCACCCAGTTCCGGCAGAAAATTCATCACTTCTGGCTTTCATAGAGTGTTTTCTATTAAGGGCAAGGACTGTCCCTCTTGCCCATGGGCAAATTGGTCTCTGATTATGTGGTCCGGAACATCCCATCAGCGAGGCACGTCAACCGGCAATAATTGGCCTCATCACTTGAAGTATTAACGCCGCAACCATGTTCTTATCGATTAGCGAGTGAGTTGTGTATGCGACTCAGGTACGAGCAGTTACTTTGCTTCGACAAAAGTGACTATTATTTCTCGTCAAGTTCAAGGATGATAATGAAAGCAATTACGAGGCAACAGTTATCGAAGGAAAATGATGGCAATTTTCACAGTTTTGTTTCAAGGATATATTTTGTTCCATGAATTTCAACTAAGTGAAAGTGTTCGAACACTCTTAAATGTATTAATGTATTTTACAATGCAATATATCGTACACATTTGAATGCTTAATTTTGATTTATTATTAATTGGAGTAACTGTTTTACGTTCAACAGGGATGCATTTATAAATTGATGAAAACATAACATAACAATATTAATTTAAAAAAGTATTTTAAAAAAATATTTTTGTTTTACGATTAAAAGTGCTGTAATATAATTAATGTGCTATTATTCTTATTTAAAAAATTTTTCAATTTTAATAGAAAAATGATTTGCTTGTAATTATTTAATGTGTTGTGACTAAAATGTGTCAGTTGACATTCCAGTTTCAAAATAATTCTACCCAAATGGGTAGAACAGAAACATAAGGACATGTATGATTATGGAAAAACTTATATTTCCGAATATAAGCCAATTCATGTACAAGAAGAAAGCGCGTTTTTTCTTCAACATTTTTTCCAAAATTTTGAATCCCGTATGTAAGCCAGATTGAAGAAACAAATCTAGAAATTTTTAAACACATCATCATGTAAATCTTGTTAAGCCGGCAAAAAACCGATAAAATACTTTCCAAATAAATTGCTATTAAGTGAAACGCAAAGGGTAACAGTTTTATCTCGGGTAACCCCTTTTCTGAAGCTAACGCATTTTTTTTCATTCTTTTCTTATCTTGTAAAATATCTGTGCTATTCATACTTTCTGTGCCTTTTTTATTTCTGCGGAAAATGAGCTAGGAAAAAAAATTGTATACAGCAAGTAATCGCCGATCTATGCTTCATGCCCTGGAGGTAGAACTTGCTGCATAATAACTATATGCATTCAGACATTCAATGAGTAAATGAAAATTCTACGAATTATTCAGAAACTTGGACTCTGACACACACTTTGAAGGATATATGATATTTTTCTTCTTCTTTTAGAATAAAATTTCCATTTGAAACACCCAAGAAGTTGCATTAATAAAGAAAAAGGTAATGCAAATAATAATAATAATAAAAACGTTTTTACAAAATTAAGCTTTTTTCAAGATTAGCGTTCTATATGCAAAAGCCCTACCACTTTACTCTTTGCGGTTGAAAAAATACCAAACATTCTCGATTTATACACGGAAAAATACGGTAATTTTCTTTTCATAAAACTGTAAGCCTAAATAAGCGAAGTAATTGTTGACTCTTCTACATTTAGTAAGTCTTTAATTTATTGATACAAAACATTTTAAAGATAAATAATTACACATTGTAAAACCAGTTGAACAAGGATTTTAATGTACTAGAATTAATAATTTTTTTTCAAATTGCCTACTTTATATTTTAACATGATATTTATATCTTAAATAATAATAGAATCAAACATGTGTTTAAAAGATATAAAGAAATTAGGGAAGAAAAAAATTGAACGAAGAATTTTTTTAATAATCAATTAGTTATTAAAACTTAATAGTGTGGATATAAAAAGCAAAAGTGTGTGTGTGTGTGTTTTAGATCATTAAAACCTTATTGGTTAGTAAGTACTTCTATGATAAAATAATGAATAATTCAACCTAAGGCATGCAAGAATAATGGTTTTTTGTTGTTGTTTAACAGGATACCTTACAAGTTTTCTGTGAGTTAGCAGTGCTATACTTAGTGCCTTATAAACCCTTATGTTATAAACGTCCAAAAATTAGTCACCAGTTTTTTATAGTTTCTTACGGTCTTGAGAATTTTTTTGTAACTTTGCATGTTAGTTTCTAATGCATATTAACTTTATTTAAACATTACCGTTGTGTATTAATTTTATTTTTGTATTATCTGTACTTCTTAATTTTATCAAAATATCTGTACAAATTAGAGTTTATGAAAATATTGTCTTTATAAATTAATTTTATTAATAACGATTTCTGGAAAGAAAGATAGTCGAGAATCATTAAATAAAGAAATTTTATTCTCCCTAACTTCAGGTAGCATCCAGTAATTAATAGAATTTTTTAAAAATATTTATAAGGAGAAATTTAAATAATCAAAAAAAAAAATCTTAATTGAATGCAGCCCGAAGGCACAGTTTTATAATTTACTTTTTCATAGAATATCGAAAATGAATATACTATATCACAAGTGTTTCAAGTATAAAAATTCCAAACACACACTGTTTGAAACTCTTGAATACAATTATATAGGTATTATAAATTTCATGTATGGTTACCTATATATATATAAAAGTAAGTATGATGAGCAAAACTTGGTGAAATATATATTATACATGGAAATAATAACATATAGAAGTTTGTATTTTAAACGTGTAATAAAGTTTGAAGTTTCAAATTAATTTCAACCTAGGAACAATGATTTTAAAAGTTTTATTTAACAAGTTTTGATTCCTAATAACTTCAATAAAACACTTCAGTTTCAATAAAAGCTATTGAGTAAGCACATACTTGAAAAAAAACCAGATGTACACGAAAATTTCAAAATATTTTTAATAAGTTATATTTTTACTAGAATAAATTTTAATATAAGATTATCAGAGAGAAACTCTCATATAGAAAATGTATACCATCTAGTGAATTATCCCAAAAATGTAATATATTTATGCAGGCATATAGCTTGTTCAGCTTACCTGCATTTTTATGATGAACTATTACCAGTCCATCATCTCTAGTCCAAGAAGTAACAATGAGGAACTCTTTCATGAAGTCTGGTACTTGACAACGGAAGACTGCTGTGTTACCGTGGATCACGTACTCATCATAAACGTGGGCTTGATATTCCTGTAGAACCACTGAAAAATAAAGAAAAAAAGTAATAAATGTATTACTTTTGATTAAATATTCTGTGAAATTTATGGGCAGAACATTGCAAGACATGCTTCGCTGCAGCGCATCAGCTAAATTATTCTTTTCTTCATACATGTGTAATGTAATGCAGCTATAAAAATACGATATTTGTGGTTGCCAGTGATTACGCTATAAGATGCAGATTATTAAGTACTTAAAGTTCGTATTTTTTAAAAGATTTTTTAGTAAAAATGTGTGTTTTTAAAATAAGTAATATCAAAATAGAGGTAGAGACATGATACTTAGATCAAATTCATAGCAACCACCACATTTGACACTTACGCTTGATTAAATATATTTAAGGAATTAGCATTTAATGCTTTAATTATTTATTTTTATAAGAATTTATTTCCACTAATTATATGAATAAACTAACTTCCCTTTTTGGTGTAAAAATGCTACAGTGTAATAAAAAAAGGTTTTATTCGCAATGACATTTTTTAGAAACCCAATAAATTAGATGTGTAAGTAAACACTGTTATTTTCACATTCGAAATTATAAATATTTTTATGCATACGAAATTATACTGATTGTGTTAAGATGTAAAGAAACTTAATTAAATAATGATGTATTAATATCATAGCTAGTTGTTGTCAAATCATCATTTTATGATCAACACAAGATTATTTTCAGTTCCAGAATTTTATTTATATAATAGTCTTTTTTATTTTTTATAAAGAAGAGGGGGTCTACTTTAAAATAATATTTTTACTACGTTTTGTTCGGTGAACTGATTTTTGAAGTCTATTAAACAAGTAAGATATATATTTTTGAGTATCTAAATAAAACTGCGAGCAAATTTATATTAATTACAGACTGTTTTAGTAATTTGTTTTTATACTTTATTCAACTATGGCAAAACTCAAGAAGTTCTAAGAATGCAAAATGAATTTTCCCTGAAGTGATTTTAATAGTATTGTTGATAGTTTAATTTAGCCAAACTTGCTTTCAGTAAATTTGATACCATTAAAAATTATATTAATAGTAGATGTAGAAAATATAAACTTCATCACAGAATTAGAGATTTATTTTCAGAATGAAGATCATGAGAATTGTGCGAGAAACCTAATAAATAAAATAAATTATTTCAAATCCATAAGTGCAAAAACCTGGTTTTCATTATTTTTTCTAGGGAATCATAGGAACATGATACATATATTATCGTAATCCATTTTATAAATAAATTCTCAGAAATCCGAGGGATTTTATTACTATAGATATAAATGATTCAGTGTAAAAAAAATATTAGTAATCAAATTTAGAAATATAAATGATTAATTCCTTCATACGGATAATAAATTGATTTTTTTCATGTTATATTAAAAACGATGTTATGATTTGAAATCAATGATTTTTACCATAATAATTTACTTTAAAGCAACTAGAAGAAACTACTATTTAATTTTTAAAAGTCATTTTTAAAAAAAAAATTAGAAAAAAATAACTCATAAAATAGAACTCTAGAATGTTCTTTTAATTTCTTGTTAAAATATCCTGCTGTTTTAGTACGAATTATTACAATTTTTGTGTCGCCTCATAATCTTTTTTTCTTCTAAAGAGATATTCAAAAAAATCTTCCATACTTTTAAAGTACATATATATTTTGTATACAAGATATATTGAGAAATAAAATAAAATATATTTAACAAATATTATCAGAAGATGATACAATTAATTTATAATTAGTTGCGACTTAAAATACTTTAACAAAACATTGAATTTCTTTTTGATATCCAAGCACAAACCAATTGTTTTTCTTTGAAAAACAATGTGAAAAATATTGAAAAATCGAAAACAGTTCACTTAACCTTCAATTCGACTTTTTTGCTTCTGAAACAGTATTGAAAATTGAAAAATGATGTTCTAGGAAACGTTCTTAGTCTTAGAAAGTAACATTCCTGGAGAATAAAATAAATCTGATAGAAAAAGGAATTACCTGTTACAATAAGTTGACCGGCACTCACACTAGGCGTCACACTTCCTGTAAGTATATTTTTGATGAGGCACCTGTATTTTTTAGGCTGTCACCTCGAGCAGCATTTCTTATGTGAAGTTCACCATCTTTTAGAACAATATATTTGGCCCCTATAAAAAGAAAATAATTTTGCTTTGTAAATGTGAAAGAAAAATAATTTTAATACTGCTTTCTTTAGAAAATACATCACGGAATTTATAATTGGTACTTTGAAGTTTACACTTTCAAGTAATAGTGTAACTAAATTAAAATCTCGCAAGTTTTTTTTCTTTTAGAGGTACAAATTCTTTTTCTTAAGTAAATCCGTAGAGTTTAATTAATTTCTTTTCAAATTCATAGCAGTAGTAATATAAATCAGACTTCTAAGTTTTGCTAATAGGTTATAGACGTTATTTCATGGAAGTTTATGTAATTAAAACAAATTTCTGCTCGGAAAAACACGTCTTAATTATTACTGAAAGATCTCACTCATATCTTATGAATAGAAAAATTCTTTGGTTAAAAAATATTTTGAGTACAACTCTCAGGTATGTATGTTCTTTTAATTTATTACATGATCCGTGTCATTTATTAATGATTAAGATTTTCGCTTCAAAAATCAAGCATTTAATTAAAATGAACCCGTAATTTGCTTTCCGGAATGAATATTATGCTAACTTATACATACAAAATGCTGACATATTCCGAAAAAAAAAGTCTAATTATATGATTAAGTAATTTTAATCATATTTTAAGTTCTAATTGCCATTTTAACTACAAAAATTTTCATTATAAAGAGAGAGTAAATAGTCAATTTTATTTAACACTGCAGTTATTCCTACATAGACATTCTAAACAATGTGCAGCATTTTAAATACTAAGTTATTAAAATGAATGATTTTGTGCATTTTTATGCATATTTTAGATTAGAATCATATGTAAATCAGAATGAGTATATTATTTGTATAGTAAAATCTATATATTCATAATTTTATTACCCTAAATCAGCGTTTCTCAGGGATGTGGTGCGTGCCCTCACAGGGGAGGGTGGTGTGTAATAACCCTGCAGGGGAACACCGAGCTTTTAAGAAGTCGAAAATAAAAGATTTAAAATAATTATTATGTTACCGAAAGGAATAAAAAAATACATTCTGACATATTAAAAAATAAAATACACACATTTACACATATATAATATACTTATAAATGTATCAGTATTTTACAATGTGTTTAATAATTAATTTAACAATACCAAATTAAAAACAAGATTAACAGTTACCATTGATTCCAATGGGCTTGTCATATGCAAAATTATTTAATACTTATCTTGATAATTTGTACTGTTTATAGTTAAAGTCATATTGTAGTTTTAGCGTAGAAGTACATTATTACATTACATTCAATACATTGTTATTGTATGGAGGTGGGAGGACGATGAAAATTATGACTGAAATCTGAATCGCAAATCTTGAAAGTTTGAGGAACACTGCAGTAAATGCATGTATAAAACATATTTTAGAATTATTTAAAAATTTTTTAGAATAAAAAACTTTATTATTGTACATTCTCTTACGTGCTCTTTAAATACATTTAAAGTACAGACTATTACTTCATATACCACATATTTATTCATAAAGGTCAATATACAATATAATAACGATAAAACAGAGATGTTTTTAAAATTTATATGATATAATTTTAAGTAAAGTTGCATGGGAAACAACACGGCTGCTATTTGAGATGGGCCAAATAATTTGAACTACGGGCAAATAACAAGGACGACATCTGAGATGGCAACTCCTCTACGAACTATATTGCTATTGGTATCGCAACAAATTTAAGCATTACCGAAGTTTCTCTACACGGCGGATATTCAATTACATTATTTATCGAACCTAAGACTATATTCACTTTGCTACCGCGATCACTTAATGTTTTTATTAACTAGTTACTTATATATATATTTAATGAACTGATCGAAAGAGTTTGCTGATTATTAAGGCATCATTTGAGCAAAAATTGCTTTTAATATTTTGAAAATAAATATATATACGTCTAGAAATGTTTTCAAGGATTTGATAAATATTTATAAGAATATTTAAAACGGATTCATTCCTTTAGAATGTGCCGTAAGAAGCAGTAAATATTATCAAACAGCGATTTTCATTTGCGACAAGATTTTCTACGGTCGCTGTAGATTTTACAATAAAATTGATATTTTATTGGAAAATAAAACTAAACTTTTTTTATGTTTTAAATTTTATAATTTCTATGTAAAAAACAAGTCAGTTAAATAAATGTTGTAAGATATAAATATGACCCACTCTCAAATTGCACATTAATTAAAATTGATCAATGTTCAGGATACTTGGTGCAATGTGCTTAGTCTTGAATATTTTATTAAATTCAATGTGGGAGTCACCGAATGTGTACTAAAAGAAGTCAGAAGAATAATTAAAAACATATCTTTATTAGACGTTAATATTGACTATGGACAAAAACCATTAAGTTCCCATATGTGTCACTACTACATACGAGTTATAAATTGTATATGTGACAATCAGAAACATTTCGGGTGCATCTGGGCACTTTACGATAAGGTGATTATTCTGCAATCATTACGTGCTTCTTTAAAAAGTGTCATTGAAATATCCAGTGCCCGTTCAGTTTTGTCTTTATAATACCATTGTAAATTAAATCCAGATAAGAGTACACATATTTCAGCAAAACAAGTAAAACTTCACTCTAAACTTCACCATTTTAATAAGTTCAATGGCTCATGTTTGAAAACTAATGTAATCCCCCGTGTCTGTTTTCTATTCGAATTTAAAATTTCAAAAAAAGTCCGTTTGAACAAAATAACTATTAAGCTGTTTTAATGGAAAACTTTCCATAAAATTACTTTTCTATTGCATTTTTATGACTCATAATAAGTTTATCGATTGTTATTCAGGAACACAGCCAAAATCCCCATACAGTTTAATAAAACGACGAAGAAACGATATAAAGTCTCACTTATTCAGATACACATGACCCCATGCTATTAACTTGTTTAATCTTCAATGTATTAGGAAGCTTCTTTCGCAGGGGAATTCAAAATAAAGCATTTGCTTAAAAGGAATTTATTTTGAATTTAATGATTAAAAGTATAATCCAAGCTTTTAATACATGATACTCAGCTCTAAACTATTTACGTAAAAAATATCGATGAATCATTTTCTATGTTCAATGTAAAATTCCTTCACCTAAAAAAGATGTTATATATTTT
Source organism: Trichonephila inaurata madagascariensis (assembly GCA_019973955.1). Lineage (NCBI taxonomy): Eukaryota > Metazoa > Arthropoda > Arachnida > Araneae > Nephilidae > Trichonephila > Trichonephila inaurata. Next base: position 20,744 of record BMAV01008266.1, read on the forward strand.
TCATCACGAACAGTCATTTTAATGGATTCAGATAAATGAATTAACTTTTTATATTGTTGAATAAGACAACAACTATTTTTTGTGTTCGATCAAAGTTTTTTCTTCTTTTTTTTCTTTGCAAGCCCTAAGGGAAGTTAAAGCATTTCGTAATACCAAATTTATACGGTTGACAAAGCATTTTTTCTTTAATTAGATATTCATAAAAAGAATACCCCCTACATGTTTGAAAACAGATACATTCTAATGTACCTAATGTACATTAAACAATTCTTTTTTATAAGTAAAGCATTATTTTGTGTCAGCTTTATGCATTAAATTAAGAATTTAAAAAAAAATGTCATAAACCTTAATTTTAAAATTCATATTATGGAATTCATTATTATTTTGTATTTCCCATTGCATTTTGATGAACATTGCATTCATAAAGATGGATAAAAATAAACGTTTTCAAAAACTTATGTACTCTTGAAGACAAATTTCTGTATTTATGTAATTTTGAGTTGCCATTTGAAAATATAATTTCTTTCTCAATATTTGTTAAGCTAAAAGCAAGATGTGTTTGTGAAAGAAAAACTTCTACTTTTTAAATAATATTTTTTTCAAATACCTATTTTCATTTTTTCTTATCAAGTAGTCATTCTTTTGGAAAATTTAGAAATAAACACAAACATGAGATATTTATATAAGAAATAATTGAAAGCTTTATAATAGGGTCTTCGGAGCTCTAGATAATTTATTGCTATCATTTAATACTTGTTCGCATTAGATTCATTTATAGTAAACAAAATAAAATCATAAGACTTCGTGCTAAAAATAAAATAGAGAGCAAAAACATTTTTTTTGCAAAAAATATTTTTACAAATATTTCATTTTTAATTTCAATTGTTATTTATTGCAAAATTGAATAGAGATAACGAGGAAAATGAAAATAATAATAATAATAATAGATCCATGAAACTGCTTCCAAATTTTTATGTTTAAAAAAGGTAATAATATAGCTAAGAAAAGGACATAAAAAGCAACAAATGCAACATTTTTTTTTTATTATTTTTTTAATTTTTTTACAAATTTTGCTCTTGACTAATATGCGAAGTCAGTCTCAAATTAGGTTTTCGATATTTCACCTCAGTATGTTGATAAGCCTTTATCAATGATCCTTGAAATAATAGTTAGAGTCGTGATAAAGGTAAGAAAAAAATATTTTTTTTTCATTTTATATGAAATAGGAACCAGAAACCAAATTTTAGTTTATATTTAACATCAGAATCCTATGGAAATTAAGGTATTTTTAAATGAAATACATATTTATACGTACCCACACACACACACACACATATATATATATACATTAAATGGTTACCTGCTATAAAATTTAGTGTAATTTTAGGATCATTAAAGGCATATATGATTGTATTTAGCAATAATCAAATGAATATCTTACTAAAGAAGGGCCCTACGAAACACTTTCAGAAATTTCGGGATATCAGTTTAGATACAGATCAAAATCAATCTAAAAAAATTTATTAGCATTTTACTTTTACTAAATTAAAAACTTTATTTAATAAATTAGCTAATGTTATTATAATCAGTTTACTTTAACCCAGTCAACTTCTGAAAGATTGAATTCATTGAATTATAATTTTTTGTTTTAAACATGCTTTTATGAGATCCAATAAACCTTTCATTGAAAAGACATAATGATAAGAATTTCATGAAATTCGGGTTACTAAGATAACAACTTATGAGTCAAATTTATATATTTTCTTATTAATGACTCTCTCAAAATATAAAACTAACAATTGTGTTATTAAAATATTAAATATATAATGTATGAAAGCTTGGTATAAAATTCTGAAAATCATGACTGAAACTTATAGGAAATAATAGATTTAGCACAAAATCCCTCGTTTACAGACTTACTATTTTATTTGAAAGATTCATTTTATGTAACCAATAGATATTTTCATAAGCACCCTTTATAGGTACGCATCTCAGTATGATAATTGACTAGTATTCCCTTGAAGAGTACAGCGCATAGTTTCTACCATCTAATCAATTTCAAATTTAAAGTCAAATTTGTTTTCATTTCACAGTAGTAGTACCCTTTTAAACTAATTCCAACCTAACAAATTATTTTAACACGGTTTTGTGTATCAAATCCAATAATCCAGTATTACTAGATTAAATCTTCTCAGTGAGTTAAAGATTCTGTTATTTATTTTTGATACTTGGCAAATAACCAAAACTGTTCTGCTTACACAGCCAAACTCTGTAACAGAAATTTCTTTTTTATCTGTGTTTGTCCTGACATGCCACATAAGGAGTGAAAAAGCTTTCTTGAAGAATGAATCAAAAGTTAACTGTAAATTACTGAAGTTTTTTTTTAGGACATAACTTCATTGCAAAGGAGCATGAAGTTTATATGTGTCGAATTTTTTTTAATTCACAGTAAATTCATGCAGAAAATTATACTTGAGCTAGGTATATTTGTGCAGAATCGGTTTATCGAAATCAGTTAACTTCAAAATAGTTTCTCTCGTCTGCATGTTGCTTATATTTTTGTGGATACTACATTTGTTACTGGAACCAATACGTCAATCATTCACGATGTTTTATACATGCCTTCATGTGTGCGGAAGGTACATTTGTAACATCTTTCTATTAAAATTATGAAAATACTATGTTCATGTTTCGAAAAATGTTTTGTTTGTTGATTGGACATGGTGTTAGCATTTGTTTTAAAAACTTATGGGTCGTAAAGGTAGTGTTTTTAGATACTTTTATATGATTTTAAACTTATACTGAATCAGCTTTGTAGAGTTTATCTGGTCTTGATTGGACATCTTGTATAACATTTATATATTTACAAATCTGGTTATGTGTGTGTGTACACAGTTTATAAACTATAGAAATTCTTAAAAAGAGTAGTAGGTTACTATATGGAATAATTATAATTCAAAGCCAAGAGCCTATTGATCATTCATAGAATTAAAATAAGCACAAACCTGGCGAGAATCTCTGTGCAAAAACAATTTTGATTTTCCTATGGCAGCTGATATTACTCGTGCAGCATATTCATAATCAGACTGGTTGATTACCAAATGTCGTAAGACTCGTTTTAATTACTCAAACAATGTATCCCAAATTAAGCTCAAAAGTTTAAGATTTAACAATTTTTGCTCATATATTAATTGGCCATCTACTGTCAAAAAATGCATTAAGCAAATTTGCCCAATTCAAGCGTTGTCATTAGGTAAGATGAAATCAGAACAAAATACATTTCACAACTTTAGACACTATTTTCTTTCCTATGTCTTACAGCGGTTAGAGAGATAGAAAAATCTAAACGTCGGACCATTATATTTTAATACATCATATTCACACATATTGAAGGACGGTATTAAACTTTAAACTAGAATTATTCCCTCGGTACACTAAAACGAGCAGAATGCAAACAGCAAGTCTTGCGTACAATGTTCAGAAGCAGGAGGTTGTAAAATACTTAAAGTGGTAACATAAAATGAATAATTCTCAACTTCATATAAGGAACTTGAAGAAGCGTAGTTTTGAGCAGCAATCAGAAGTGTCGGGGATGACCCTGAAATAGTAATCTCCCTCTCCATACTTCCACCCCATACTAGCATTAGAATTCTAATCCTTCACTAATTTAACGTGTAGCAGAAATTTTGCATGAAAGAGCATCAGTGACATCAAGACTCAAACCAGCATTTCAACAACCCCGTCTAGGAGTAAATGATAAAGGCTAGGTGGCCAGATGACATCATGGAAAGAAAACATTCTTTAGCAAAATTACAAGCTATATTACATCACATTCCTTCAATATAATTAAGCTAATTTTTCCTAATATCAGGAAGCCGCAGGATACTGTTGATAAAGTGTTTGTTGTCGTTCATGGCGATGAAACACCCTTCTGGTCAGAAAACAAATGTCGCATCAGAATAGATTCCCAAGAATTCGTCCCCAAAATAGTCCCCATAGTCCCAAATTCGTAATAGATGAAGACTATCCTGATACTTCTACGCAATATACTAGTTACGTTGTGTATGCTTAAAATATGTCGAGAGTGTCATACAATATGGTAGGGTGTTTGTCTTGCAATGAACGTAGACGTCTGCCGCACCAATTTTAACTGACGTTGTTGAGGGTGGAAACAAAATCAATTATTTATAATCATAATTAACAGTTTCTCCTTGAATCACACCCTACGTAACAATGACACACTCACTTTTTGAAATTCATAATCATCCCAACTGTGGGTTTTTTACTCGAAATTTCTGTGAAAGGACATAATGAACACTTGGTGCTCACTTTGGAAATTCGAAACTTGGGCCCTTCTCATCAAGGAAAACAATACCCTGCCAGAATGCGTCTTCATCATTGGCACATCGCATGAGGAGTAGGATAAATACCAGCCGTATTTATTTTACCACAGCAAAAACTCTCAGCGCATATATAGCTCCATTTGTGTATTTGTATGTAGAGATCAATGTAGATTTCTGAGAAATAAGAAAATTTCTTTTGTTATGCCATTTCTTCAGTGCCGGCCAAACATTTCATGAATGAGACCAACATACGAATAATTCCCGAATATTGCACCAATGATATATGGAGTGAGATCATTCACAATGTCAGTTTGATGTTGGATAACGGACGAGTACACTGTGAGATTAACTGTTTGGTCTTATTCTGACCTGCAACAACCACTTTGAACCATCGTGCAACCATCCTGCACAGTAATGTATTCGCTACACATTCTTTTTGCAATCTTTTATAACATTCAGATTCATATTTGTTATGCGCAGCCTTGAATTAAATCCATGCACATTGTTTAAATATGATTTAGAGTGACAGAAATAGAGCACTATCCACTTCAACACCACACATCAGTTTCCTTTTCAAACTGGTTCGACCGTCTAATGCATTCTATGCATCGACAACAGCCCTATCTCCATTGCTCCTATGTCTCCTGTCTGTACATATCTAATCTGTGTGACAATCTGCACTATCTTAATAGTACTTGAGTTACAACCCTCATACTAACTTACGAATCTTCAACTCCTGAGTCTCGTGAAATTCCCATGGCAGCTAAGAAAGTGTTACACTCCTATTAGGCTAAAATGTAATGGATAAATATCGACTCACACTGGTCATCGTAGCCTTCAGATTCCATCTCATTAAACTGCATTCATAAGTAACATGAGAAATAATACATTAAAGCTTATAACAATCAGTTCTTGTAATTATTCTACCTTTCAAATCTTCCTACAATTCGCAAGTTCATTATCAAAAGGATGATTTCTCTCTCTCTCATTTCAATTATTTAATTTTGAATTTCAATGAAGTTTTTAAGAAATATTTGAAGGTCACCGAGATGTGGGCATCAACAAAGCGCAGTAATGGGCAATAATGTTGAAAAACATTTATTTATTTAAAGGTATCACAGACACTCTGAGATATGCTTGCGTATTCCACTGAAAAATTATAACTTTGTTTGGAAGCATTAGATTTACCTTTCAATAAATTCAATTATTATGAAAATTCGCATGATTTTGAGTGCAGATTACAATTTAACATATTCATGCTGTAATTTCGTGTAATATTAAGAATTCTGAATTTAAAATTTCCGAATAAGTAATTCCAATTAACATTAATAATAAATGTATGAAACAAAATAACTGAAGAAAAGAAAGCTCTCTCTCTCAATTTATGAATTATTTCATGATCACACATAATCGAAAAAATATTCTGTAGTTTAAACGTATTATTTAAGATGCATGTTCGAGTGCATTAAGAAATTTCAGATTTATAAATGGTGTAAGATGCTTACTTCTGTAATACTACATTAAAATCACAGATAGTTTTCATTCAAAGATTTCGTTTCGTCTTGATGCGAAACTTAGTATTTTAGATCTGATTTTTGGACGGATACTAATTTATCATAGAATTTCTGACGTCAAATAAATAATATCTGTATCTGACAGCAAAGCCAGAATTTCATATGAGCAACAATGCAAAGTTCACCAACATACTTCATTTTCTCAAACAGACTTTGTAGCAATTGATCAAAGTCAGAGAGGATGCAATTGAATCCCATGACGTTTCATTTACGAGCTTAATGGATTTGAATCAAATTAATTGATGATAGTATCTTTCCTTGCAGTAGTTGAAAATGTAACTAATTGAGAGAGAAAAGTAGGATGAAGTATGTACTTCAATAAGGTATGAAATATTACTTTTAAGAAAATGAAACATTAAAGTAATCGTAGTAAGATCAGAAAAGTAGTTAATCTTAAAATAATTTCAAAATCGTAGACTTGTAGTGAAACATCTAAACAGAAAAATAAATATTTGACCATTTTGGAATTTATTCAATATACTAGGAAGGTAAAAGAAAGTCTACTTGAATAAACTATATTAAATATTAACTTTCTATTGTGTAAATAAACATATTTTTGAAGCTATAAAAACCTGTAATTCTTACGTGTGAAAAGTGTCGAAATTTATTTAAGGTTCCCCAACACATTATGTAACGGCCAAAAGCATACATTTTAGAATAACTGGCATACAAAACAGCCATGCAAGCTCCGAGGAGGAATTAAATAAAACTTAGGGGAAATTATTCACTTATAAGAGTCCCAGCTGTCAGAAAATCCTAAATTCCCTAGCCAAAAAGTATTTATTAGGAATTATACATTTTGAGAACTCTTTTTTGCAGTAACTGTACTTCTTTCAATGAATTCATAATTAATTTCCAGAAATTTGAACTATTATGAAAGTTATGAAAAATAATGTATTTTTTTCACAATATATTGTGTGATTTATTCAGACAAAAATGAGACACTAGGTGGCGGTTTTAAAATAATTTTGAATTACAATCGTAGTTAACAACATATTAGAAATAAAGTATTTTCATCTAAAAATGAAAAACTTCTAACATCTTTACGAATTCAGGCAGCCTAGGCTTAAAAGATTTATAAACCTTTAACCAAGTTTAACCCTCAAAGTGGTCTGCACGTAAAATTCCGCCATTACAGGATGCTTTTTCTGCCTTCAAGCAGGAATACTAAAGCATTTAGGGCACGTTTCTTCATGCGACAAACGCTTTTGAGAACCACACGAAGTAAAACATATTGCGGTGCATTTTTGAAGCATCTCCAGAATGGCAAGACTTTAGTGCAGACTGCTTAGAAGGAGTTAAAATAAAATAATTTTAAAGATTCTTTCTTAAAAGTTTAGACTCTCTGGTTGTGCATAAGTTTAGCCCTCAATGTGCCAACAAGCATGTAAACGCACTTAATCACTTAATACAAACATTATATAAACATATTTAAAAGAATATTTTTGGCCACGTTATCTCACAACTTCCGAATGATACAAACGCAACTAAAGAACTTTCATTTTTCCCATACCAAAGGGATAATTCCTGCATATTTTTGTTTGTCAAATATGGAAGAATGGAAAATGAAGTCATGTGCCTTTATGAATAAACATGAAGTCTTTCTGATCAAACAAAACATATCTGCATATTTTTACTCATTGCACTTTTCCACTAATTATTTTTCCAAAAAGTCATACGTACTAAGCAATTCGGTTTTACGCTTTGGGTAGAAGACTCATCTATGATTTCGATAAAAAAGTAAGCTTATTTAAATATGTTACTTATTAATGCAATTTGATAGTAATTATTTTACCAAAAAAAGAAATAATTGGTGAAAATAAGGGATAAAAATACCAAATCTCTAACAATTTAACTCAAATCATTGCTTGTTTAATTTCTCAGACAATGTAACTTAATTGATAAACAAACTAACGTTCCAACGTTCTTAACAACATATTTGGTAAGAACATTTATATTTCATTTTATCTTTGTATACACGTTGTTTAAATTTTATAAATGCTTCCACATTTTCTCTCAATTCAGTGCTCTTGCAATTTGTTTTGTACAGTAGTGAACACATTGTTTTAAAGCAACGATATTTTAATTTACTATTTGTGTCTCTTTAGGAATATTTCAGAATATTCATTTATGATTATTAGAATCATTGGAGAATATAGTTCCTTTCTTTTAGAACATTTTGTAAGGAGAGTAGTACCACCAAAGAAAAGTTAACTGAAAAATAAAAATAAAAATTTTATAATAATGAAATACACACACCTTTCAAAAAATTTCCTCATTCTAGCTTTTGTTTTCTATTTTGTTCATGCGCTTTTCATTGCTTAATCGAAAAGAATTGTTTGATTATTTTCAAAATTTACAAAATGACTTGAGAGTTCTTTCGTGTTTCGTTTTTTCAGGGGGTTAATGTTTTTGGCAGGTTTGGATAAATTTGTTCTCTTTGGGTATTAAAACAGTAAGCATAAATGGCGTATATTTAGAAGGCAGATGTTTTCTAACTTTGTGCAAATTTGATCACTTGCCTTGTTTTTGGTTTCGTTAGACCCTACTACCTGCTTAATATTGAATTTCGAGATTTATCCAACTGAAATGTCTTTTTGACAACTGGTATAGAGCTATTATTTTTAAAATACTAAAATTTCTAACTGTAACGAAATATAGTGTTTAAAACTTAAGAAAAGACGTTAATGAAACTAAAATTTAATTAATGCATAAAATAACTGATCCAACAAACAAATATTTACTAGCAGGAGGATCAGGTGCTCTTTTTAACAAATGTTCAACATTTGGCATAAAATCCTTTTTCAGGTTTAACTCATAAATCTCTCAAAGATAATAGTGTCAGTCTTTTTTATTCTTTTATTTCTCTTTTTATTTTAGAGATTGGAAATGGCATTGAAACTCCTTCTCTCTAGAAAAAGCTTAATTAAAACATCTAAACAATAATCATAATTCGGGATAAATAACAGGTGTCTTTATAAAGCCAAATTGCTGACATCAGAGTTTCCAATCTTTACTTTTAAAATCTCTCTTAAAGCCTATTACAATCAGTTACGCGTATTATGCCATTTATTTTCAATCCGACCATATGAATTCATTACCTACTGTAACAATCACCTTAGTCAAAAAATTCTCAAACCAAGTTCAAAATCTAAATAAAAGGAGCATTTAAATATTTGAGTGTAGGTTGAAACGTCATTTTCTAGTAGATTGTCTGTGTGGTCGAATTGAAACTGGGGAAATTCTCAACGTCCAATATTATATCCAAAACTCAAACTCAGTTTTTGCAACAGCCCATGAGGGCCAGGGTCTAATGTGCCCATTCAGTATACGTGACCATTGTGCGCTGAGGGTGCCACGGTTGATGTCCAAATCAGGTGTGGTCAGTCTGAAGCAGAAGACCCCAGTGTTTAAGTCCCCAAGCAAGCTCATTTTCATTTATCGACCCACTGTAGTAGGGATGAAAGATTGAGTAGACCTTACCCAGCCCGGGAATGAACGGACCTGTGGTGTAGAAGCGCGATACGCTACCACTCAACAACTGGGCCTCCAATATTATATCACTTTGGCTTAATTCTGGCCAGAAGCAATTGAAATTGTGGTCCTTATTTTAATAAAAATTTATATTGTTAACTGTAACTGCAAATTAACCTCATTAAATTTAGTTTGTAAATATTGAATAGGTGAAATCTGGTTTCCATTTCATTAAATTTCCTTTTAAAATTAAAATCGCGATTTGATTAATGAGAGCCACTATTGTAGATTCTTATTTGCTTGTCATGGATCCTGCAATTATTTTTTTCCCTGACTTGGATTCCTTGAAGGTCATCATAAACTTTTTTTGGGGGGTCAATATAGACCACACTTAGGTAATAATCGATTTAAGTAATTAACGACTGCATACAAAAAGGAAACAGAGTTGATCGATTTTCAACATAAGGATTTTAATAATCTATATGTTGTTTAAAATAATAAAAGAAGAAGCTTATGTTTTACACAAATGTATTTAGAATTTCAACATAACTCTAATTATTATATAGGACTTTAGATGTGTTATAATTTTTAACAATATTACACAATTTTATAATTTCTAGCTAGAATTATAAAAATCTGTAAATACTGCCTTGGTAACATCTTTCATTCTCATTTAAATTCAAACCGCAAGACAAATTTATGTAACATTACATATCCAAGCAACTAATGCCTCACAGACAATTAACAAAATCTTTTACTACCCATTTCATACCAAAAACTTATCTGGTGAATAAAATCACCATAGTTACATTTACAATGAACAAATAACCGTTTTAGTTATTTTTCATTTTGTGTTAGAGGAATAGTCTTAAAATTTAAAACTATTTTATTTATTTTTTATATTGTACACTGTGTCTCTCTCAATATATATGCAATTATGAAAGACTTAATGTTCGATGTAACTATTTCAGCGATATATATAATGGTTGTATTTACAACGGAATTTAAAAATTTCATTACAAGTAAATTAGTTTTGAATTGCATTTCAATAAATTTGAATTTGTTTATCTCAAACTTTTCTATGTGAATGGGATATTGCCAAAATCTTCAAGGACTCCATGAAACTATGCCCGAATAAGTTCAGAACTTAATTTCCTGAGTACCGCTGCTATCGGCAACCTTCAGAAGATTCTACATGGTTTGCATCGCACTTTCTGCCCCTCCCACTCGAGTAATAACTCATGTACATTTAATTTTAAGCTTAGAGCGATGCTATTAAGAGGATTAGTTACGATATCATGGACACAGAGAGCCTTTGGGGGTGTTGGATTCGCTTGAACATTCAATGTTAATCCCTTCACAACCGAAAATTCATCGATCATACAGAGAATGTAAAGGGCCTGTTCCTGTATTCTTCGACGGATTTTACCTCATTTATAAATTGAAAAGTTATAAAGGAAGTGACTGAAAGCGAGTCTTGCATACTTTATTAAAAATTTTATGGCGGATATTATTTGGATTTAGAAAGGTCTTATTTTTCTGAACTTTACATGTTAAGTATTAAACATAGAACCTTCACAATTTTCTGCGGAAACTTGATACGTTGTGAGAAAAAAAACTACGAGCTTTGAGCAAATGCTTGTTTTAATTTAATCACAAATACAAATCAGAAGATTCTTCTACTTATTTTTGAATATATTTCTGTCTTATTTTTCTGAACTTTATATGTTAAGTATTAAACATAGAACCTTCACAATTTTCTGCAGAAACTTGATATGTTGTAGAAAAACTAGAACTTTGAGCAAATGCTTGTTTCAATTTAATCACAAATACAAACCAGAAGATTCTACTACTTATTTCTGAATATATTTCCTTCTGTTTTTGTCAATTTTTCATTAATCATTTTTTTGTAAGTTTTATCTTTGCGACGTATTTGATACACGTCAGGTAAACATTTTTTTTGCATGTAAGGAATTACTGTATTAATTAGTTAAAATAAATGTATCAAAAATAGAGTAGAACATGATACTTAAGATCAAATTCATAGCAACCACCACATTTGACACTTACGCTTGATTAAATATATTTAAGGAATTAGCATTTAATGCTTTAATTATTTATTTTTATAAGAATTTATTTCCACTAATTATATGAATAAACTAACTTCCCTTTTTGGTGTAAAAATGCTACAGTGTAATAAAAAAAGGTTTTATTCGCAATGACATTTTTAGAAGCAATAAGTATTAGATGTGTAGTAAACACTGTTATTTTCACATTCGAAATTATAAATATTTTTATGCATACGAAATTATACTGATTGTGTTAAGATGTAAAGAAACTTAATTAAATAATGATGTATTAATATCATAGCTAGTTGTTGTCAAATCATCATTTTATGATCAACACAAGATTATTTTCAGTTCCAGAATTTTATTTATATAATAGTCTTTTTTATTTTTTATAAAGAAGAGGGGGTCTACTTTAAAATAATATTTTTACTACGTTTTGTTCGGTGAACTGATTTTTGAAGTCTATTAAACAAGTAAGATATATATTTTTGAGTATCTAAATAAAACTGCGAGCAAATTTATATTAAATTACAGACTGTTTTAGTAATTTGTTTATACTTTTATTCAACTATGGCAAAACTCAAGAAGTTCTAAGAATGCAAAATGAATTTTCCTGGAAGTGATTTTAATAGTATTGTTGATGGTTTAATTTAGCCAAACTTTGCTTTCAGTAAATTTGATACCATTAAAAATTATATTAATAGTAGATGTAGAAAATATAAACTTCATCACAGAATTAGAGATTTATTTTCAGAATGAAGATCATGAGAATTGTGCGAGAAACCTAATAAATAAAATAAATTATTTCAAATCCATAAGTGCAAAAACCTGGTTTCATTATTTTCTAGGGAATCATAGGAACATGATACATATATTATCGTAATCCATTTTATAAATAATTCTTTCAGAAATCGAGGGATTTTATTACTATAGATATAAATGATTCAGTGTAAAAAAATATTAGTAATCAAATTTAGAAATATAAATGATTAATTCCTTCATACGGATAATAAATTGATTTTTTTCATGTTATATTAAAAACGATGTTATGATTTGAAATCAATGATTTTTACCATAATAATTTACTTTAAAGCAACTAGAAGAAACTACTATTTAATTTTTAAAAGTCATTTTTTAAAAAAAATTAGAAAAAATAACTCATAAAATAGAACTCTAGAATGTTCTTTTAATTTCTTGTTAAAATATCCTGCTGTTTTAGTACGAATTATTACAATTTTTGTGTCGCCTCATAATCTTTTTTTCTTCTAAAGAGATATTCAAAAAAATCTTCCATACTTTTAAAGTACATATATATTTTGTATACAAGATATATTGAGAAATAAAATAAAATATATTTAACAAATATTATCAGAAGATGATACAATTAATTTATAATTAGTTGCGACTTAAAATACTTTAACAAAACATTGAATTTCTTTTTGATATCCAAGCACAAACCAATTGTTTTTCTTTGAAAAACAATGTGAAAAATATTGAAAAATCGAAAACAGTTCCCTTAACCTTCAATTCGACTTTTTTGCTTCTGAAACAGTGTGAAAATTGAAAAATGATGTTCTAGGAAACGTTCTTAGTCTTAGAAAGTAACATTCCTGGAGAATAAAATAAATCTGATAGAAAAAAGGAATTACCTGTTACAATAAGTTGACCGGCACTCACACTAGGCGTCACACTTCCTGTAAGTATATATTTTTGATGAGGCACCTGTATTTTTTAGGCTGTCACCTCGAGCAGCATTTCTTATGTGAAGTTCACCATCTTTAGAACAATATATTTGGCCCTATAAAAAGAAAATAATTTTGCTTTGTAAATGTGAAAGAAAAATAATTTTAATACTGCTTTCTTTAGAAAATACATCACGGAATTTATAATTAATTGCTGAAGTTTTACACTTTCAAGTAATAGTGTAACTAAATTAAAATCTCGCAAGTTTTTTTTTCTTTTTAGAGGTACAAATTCTTTTTTCTTAAGTAAATCCGTAGAGTTTAATTAATTTCTTTCAAATTCATAGCAGTAGTAATATAAATCAGACTTCTAAGTTTGTAATAGGTTATAGACGTTATTTCATGGAAGTTTATGTAATTAAAACAAATTTCTGCTCGGAAAAACACGTCTTAATTATTACTGAAGATCTCACTCATATCTTATGAATAGAAAAATTCTTTGGTTAAAAAATATTTTGAGTACAACTCTCAGGTATGTATGTTCTTTTAATTTATTACATGATCCATTGTCATTTATTAATGATTAAGATTTTTCCTTCAAAAATCAAGCATTTAATTAAAATGAACCCATCAATTTGCTTTCGGAATGAATATTATGCTACTTATACATACAAAATGCTGACATATTCCGAAAAAAGTCTAATTATATGATTAAGTAATTTTAATCATATTTTAAGTTCTAATTGCCATTTTAACTACAAAAATTTTCATTATAAAGAGAGAGTAAATAGTCAATTTTATTTAACACTGCAGTTATTCCTACATAGACATTCTAAACAATGTGCAGCATTTTAAATACTAAGTTATTAAAATGAATGATTTTGTGCATTTTTATGCATATTTAGATTAGAATCATATGTAAATCAGAATGAGTATATTATTTGTATAGTAAAATCTATATTCATAATTTTATTACCTAAATCAGCGTTTCTCAGGGATGTGGTGCGTGCCCTCACAGGGGAGGGTGGTGTGTAATAACCCTGCAGGGGAACACCGAGCTTTTAAGAAGTCGAAAATAAAAGATTTAAAATAATTATTATGTTACCGAAAGGAATAAAAAAATACATTCTGACATATTAAAAAATAAAATACACACATTTACACATATATAATATACTTATAAATGTATCAGTATTTTACAATGTGTTTAATAATTAATTTAACAATACCAAATTAAAAACAAGATTAACAGTTACCATTGATTCCAATGGGCTTGTCATATGCAAAATTATTTAATACTTATCTTGATAATTTGTACTGTTTATAGTTAAAGTCATATTGTAGTTTTAGCGTAGAAGTACATTATTACATTACATTCAATACATTGTTATTGTATGGAGGTGGGAGGACGATGAAAATTATGACTGAAATCTGAATCGCAAATCTTGAAAGTTTGAGGAACACTGCAGTAAATGCATGTATAAAACATATTTTAGAATTATTTAAAAATTTTTTAGAATAAAAAACTTTATTATTGTACATTCTCTTACGTGCTCTTTAAATACATTTAAAGTACAGACTATTACTTCATATACCACATATTTATTCATAAAGGTCAATATACAATAATAACGATAAAACAGAGATGTTTTTAAAATTTATATGATATAATTTTAAGTAAAGTTGCATGGGAAACAACACGGCTGCTATTTGAGATGGGCCAAATAATTTGAACTACGGGCAAATAACAAGGACGACATCTGAGATGGCAACTCCTCTACGAACTATATTGCTATTGGTATCGCAACAAATTTAAGCATTACCGAAGTTTCTCTACACGGCGGATGTTCAATTACATTATTTATCGAACCTAAGACTATATTCACTTTGCTACCGCGATCACTTATGTTTTTATTAACTAGTTACTTATATATATTTAATGAACTGATCGAAAAGAGTTTGCTGATTATTAGGCATCATTTGAGCAAAATTGCTTTTAATATTTTGAAAATAAATATATATACGTCTAGAAATGTTTTCAAGGATTTGATAAATATTTATAAGAATATTTAAAACGGATTCATTCCTTTAGAATGTGCCGTAAGAAGCAGTAAATATTATCAAACAGCGATTTTCATTTGCGACAAGATTTTCTACGGTCGCTGTAGATTTTACAATAAAATTGATATTTTATTGGAAAATAAAACTAAACTTTTTTTTATGTTTTAAATTTTATAATTTCTATGTAAAAAACAAGTCAGTTAAATAAGTATTTGTAAGATATAAATATGACCCACTCTCAAATTGCACATTAATTAAAAATTGATCAATGTTCAGGATATGATTAATGTGCTTAGTCTTGAATATTTTATTAAATTCAATGTGGGAGTCACCGAATGTGTACTAAAAGAAGTCAGAAGAATAATTAAAAACATATCTTTATTAGACGTTAATATTGACTATGGACAAAAACCATTAAGTTCCCATATGTGTCACTACTACATACGAGTTATAAATTGTATATGTGACAATCAGAAACATTTCGGGTGCATCTGGGCACTTTACGATAAGGTGATTATTCTGCAATCATTACGTCTTCTTTAAAAGTGTCATTGAAATATCAGTGCCCGTTCAGTTTTTGTCTTTATAATACCATTGTAAATTAAAATCCAGATAAGAGTACACATATTTCAGCAAAACAAGTAAAACTTCACTCTAAACTTCACCATTTTAATAAGTTCAATGGCTCATGTTTGAAAACTAATGAAATCCCCGTGTCTGTTTTCTATTCGAATTTAAAATTTCAAAAAAGTCCGTTTTGAATAAATAACTATTCAAGCTGTTTTAATGGAAAACTTTCCATAAAATTACTTTTCTATTGCATTTTTATGACTCATAATAAGTTTATCGATTGTTATTCAGGAACACAGCCAAAATCCCCATACAGTTTAATAAAACGACGAAGAAACGATATAAAGTCTCACTTATTCAGATACACATGACCCCATGCTATTAACTTGTTTAATCTTCAATGTATTAGGAAGCTTCTTTCGCAGGGGAATTCAAAATAAAGCATTTGCTTAAAAGGAATTTATTTTGAATTTAATGATTAAAAGTATAATCCAAGCTTTTAATACATGATACTCAGCTCTAAACTATTTACGTAAAAAATATCGATGAATCATTTTCTATGTTCAATGTAAAATTCCTTCACCTAAAAAAGATGTTATATATTTTTCATCACGAACAGTCATTTTAATGGATTCAGATAAATGAATTAACTTTTTATATTGTTGAATAAGACAACAACTATTTTTTGTGTTCGATCAAAGTTTTTCTTCTTTTTTTTTTCTTTGCAAGCCCTAAGGGAAGTTAAAGCATTTCATCAAAAATTTATACGGTTGACAAAGCATTTTTTCTTTAATTAGATATTCATAAAAGAATACCCCCTACATGTTTGAAAACAGATACATTCTAATGTACCTAATGTACATTAAACAATTCTTTTTTATAAGTAAAGCATTATTTTGTGTCAGCTTTATGCATTAAATTAAGAATTTAAAAAATGTCATAAGCATAATTTTAAAATTCATATTATGGAATTCATTATTATTTTGTATTTCCATTGCATTTTGATGAACGTGCATTCATAAGATGGATAAAATAAACGTTTTTCAAAACTTATGTACTCTTGAAGACAAATTTCTGTATTTATGTAATTTTGAGTTGCCATTTGAAAATATAATTTCTTTTCTCAATATTTGTTAAGCTAAAAGCAAGATGTGTTTGTGAAAGAAAAACTTCTACTTTTTAAATAATATTTTTTTCAAATACCTATTTTCATTTTTTCTTATCAAGTAGTCATTCTTTTGGAAAATTTAGAAATAAACACTGGAAGCATGAGATATTTATATAAGAAATAATTGAAAGCTTTATAATAAGTTATTTCGGAGCTCTAGATAATTTATTGCTATCATTTAATACTTGTTCGCATTAGATTCATTTATAGTAAACAAAATAAAATCATAAGACTTCGTGCTAAAAAATAAAAATAGAAACAAAAACATTTTTTTGCAAAAAATATTTTAAAATATTTCATTTTAATTTCAATTGTTATTTATTTGCAAAATTGAATAGAGATAACGAGGAAAATGAAAATAATAATAATAATAATAGATCCATGAAACTGCTTCCAAGAATTTTTATGTTTAAAAAAGGTAATAATATAGCTAAGAAAAGGACATAAAAAGCAACAAATGCAACATTTTTTTTTTATTATTTTTTAATTTTTTACAAATTTTGCTCTTGACTAATATGCGAAGTCAGTCTCAAATTAGGTTTTCGATATTTCACCTCAGTATGTTGATAAGCCTTTATCAATGATCCTTGAAATAATAGTTAGAGTCGTGATAAAGGTAAGAAAAAAATATTTTTTTTTCATTTTATATGAAATAGGAACCAGAAACCAAATTTTAGTTTATATTTAACATCAGAATCCTATGGAAATTAAGGTATTTTTAAATGAAATACATATTTATACGTACCCACACACACACACACACATATATATATATACATTAAATGGTTACCTGCTATAAAATTTAGTGTAATTTAGGATCATTAAAGGCATATATGATTGTATTTAACTTAATAATCAAATGAATATCTTACTAAAGAAGGGCCCTACGAAACACTTTCAGAAATTTCGGGATATCAGTTTAGATACAGATCAAAATCAATCTAAAAAAATTTATTAGCATTTTACTTTTACTAAATTAAAAACTTTATTTAATAAATTAGCTAATGTTATTATAATCAGTTTACTTTAACCCAGTCAACTTCTGAAAGATTGAATTCATTGAATTATAATTTTTTGTTTTAAACATGCTTTTATGAGATCCAATAAACCTTTCATTGAAAAGACATAATGATAAGAATTTCATGAAATTCAGGTTACTTAAGATAACAACTTATGAGTCAAATTTATATATTTTCTTATTAATGACTCTCAAAATATGAAACTAACAATTGTGTTATTAAAATATTAATATAATGTATGAAAGCTTGGTATAAAATTCTGAAAATCATGACTGAAACTTATAGGAAATAATAGATTTAGCACAAAATCCCTCGTTTACAGACTTACTATTTTATTTGAAAGATTCATTTTATGTAACCAATAGATATTTTCATAAGCACCCTTTATAGGTACGCATCTCAGTATGATAATTGACTAGTATTCCCTTGAAGAGTACAGCGCATAGTTTCTACCATCTAATCAATTTCAAATTTAAAGTCAAATTTGTTTTCATTTCACAGTAGTAGTACCCTTTTAAACTAATTCCAACCTAACAAATTATTTTAACACGGTTTTGTGTATCAAATCCAATAATCCAGTATTACTAGATTAAATCTTCTCAGTGAGTTAAAGATTCTGTTATTTATTTTTGATACTTGGCAAATAACCAAAACTGTTCTGCTTACACAGCCAAACTCTGTAACAGAAATTTCTTTTTTATCTGTGTTTGTCCTGACATGCCACATAAGGAGTGAAAAACTTTTCTTGAAGAATGAATCAAAAGTTAACTGTAAATTACTGAAGTTTTTTTTAGGACATAACTTCATTGCAAAGGAGCATGAAGTTTATATGTGTCGAATTTTTTTTTTAATTCACAGTAAATTCATGCAGAAAATTATACTTGAGCTAGGTATATTTGTGCAGAATCGGTTTATCGAAATCAGTTAACTTCAAAATAGTTTCTCTCGTCTGCATGTTGCTTATATTTTTGTGGATACTACATTTGTTACTGGAACCAATACGTCAATCATTCACGATGTTTTATACATGCCTTCATGTGTGCGGAAGGTACATTTGTAACATCTTTCTATTAAAATTATGAAAATACTATGTTCATGTTTCGAAAAATGTTTTTTTTTGTTTGTTGATTGGACATGGTGTTAGCATTTGTTTTAAAAACTTATGGGTCGTAAAGGTAGTGTTTTTAGATACTTTTATATGATTTTAAACTTATACTGAATCAGCTTTGTAGAGTTTATCTGGTCTTGATTGGACATCTTGTATAACATTTATATATTTACAAATCTGGTTATGTGTGTGTGTACACAGTTTATAAACTATAGAAATTCTTAAAAAGAGTAGTAGGTTACTATATGGAATAATTATAATTCAAAGCCAAGAGCCTATTGATCATTCATAGAATTAAAATAAGCACAAACCTGGCGAGAATCTCTGTGCAAAAACAATTTTGATTTTCCTATGGCAGCTGATATTACTCGTGCAGCATATTCATAATCAGACTGGTTGATTACCAAATGTCGTAAGACTCGTTTTAATTACTCAAACAATGTATCCCAAATTAAGCTCAAAAGTTTAAGATTTAACAATTTTTGCTCATATATTAATTGGCCATCTACTGTCAAAAAATGCATTAAGCAAATTTGCCCAATTCAAGCGTTGTCATTAGGTAAGATGAAATCAGAACAAAATACATTTCACAACTTTAGACACTATTTTCTTTCCTATGTCTTACAGCGGTTAGAGAGATAGAAAAATCTAAACGTCGGACCATTATATTTTAATACATCATATTCACACATATTGAAGGACGGTATTAAACTTTAAACTAGAATTATTCCCTCGGTACACTAAAACGAGCAGAATGCAAACAGCAAGTCTTGCATGCAATGTTCCAGAAGCAGGAGGTTGTAAATACTTAAGTGGTAACATAAAATGAATAATTCTCAACTTCATATAAGGAACTTGAAGAAGCGTAGTTTTGAGCAGCAATCAGAAGTGTCGGGGATGACCCTGAAATAGTAATCTCCCTCTCCATACTTCCACCCCATACTAGCATTAGAATTCTAATCCTTCACTAATTTAACGTGTAGCAGAAATTTTGCATGAAAGAGCATCAGTGACATCAAGACTCAAACCAGCATTTCAACAACCCCGTCTAGGAGTAAATGATAAAAGGCTGGGTGGCCAGATGACATCATGGAAAGAAAAACATTCTTCTTTAGCAAAGATTACAAGAAGCTATATTGCATCACATTCCTTCAATATAATTAAGCTAATTTTTCCTAATATCAGGAAGCCGCGGGATACTGTTGATGAAGTGTTTGTTGTCGTTCATGGCGATGAAATTACCCTTCTAGTCAGAAAACAAATGTCGCATCAGAATAGATTCTGAAATTCGTCCCAAAATAGTCCCCATAGTCCCAAATTCGTAATAGATGAAGACTATCCTGATACTTCTACGCAATATACTAGTTACGTTGTGTATGCTTAAAATATGTCGAGAGTGTCATACAATATGGTAGGGTGTTTGTCTTGCAATGAACGTAGACGTCTGCCGCACCAATTTTAACTGACGTTGTTGAGGGTGGAAACAAAATCAATTATTTATAATCATAATTAACAGTTTCTCCTTGAATCACACCCTACGTAACAATGACACACTCACTTTTTGAAATTCATAATCATCCCAACTGTGGGTTTTTTACTCGAAATTTCTGTGAAAGGACATAATGAACACTTGGTGCTCACTTTGGAAATTCGAAACTTGGGCCCTTCTCATCAAGGAAAACAATACCCTGCCAGAATGCGTCTTCATCATTGGCACATCGCATGAGGAGTAGGATAAATACCAGCCGTATTTATTTTACCACAGCAAAAACTCTCAGCGCATATATAGCTCCATTTGTGTATTTGTATGTAGAGATCAATGTAGATTTCTGAGAAATAAGAAAATTTCTTTTGTTATGCCATTTCTTCAGTGCCGGCCAAACATTTCATGAATGAGACCAACATACGAATAATTCCCGAATATTGCACCAATGATATATGGAGTGAGATCATTCACAATGTCAGTTTGATGTTGGATAACGGACGAGTACACTGTGAGATTAACTGTTTGGTCTTATTCTGACCTGCAACAAACACTTTGAACCATCGTGCAACCATCCTGCACAGTAATGTATTCGCTACACATTCTTTTTGCAATCTTTTATAACATTCAGATTCATATTTGTTATGCGCAGCCTTGAATTAAATCCATGCACATTGTTTAAATATGATTTAGAGTGCCAGAAATAGAGCACTATCCACTTCAACACCACACATCAGTTTCCTTTTCAAACTGGTTCGACCGTCTAATGCATTCTATGCATCGACAACAGCCCTATCTCCATTGCTCCTATGTCTCCTGTCTGTACATATCTAATCTGTGTGACAATCTGCACTATCTTAATAGTACTTGAGTTACAACCCTCATACTAACTTACGAATCTTCAACTCCTGAGTCTCGTGAAATTCCCATGGCAGCTAAGAAAGTGTTACACTCCTATTAGGCTACTATGTAATTTACAAATATCGATTCACACTGGTCATCGTAGTCTTCGGATTCCATCTCATTAAACTGCATTCATAAGTAACATGAAATAATTCACATTAAAGCTTATAACAATCAGTTCTTGTAATTATTCTACCTTTCAAATCTCTCTACAATTCGCAAGTTCATTATCAAAAGGATGATTTCTCTCATTTCAATTATTTAATTTTGAATTTCAATGAAGTTTTTAAGAAATATATGAAAGTCACCGAGATGTGGGCATGAACAAAGAGCAGTAATGAACAATAGTGTTGAAAAAACATTTATTTATTTAAAGGTATCACAGACACTCTGAGATATGCTTGCGTATTCCACTGAAAAATTATAACTTTGTTTGGAAGCATTAGATTTACCTTTCAATAAATTCAATTATTATGAAAATTCGCATGATTTTGAGTGCAGATTACAATTTAACATATTCATGCTGTAATTTCGTGTAATATTAAGAATTCTGAATTTAAAATTTCCGAATAAGTAATTGCAATTAACATTAATAATAAATGTATGAAACAAAATAACTGAAGAAAAGAAAGCTCTCTCTCTCTCTCTTAATTTATGAATTATTTCATGATCACGCATAATCGAAAAAAATATTCTGCAGTTTAAACGTAATATTTAAGATGCATGTTCAAGTGCATTAAGAAATTTCAGATTTATAAATGGTGTAAGATGCTTACTTCTGTAATACTACATTAAAATCACAGATAGCTTTCATTCAAAGATTTCGTTTCGTCTTGATGCGAAACTTAGTATTTTAGATCTGATTTTTGGACGGATACTAATTTATCATAGAATTTCTGACGTCAAATAAATAATATCTGTATCTGACAGCAAAGCCAGAATTTCATATGAGCAACAATGCAAAGTTCACCAACATACTTCATTTTCTCAAACAGACTTTGTAGCAATTGATCAAAGTCAGAGAGGATGCAATTGAATCCCATGACGTTTCATTTACGAGCTTAATGGATTTGAATCAAATTAATTGATGATAGTATCTTTCCTTGCAGTAGTTGAAAATGTAACTAATTGAGAGAGAAAAGTAGGATGAAGTATGTACTTCAATAAGGTATGAAATATTACTTTTAAGAAAATGAAACATTAAAGTAATCGTAGTAAGATCAGAAAAGTAGTTAATCTTAAAATAATTTCAAAATCGTAGACTTGTAGTGAAACATCTAAACAGAAAAATAAATATTTGACCATTTTGGAATTTATTCAATATACTAGGAAGGTAAAAGAAAGTCTACTTGAATAAACTATATTAAATATTAACTTTCTATTGTGTAAATAAACATATTTTTGAAGCTATAAAAACCTGTAATTCTTACGTGTGAAAAGTGTCGAAATTTATTTAAGGTTCCCCAACACATTATGTAACGGCCAAAAGCATACATTTTAGAATAACTGGCATACAAAACAGCCATGCAAGCTCCGAGGAGGAATTAAATAAAACTTAGGGGAAATTATTCACTTATAAGAGTCCCAGCTGTCAGAAAATCCTAAATTCCCTAGCCAAAAAATATTTATTAGGAATTATACATTTTGAGAACTCTTTTTTGCGGTAACTGTACTTCTATCAACGAATTCATAATTAATTTCCAGAAATTTGAACTATTATAGAAAGTTATGAAAAATAATGTATTTTTTTCACAATATATTGTATTATTGATTCATTAGACAAATAAGACACTAGAGTGACGGTTTTAAATAATTTTGAATTACCAATCGTAGTTAACAACATATTAGAAATAAAGTATTTTCATCTAAAAATGAAAAACTTCTAACATCTTTACGAATTCAGGCAGCCTAGGCTTAAAAGATTTATAAACCTTTAACCAAGTTTAACCCTCAAAGTGGTCTGCACGTAAAATTCCGCCATTACAGGATGCTTTTTCTGCCTTCAAGCAGGAATACTAAAGCATTTAGGGCACGTTTCTTCATGCGACAAACGCTTTTGAGAACCACACGAAGTAAAACATATTGCGGTGCATTTTTGAAGCATCTCCAGAATGGCAAGACTTTAGTGCAGACTGCTTAGAAGGAGTTAAAATAAAATAATTTTAAAGATTCTTTCTTAAAAGTTTAGACTCTCTGGTTGTGCATAAGTTTAGCCCTCAATGTGCCAACAAGCATGTAAACGCACTTAATCACTTAATACAAACATTATATAAACATATTTAAAAGAATATTTTTGGCCACGTTATCTCACAACTTCCGAATGATACAAACGCAACTAAAGAACTTTCATTTTTCCCATACCAAAGGGATAATTCCTGCATATTTTTGTTTGTCAAATATGGAAGAATGGAAAATGAAGTCATGTGCCTTTATGAATAAACATGAAGTCTTTCTGATCAAACAAAACATATCTGCATATTTTTACTCATTGCACTTTTCCACTAATTATTTTTCCAAAAAGTCATACGTACTAAGCAATTCGGTTTTACGCTTTGGGTAGAAGACTCATCTATGATTTCGATAAAAAAGTAAGCTTATTTAAATATGTTACTTATTAATGCAATTTGATAGTAATTATTTTACCAAAAAAAGAAATAATTGGTGAAAATAAGGGATAAAAATACCAAATCTCTAACAATTTAACTCAAATCATTGCTTGTTTAATTTCTCAGACAATGTAACTTAATTGATAAACAAACTAACGTTCCAACGTTCTTAACAACATATTTGGTAAGAACATTTATATTTCATTTTATCTTTGTATACACGTTGTTTAAATTTTATAAATGCTTCCACATTTTCTCTCAATTCAGTGCTCTTGCAATTTGTTTTGTACAGTAGTGAACACATTGTTTTAAAGCAACGATATTTTAATTTACTATTTGTGTCTCTTTAGGAATATTTCAGAATATTCATTTATGATTATTAGAATCATTGGAGAATATAGTTCCTTTCTTTTAGAACATTTTGTAAGGAGAGTAGTACCACCAAAGAAAAGTTAACTGAAAAATAAAAATAAAAATTTTATAATAATGAAATACACACACCTTTCAAAAAATTTCCTCATTCTAGCTTTTGTTTTCTATTTTGTTCATGCGCTTTTCATTGCTTAATCGAAAAGAATTGTTTGATTATTTTCAAAATTTACAAAATGACTTGAGAGTTCTTTCGTGTTTCGTTTTTTCAGGGGGTTAATGTTTTTGGCAGGTTTGGATAAATTTGTTCTCTTTGGGTATTAAAACAGTAAGCATAAATGGCGTATATTTAGAAGGCAGATGTTTTCTAACTTTGTGCAAATTTGATCACTTGCCTTGTTTTTGGTTTCGTTAGACCCTACTACCTGCTTAATATTGAATTTCGAGATTTATCCAACTGAAATGTCTTTTTGACAACTGGTATAGAGCTATTATTTTTAAAATACTAAAATTTCTAACTGTAACGAAATATAGTGTTTAAAACTTAAGAAAAGACGTTAATGAAACTAAAATTTAATTAATGCATAAAATAACTGATCCAACAAACAAATATTTACTAGCAGGAGGATCAGGTGCTCTTTTTAACAAATGTTCAACATTTGGCATAAAATCCTTTTTCAGGTTTAACTCATAAATCTCTCAAAGATAATAGTGTCAGTCTTTTTTATTCTTTTATTTCTCTTTTTATTTTAGAGATTGGAAATGGCATTGAAACTCCTTCTCTCTAGAAAAAGCTTAATTAAAACATCTAAACAATAATCATAATTCGGGATAAATAACAGGTGTCTTTATAAAGCCAAATTGCTGACATCAGAGTTTCCAATCTTTACTTTTAAAATCTCTCTTAAAGCCTATTACAATCAGTTACGCGTATTATGCCATTTATTTTCAATCCGACCATATGAATTCATTACCTACTGTAACAATCACCTTAGTCAAAAAATTCTCAAACCAAGTTCAAAATCTAAATAAAAGGAGCATTTAAATATTTGAGTGTAGGTTGAAACGTCATTTTCTAGTAGATTGTCTGTGTGGTCGAATTGAAACTGGGGAAATTCTCAACGTCCAATATTATATCCAAAACTCAAACTCAGTTTTTGCAACAGCCCATGAGGGCCAGGGTCTAATGTGCCCATTCAGTATACGTGACCATTGTGCGCTGAGGGTGCCACGGTTGATGTCCAAATCAGGTGTGGTCAGTCTGAAGCAGAAGACCCCAGTGTTTAAGTCCCCAAGCAAGCTCATTTTCATTTATCGACCCACTGTAGTAGGGATGAAAGATTGAGTAGACCTTACCCAGCCCGGGAATGAACGGACCTGTGGTGTAGAAGCGCGATACGCTACCACTCAACAACTGGGCCTCCAATATTATATCACTTTGGCTTAATTCTGGCCAGAAGCAATTGAAATTGTGGTCCTTATTTTAATAAAAATTTATATTGTTAACTGTAACTGCAAATTAACCTCATTAAATTTAGTTTGTAAATATTGAATAGGTGAAATCTGGTTTCCATTTCATTAAATTTCCTTTTAAAATTAAAATCGCGATTTGATTAATGAGAGCCACTATTGTAGATTCTTATTTGCTTGTCATGGATCCTGCAATTATTTTTTTCCCTGACTTGGATTCCTTGAAGGTCATCATAAACTTTTTTTGGGGGGTCAATATAGACCACACTTAGGTAATAATCGATTTAAGTAATTAACGACTGCATACAAAAAGGAAACAGAGTTGATCGATTTTCAACATAAGGATTTTAATAATCTATATGTTGTTTAAAATAATAAAAGAAGAAGCTTATGTTTTACACAAATGTATTTAGAATTTCAACATAACTCTAATTATTATATAGGACTTTAGATGTGTTATAATTTTTAACAATATTACACAATTTTATAATTTCTAGCTAAATTATAAAAAATCTGTAAATACTGCCTTAGTAACATCTTTCATTCTCATTTAAATTCAAACCGCAAGACAAATTTATGTAACATTACATATCAAGCAACTAATGCCTCTGAACAATTAACAAAATCTTTTACTACCCATTTCATACCAAAAACTTATCTGGTGAATAAAATCACCATAGTTACATTTACAATGAACAAATAACGTTTTTAGTTATTTTTCATTTTGTGTTAGAAGGAATAGTCTTAAAATTTAAAAACTATTTTATTTATAAAGGGTGTGCGTTTGATTCTGATGTTGCAGATCCCGTCATTTTTACTGAGCTACGTCCAATACGATCATCGATTTTTCAGAAAGATCATTCTCATTCTCTATAGGCAATAATTCATCCTCATTGAAAATCAGAAAAAATGACCTTTAAAACCATTCTTATTCTTCTTCGAGACGTAATGACCCGTTGGTGTGATGTGAAAGTTAGGAGAAGGGGTGCCAGCTCAGGTATCATCCACTTCATTTGACCTTGCTTCAAAATAAAAGGTGCATTGCATAAAACTATCGTATTGCTTTCAGGGTGACGTTAATGTTCACTCACTCACTTGAGACACACTGTAACTGCTTACTAGGAAATAACGTCCTGAAAAAGAAATTTCTGCGTTTTTATGAAGCTTATTGGTGAAAGTACAGGTGCTCACTATTTGCTTCTGCAATGTATAGCCGCTAATTTGTATAAATCATTACGGTATACACATGGCAAAAATCAATGCTTTTTTAATGGTTTTTCATGCTTTATATTTATCATCTGCACACACACACACGCAAACAGATTGGTTTTGTTTTATTGGTTTTAAATCAAACTTAAGATTTAATCCTTTGATTTTTTTTATAAATATTTTTAAGATATGCCAAAATTTGAATCATGGATGAAGGCTGATTTAGGGCAAAACTATTATTACACATAGGAGCTGTGTGGGGAAATGTGCAGAATCTTGAAAATTGAATTTTAAAATCATGAAGAAAGGAGATTTGGTAAGGCGAAACTCAAAAGGAACATACATAAAATTGGTAGACTGATATTCAAATGTGTTTTGAAACCACTTCAGCTGGTGAGAAATATTTTCAGATAGTTTTCAGAATACTTTTCCGTAATAGGTAACATCGAAACTTTTCGAAAAGTTAGGTTTTTTAGTTGTGAATGATTTTTTCACTAGAATAAAAATAGTAATTCTTCGAAAAATGCTAGACAACTATTGACTACGATAGTAGATGGATTATTCAAATCCAATAAAAAAAAGAAACGAAACACAAACCAAAAATATGTACTTTTCTTTTAACTGAATGGAAGTAGCGTTTGTAGAAACTTTTAGTTTTTTATAGACGATGCAGACTTCCTCTCCTGAACAGTATCAATACCACATGTATCACGGCGTATATAAATTTTCGTGTTGTTGATGCTTTATTAGTGTATGACGAGTATAGATTTTACCATAAATGAAATACTAATAATACTTTTAATAAAATATTTTTCTTAAATTTCTTGGAATTTTTTTGCTCAAAAAAATGTACTAAATAAATACCAGAAAATTAATGTTTCTTCTTTTACAAAAAAATCCTTTTGAATATTCCCTTTTTTTTTATTTAACTTCGATAAATTTAATTTCCTTCTCTCGTAAAGTATGAATGAAAAAACAATAATGGAGCACGTATAATTATATATAAGAATATTATCCTATACTTCTATATGATATACCAAATCACCTTCATTAAAATGTCTAGAGCGCACAATTAGCAATTTTAAACATGAGCTTCAAACATTAAATCTTCTTTTATGAAAAAAGTGTTTTCTTAGCGTAAATATATGGCCAGTCAAAATGCAACATCTCTCCGAAAAATATGTTGATGTGAAATAAGCAACATCATCGTACATTTTGATAAGACATGCAAATAATTAGCATTAGGCTAGCAGCACTACCTTCTCTTCAAGAACTATACAATGAAAAAACGGAAACATACTTCTGAGTACATAATTTTTTTTCCGATGATTTTTTTTTTGGTTTAAGAAGCTTTAGTAATCCTCGTCAAAGAAAACGGATGTCAGTCAAGCACGTATCTTAGTGCGACACAAAAAAATAGGGGCTTATACAGATTATGGATAATCCTTCGAAGAAATTGGTATTCCTATTGCACGAATCAAAGCAGAATAAGACAAATATTTAATTAATGGACGTGGGAAGTAAAGTTGGTAAGTTTAGAATAGTTTTCACAAAGTTAGAATTTACTTTTCAGATTAGGGATAAATAAAAAAAATAAATAACAGCAAATAGCATAAGAAAGCTACAAAACATCAGATGGCTACTTTATGGATATCGTATATATTAATTTGAAACCTTCTTTTATGAAGATATGATTTGATCAAAGAAAAAATTATCTCAAGACTATTTTGATCCTTAGGGATGATTCTTGAAAGAATTTGGAGGATCTCATTAATAATTTCTATAAATATCAACTGAAATCTGTAAGATGACTAAACCAAGTTCCTTAAAGTTACCATACAAGCATTATACGATTTGTTAGGATTTTTAATTCAAGTGAACTAACAGACTATTTAATTAATGTATTTATTCAAATTTTTATTATAAATACATATTATTTTCTGGGTAACGTTACATTGAATAAGACCATGCTTTTTCTACAATGTTTAAAATAAAAAGCGTACAGTGTCAAAAGGGCGGGAGTGAGAATAAGTTAACATCGTATTATAGACCAGGATGATGAATATTGGCCATAGACCGTTTAATTTTGAACCTCGGTCCAGTGACGTGGACGACACCTGAGGTGGCATACTTTCTACCACAGCACATCCTTGGGAGGAAATTGAACATCTACAGATTTAACGTGCATCATTTCCCCTCTACATGGTGGGTCATAATTATCAAGATGAAGAGCCAGTGACTGCAGACTGCATTGTATCATATAACTTTTATTTAACCCTACTTTTGTGTGAATTGAAGGGGGAGAAACAAAGACTTTGCTTTGAAATTAGTCATTTCTTGCATATTTTATACATAGTATTAAAATAAGAATCATGGCTGTGTTGTAAAGAAATAAAAACATACACATGTTTCATCGAAAGCGTTATGCAATTACATCAGAGAAAGAGGCTAGCAGCTAATAGCTTAACTCAGTGGTGCGACAGCCTTTGAGGGCCAAGGCTTACTATGACTAACTCAGTATACGCGACCTTGGGTCCTGAGATGCATGAGGAGATGCTCCGGTCAGGTGATCAGTCTGACGTGAAACCCCAATGTTAAGTTCCCAAGCAAGCATGGTACTTATTTATCGACCCATTGAAGGGATGAAAGGCTGAGTCAACCTTTTCCAGCTCGAGGTTTGCATCTCGAACCTGTGGTGCGGAAGCGCGATGTACTAACCACTCATCCACTGGGCTTCAGCAGTTAATAGTTTAATAAAATAATCGTTAAAAAGTAAGTTAGTTGAGTTTTACTATAAAAATATGTTAAAATCTCATAATTTTGACTTTTCATTATTTTATAATGCCTATGATTCCAAATGTTTAATTTCTATCAGAATCAGTTGAGATAACCAAAATAAACATGTTAATTAGCTGTTTGCAGATTATATTCTAAATAACAAGCAAAGAAAAATAATTAAAGAAAATAGGCATAATGTACTCAGAGAGTATTTTTAAGTACCCATCATACAAAAAATTCTCTCTATATATTTTTATGTTTAGAGAAAAAAAGTACTTAAAGAACTGAAATTCACCCTAATATTTGTTTCAAAATAATCTGACATTTTTTTTTTTTACGTCAAAGACATTCAGAGTTGAAATTAGCAATTTTCAGACTACCGTAATTTTCGATCGTTCCATATTTTCATTTAATAAAGTTCGCACTTCGAGATCAAAAGATAATATTTTTTGTTCTACGCATAAGAATATTCTTGCAAATGTCAAGAAATAATACAGATTATTTGAATGCCGCGCGAGTCTTTAATAATAACAAAAAGAATGTAACATTTCAAGGAATGAATATACTTTTATTTTTTATCCACATTTTTTTTTCATTCTTTTTTTGAGAAAGGGAATAGCACTCTCAAAATAATAAAACTTATCATTAAGTACTATTAATTTAATATAAATGCAATTTTAATTGTATTACTTTTCCCATTCTTAACTAGAAAAATATTTATTATTCGACTAATTCTTATAAAATATTAAAACCTATCTTTAGATTCTCAGACGCATATGGAAAGTTAGCGAATAAAATGTTAAGAATAAATCCCCAGAGGCTTGTTAGAATATTATTTCTTTTAATTAGTATTAGTAAAATCATACATATAATTCTCCAGAAGACATATATAATAGAAATTATTATTTATTATATGAAAAAATAATGAATTTTTCTCATAATATTCTAATTGAAATTTCTTTATTAAAATTTTTTCGTTATTCATACTTTTAACAATATTATTTTGCAAAACTTTGTGAAATTAGATCGTATTTGTTGGAATTATATTTGAAATTAATTTTTTAAAAAATTTTGATTTATTTTTTTCAATCTGACAACCGATTTATATAATATTTAAACTATTTTTTTTCTTCTTGTTTTAAATGTATTTTGCTATGTGATTTCTTTATGTGTGATAAAGATCGCGGTAACTGAAGACCGCTAGAATCAAGTCCTTCAGTTTATATTCAGTCAAATGTGATAAAAGAATAATATTCAAATCTGTATTAATAGAGTAAAATGAATCTTCAAAATCCAAACTATACATAGGAAAAGTATCTGGCCGTTCAATCCTTCTAATCATATAATTATTTTTTATGATGTAAGTATGTTTAAGATATTTTATAGATTCCTGTAAGAGACGTATCGCAGCATTTTTCGGATTTATATACATATGTATTCAATTCATTTAAGACACTACGAAATGTTACCAATTTTTGGACGAATTTGTCTCTTAAAATTATATGTAACCATTAAATGCTAATGATTTAAGTACCTAAATTTTTAATAAATACTAATAGTCGGTTATTAATCTCTACTGTATTAAATTTTCTTGATTTACATTTATTTTAGCTTTTGATATATTTATGTAACATTTTATGATCATAAACTTTCTTATGGCTGCCTAGTACGTGATACACTTAAAATATTTTTAAATCTCATTGTTAATTCTTTATAAACATTTTAATGTCTGTATAAACAACATGGAATTGTTTTCCAAAATTATAATTCATTTGCTTTTTAAAATATGGGAATACATATTCCTCAAATGCTTGAATAAGCAAACTATTTTTTACTGTAATACCAAGAAAAATATGTTAAAATCATGTGAGATGTGTTTTCTTATAGTATGTTTGAAAACATGCTTTGTTGTTTTATAAGGACATTTTGACAAAAAAAATTAATTAAATACAATATTTTGGCAAAAATTTAACTTAGAATAACCTTTTTCAAAATGTTCTCTTTTCATAAGAAATGCTTCTATAATAATAATATATTTCATATAAAGTAAAGACTTCTCCAGAGAGTCTGAACAATTTTTTTTGAAAAATTCGCATTATTTTCAGAGTTACAACCAATTGAAATAATTATAGGCGTTTTTTTCTTAAAATATCTCCTCTCTGTTGTGTGTTGTAAAACATGGATAAACCCACTTCTAAGTTATATATTCAAAAATTCTAGTTGAGCCTCTGTATAGAGGTCTGAGCCACATATGTGCAAAATATTATTATAATAGAAGCATTTTTCACAAAAGGAGAATATTTTGAAAATGG
Organism: Trichonephila inaurata madagascariensis; assembly: GCA_019973955.1. Taxonomy (NCBI): domain Eukaryota; kingdom Metazoa; phylum Arthropoda; class Arachnida; order Araneae; family Nephilidae; genus Trichonephila; species Trichonephila inaurata. The sequence goes on from BMAV01008266.1 coordinate 52,942, forward strand.
GTCATTCTATGTTCATTTTTTGTCAAAATAATGTACTTAAATAATTTTTTATTGCAATACTATTCTTAAAACAATTTTATGTACATTTTCCAATCTAAGTGCCCTTTAAAATATCATAAATATTATCCATTTATACGTTTTTTGCAAAATCACGGTTGAACGTAGTCGAATACTTTAACAACGTGCTGATATTTCACCTAAAATTTTCTTTACCCCGCTACATCAAAAAAACTCCGTCCCCTTCCCCAAAATTTGTTTTTTTTACACCGATTACGATTCTTCAATTTTCTAAAATTCTTTCTTCCGTAAATGTTATTTCTTTTAATCAATGTAAATATTTCTTTCAATATTAATTTTTTTAATTCATCCAGAAATCTAACAAAATTCTTAAAACGCATTAATTAAAAAAAAATTAATTGAAAAATGTGGTTATTTTACAAAAAAGGGAATAATATAAAACAAAAAGTATTGCTATAATATAAGTAAACTTTTTGTAAAAAATGTCACATTTTTCAATTATATATCTCAGAAGACATACATTACAATGTTTAATACAAGTTTAAAAAAAATAATAAAAGATTGTGGACGCGGTAGCGGAATGGTCATAGCCCGACTCTTTGGGCCCTTTGTGGTTTTTACCCCGGTTCTGGTGCCCTATTCACCCCGAACACCCCATGAAAATTTTTTGGGCTTGGTATACTTTTGTTGTTTGAAAAAACATGCATATATATATGACACGTGTCTTTATTTCGATTCAAAAATATCCTTATTAAAAAGCCCTTAAGTATAACATAAAAGATTGGTAGATCCACATTTAACTATAATATGCCTATAAAACTGCAGAGTTTATGGTATTGTAAAGGCAATATTGATAAAATTTTTACTGTCCTTCACCAACGTGTAATTACAGGGAGTTTCAATAACGTAAAGGATAGTAATTTAAAGAGCATTTTAAGAAAAAGCACAAGTTATATAGACAACAGTGTATTAGTAAATTTATGGCTAGCAAACAATATAATTATGTACATAAAAGTCTTTTTATTATTAAGTTAGCTATCAACTATAGTAATTCTTTTCTGAAGATATTTGAAGAATTTAGACGTAATATTATATCAATTATTTAAAGAAATATAATTTTATAACAGACAAGTATTATTTTTAAAGATATTAAACAACAGACTAAAGATATGCAAGAAAATAAAACAACACATTTATTTCAATTTATTCTGATCAAGTACCAGTGAACTGTGCTTACACATTGCAAATATTATAATAATTTAATGCTCTATAACCATTTTAAAAATAATATAACGTTTATCAAAGTTGCAATTAGTTATAGAGAATTTAAGAAACACAGACGCATAAAAAATGTTTTATTATACGCATATTTTCTTACTAATAAATTTTAAAAAGAGTCTTAAAAATATTCAAATTAGAACAAATGTATTTAATACAAATATTATATACAAATCTCGAAAAATACCCCATGAAATCTTACAGATTGCAATAAATAAATTTAAAATAATTGATATGACTTAAAGTAGCAAGGAAATTTTGGATCTTATGAAAAATTAAATAATTTATTCCTTTATAGTTCAGATATTTATTATAGATACTTATAATTCTTTTTTTATTAATCTTAAAATCAAATTTATTTTGAATTTTATAAAAATAGCGTACTTAGATGTAATAAATTTTGATACTTTCAATTCCCTCATTAGATTAATCCTACAAGACAATATCCTATGTTATATAATAATAATTTCTTTCACAAAATTATAGATTTATTTCGTACAGGCCCATCAAATAATTATCTTGCTCATATAAACTTAAAATATTTTGAAAATAATTTTTACAAACAATACTTCGTATTATTTTATCGATATATATATATATAGATGATATCTCAATTTTTATGGAAGAATTAAATATATTAAACAAATTACGTATAAATTCTTATCCAGATTACCTTAATTTGATTCAGACAAATATTAAGACATTCAGATGAAATTAAAAGATAATTTAGTATATAGAAATCTTTATGACAAGATAGACCATTGTAGATTCAAGATTATTAAAATGCCACACACATTAATAGATATAACAATATAAACATAACTATATTTACAGAAGAATTTACATAAATTTATGCTTTCAGCGCAACAAAAGTTATAATTTAGTACATACATCAGGAAAAAAAAATAAATTATAATAATCTCATTAAATACTGTTTAGAACAAGAATACCTATTTGCAAATAATTGTCTGTATAAAAATACCTCATATTGTATCCATTAAATTATTCTTTCTTGATAAATAAAGTACAATTGATAAGAAATATAACAAAAATGTTCAAAGTTAGGTGAAAATATTCTTTGTCAGTTTTATCAAAATTATTTCTCTGAAATTTAGATTAAATTAAAAAATCAATAAAAGCAAATGCATAAATTATTCAAAAAAATTAGTCTGACTTATCATTTAGAACAGGTTTATTTAAATATGAATTAGATTAAATCTGACATTATTATTGAGATTTGGATTTAAACTTTTGAGTATTTTCTGTCTTACTTTAAACTTATTTCTTTTAAATTATTTTGATTTACCTTATTGTTTTTAACAGATCTTCTAGAAGTGTATATATATATATATATATATATATATATATTATTATTATTATTATTATTAAATAAAGGGGAGAAGGTTGGCTGGGCGCAAAACATGTTCAACCCCACTTTCATATAAATTATTTTATATATAAGCTGTCCTAAGTCAACAATGTTTATAACACTGCAGCATCCATTTGTTAAAGTCCAATTACTCATATAACCTTCAATGTATGGTTTTCTTATTATCTCTGGGTTTTACGGTTTTGATTGTTAAATGTTCATTTCTCATTTGTAGAGAGATAGATTATTTAATAATAATAATAATAATAATAATATATATATAATAATAATAATTATAATAATAATAATAATAATAATAAATAAATATATATAATAAATAATAATATATATATATATATTATAATAATAATAATAATAATAATGTCTAATAATAATATTATAATAATAATAATAATATTAATATAATAATAATAAAAATTAGTATATTAATAATAATTATAATATATATATTTAATAATAATATTATATATAATAATAATATATATAATAATAATATGTATATATATATAATTTAAGGATGCAAATTTAAGATTTAGATCATCATTTAAAGTTTTCATTTTTAAACAGTAACGCAATAACCATTCATTTTTTTTTACCTTTTAAGGACTCGTTTATAATAGAAATATATGTTTCTTCCTTGTTTAAAATGCTTAAGTGCTTATGAATAGCTCTGTAAGTGAGAAAAATGTGTAAGAGAAAATAAACTTTAACATATCTTTACTTTTTAAAACTAAAATTCTTTAACACAATCAGACCATGACTTGAATTTTCAATTTAATGCAATTACAATTTTGTGGACTATGAGTCAACGAAATGTTGTTTGACGTAGAAATTTGTCCTATGATTTTAAACGTTATTTAACCTTATTTTTCTATTTAAGATAGACATCATTAAAAATATTTTGAAATAAATAGGAAAATAAGAAAAACTATTTCCTGCCTAAATATATGTAATATTTAAACTATTGAATAGAAGAAATAATTGGCTAAAACTTATAATATGTCTATGCTTTGTGGAACTTTATATAGCTGATGAAAAAATTAATTAAAAGAACAAATTTCCACAATGAATTAATGAACAGGCTACTTTTATAATTGAAAGTTGTGCAGGGACTTTGAAACCAAATACAAAAAGCTTACTTTTAGTTTTTTTTATTATGATTTAGTTCTAAAACAAAATATTTCATTAACCGTAATGCAAATTATTAATAGATACATTTGAAGTATAAAACCTGCTTTGCTTAAATTAATTTATCTTTTGTCATTTTATATTATAATAAAAAACAAATTAAAAAGGAAAAGGGAAATTTAACTTAAGTTTATTTTCATTA